>JARHVA010001059.1:245000-845000 GCA_037957365.1 Torreya grandis
AAAATGATGGACTATGCACACACATGTAAAAGGTAAATCGACATTGTAATTTACTAGTTTTAACACAAAATTAAATATATAATATTCAATCAAATATTTATAATACTATGAAGCTTTATAAAGGCTTTTTACAAGAGTTACAAAAAAAGACTAACTAATTTATGGGTTCAACTCGTAAGGCAGCTAAATTATAAAAACTAACATTATTAACCACTAGCTAAATCATAAAGTAAATTAGATAAACTAACCCAACAAACCCCCCTGTTGAGGTCAACCTACCCCCATTTTTGAAAAATGAGGAACCTTGTTCAATTTTGCAAATTATGTTATAAATTGACATTCAAGTTCATCAAAATGCACTATTGAATATCATGTTTTTCTTTAAATTTCATTGGCATGTTAGATCATAAGATTTATTTGACTCTATTTGATGTTGCTAACATTTGATTCATATGTTTCCATGTTTCAAGTTCAATAGATCCCCATTAAGGTGAGCAAGCCTTCATGGTTTATGCTTCAATGATCAATTTGACCTTTTTGCTAACCTTTGGTCTTTAAGCGATTGATTAAATGGTAATTAAAACCTAAGTCTAAATGTTTTAGCCTAAGTTTTATTTTGAAATAGACTTATATTTACGCGGGATCATTTTATTATATTTTAGACCTAGTTTAAATTTTATCCTAAATTTTAATCGTGTTTATTAATGTCTAAAACCTTAGCCTAAATTTTATTATAAGTCTCTATGTATTTGAACCCTTACTTTGTTTATTTTAATTGTTCACAAAAATGAATTAAACATGGTATCATCAAGTAGTAAAATATCGAGAGCTTGAAGTAAATATCAACAATATGTGGACAATGGCTCGAGTCAAAATGTCAAAGTTACCCCATATCAAAGATCAACAATATGCATTCCTGAGTATAAATCCTGATCAATGATTTACATGCAAAGCTAGAGTCAATAAGTCAAACCCAAATATTGGTGATGTGTGTTAATAGTGTAATGGAGATCTGATGGCAAGCATGAAATCAAGGTTTCAAAGGGTTCTAAAATCAAATGAGTGACAAGTGTCACAATCTTGGTGAATGGTCAAGTAGATCAATGGCCCACACTTGATATTGTGAATAGGTAATAACATCAATGATTCATATTTGATTGTGCATTCAACATATCAATGGTGCATGATTAATCACTTAGATGGAAGATCAATGGTTCATGTGCAAACTTGCAGATGAAGATCAACGGTGTGGGGTAAGTCAAGGAGTCAAAGAGTCTAGATTGCATAAGATGTTATGTGGTATAAGAGCATTAAAGAGATGGAGACTAACTACAAGGTACATATAGAACCCATAGATCTACCAAGTGTCTTAATCTCATAAGCCTGGATCAAACATTAATGATCATGGTGAAAGTCAAGGCCAAAGGAATTCTTAAGAAATCAATAGTGCAAATTTGATCGATCTTCAGGGAGCACAAGGTGATGACACATGTCCAAGGATAAAATAGTAATAATTTTAAAAATAAATGAGTAACATGACAAAGTGATGCCACATAGGCATACACATCATATTTGAAGATCTTGTGGACCTGACCATCCAAAATATATAAATACATGATCCAAATTCAATCTAAGTCACCAAAGCTCATATTTCAAACTTTTTTGTCACCATTAAAGCTTTATTTAAACTTCCAAAAAACCCTAACATGTACAAAAATCCCTAAACTATGCTTGGATTCACTATGTTGAGCCAAGAAGAGTTGAATTGTCAATTACAAAAGGATAGTTCAATTGAGATTATAGTAATGGCAACCCATAAACATGTTTCAAAGCAAGAGGTTGAACTATATTTGTCATCAGATGCTAAAGGTTAAGTTTTCAAGGACACAAATTTCATAGCTACTTCTTTGAACATAGGGGATAACAATTGCTCTAAGTTGTTCTAAATAATTGAAAAATAGCCAATTATCACCAAGGAAGAAGAGAAGATCCTCTGAGTAAAGAGACTCTATGATGACATTGTGGCCATTCAAATGACTGGTCTACACTATGTTGTGGTTAAACCAAAGGTACTTCATTGTATTGATGTTTTTGGTCCGATTTTCAAATAAGCTAAGATAGACAAGGGTATGTTGATTAAAGAACATAATCTAAGGAAAATTTCTTACATATCCCCAATTGCCTTTGAGTCTTACTACAAATTGCCTAAGCTCCAGATTAACTTACCTCCATTAATTCATGGGCTAAGAGGCACAACATGTTAGATACCCTACTATGTGTTTGGAAGTAGGTAACTAGGTTATTGTGGATCCTATTAAGAACATCCTCGTTAGTCAATTTAGACCTAGAGTTAGGATGGTCATGACCATGCTAAACAATTTGAATGGGTGTGCAACTATAGCATATGTAGAGCTAATGTGGGCACCAATGGTGTATTTTATCATTGAAAAAGTAATGGTTCCTCCATTAGGTGAGATAATTATCATCTCCCTAAGTAGATAGATATATGCAATCAAGAGTAAGAAGAGGATTGAGTTTAACATGATGTCCTATTTATTGGATGCCCTGTGTGTAACCACTAATATCACAAATCAAAGAGAATGGTCACCTAATGGAACCCAAACTGTATCCTAGTACTACTCAAAGTTGCACATCAAGTATAGATACCACACCTAGTTTATTTGTGATTGTGTTTACCCTGCATTAAGTGAAGTTATAACTGGTATTCCTATGGTGAGATTAAGCCCTTTGATCAAGAAATTTATTGAAGCAATGAGAGACATATGGTTATATCTCAATTTCATAATCATAAGGATTGAAGGAACCCAAAATGTTCCTCTCAAACTACCAATTCATGTACCTGATAAATTAGCAAAATAAGAGGTTACATACCAGTTCTTCAATGGTATAGATGGATTTTGTAAAACCAAGAGAAAGGGAATTTTACACAATTTTCCTATGACAATTAGCAAGACCACTTTCAGATAGTGGGATCACATTGAAGCTACCTCAAAGCATAGACTATATTTCAATTTGCAAATTGATGATCTTAGACAATTGGACCCTTATGGAAAAGTAAAGGAACATTTGAGAATCAAAGGCATTTTAAATGTGCCTTATGAACATGAGACTAGTGCATTTGATTTTATATACACTAAAGCATCATCATGCTTTGAAGTAACTAAGAGATTGAAAGAACACAATATAAGGCTCGAGTCTAGATTGAATAGGGACCAAAAAATGGAAGATAGATGGCAATTAGGCCCAAGGCAGTATCACTTGATCAATGTTGGTTCTTCTAAGCTTCCCATGATGGAAGTACAAATAGAACATAGACCAAAAGAGAAAAGACTAGATGAAATTGCTTTAAGTTCATTAGCTCCTAAATCTTTTAAGGCAACAAAGCAAGAGTTACCTCAAGAGGAGGTTCATATGATAGCATTGGATCCCAATGAATATATTGAAGATGCACTTAGAATGTTATCTATGATATATGAGTCATATTTAGATGTAGAAGAGAATGTTTAAGAATTCAAACATGATAAGGGAAAGTCATTGGACTTGATGGTTATTGACACTCCTAAAAGGAAAGTTGAGACTACCATTGTCTCAAAAGCTAAGAAACCTAAACTGACTATCACTCCTCCTTTGAGTGAATTCAACCTATTTAGTGAGGAAAACATATTGTATGGACCACCTATTCCTGAGTGGTTCATTTATGAACCAAAGTTAAAAAAGCTTCCCACTATTCATCATCCATGGGCTATGGTGAAAACTACTAACATCCCTTTGTAGCAAGAATTGAATCCTTGGATTATTGATTTATAAGAAAAAGAGCTAAGGAGATTGGCTACTCCAAATCAGTCAGCAGTCCAATCATAAGTAGAGGCCCTAGTTTCACACATGACTCAATATTTAGTTGGGGTCAGGTTTGACCCAAGTACCACTAGTTTGTAAAGAGTGACCAATAAAAAAAAATGTGGAAGGTGGTGAAGATATTCTACATCAAAAGGTAGAGCCTTTAACTCATTTGACTCAGAAAAAAGGATAGAGGCCAGGTGAAGATCCTATATTTGAGGAGGATGTCTTAGAATTAGCACAATCACAGTTAGAAATGTTGCAAGTTGTTATCAAATGGTTAAAGCAACAAAAGAAGAACCTACAAGAGCAATCTATTATGTCTATTCCATGGGATATGGTCAATAATTTTGAAGCCACTATGTATGATATATTCAGCTCTCTGAATTTAATAAGGTCTAAGAAAGATGTAGTGAGCAAAAAAAGTACTATAACTATGAACCAAGTGAATCAATGGTAGGGTTCATATAATAAGATAAATAAATTGATCAATATATTGATAGAGGACCAGATTCCTGAGTTTAAAATAGTCAACCTAGCTCATTTAACTATGGCTATGCTAATCTTGATAGATAAGATCAAGGATATGAAAAAATGGTCCAAAGACATGGTAGGTCTTTCTAAATACTTCAAGCTATTAGAGAACTAGATGGTGCATATACTGTGGAGCCTAATCAAGGATCCAACCACCCACATCCCTATTGGCTTAATAATTAACAAGGAGTTCAAACACAGGGCTACTAAATTCATGCAAGAGGTGAAGAATAAAATCCAGGGCAAAATAGGGGTAGATAATAAAAAAATCTTAAACATGTCATTTCTATAGAGGAGAAGATAGTGATTCTAGGATCATTAAGGAGGCCTCAAATAGGGCCAATAAGGACTTCAAAGAGTTGATCAGGCAAGAAGAATAATTATTGATGGAGCCAATTATCAACCTTAGGTTAATTGGTGAGCAACATGACAAAATAATGAAGATCTTGGAACAAAAGCAACAAGCAGCATCTCAAAGTCAAATATGTTGACTTAGAATATTCATTTGTATAGGAACATGTACATCATTTGAAAAAGGAATATTTTATTTTGTAAAAGCATGCACATCTTTGTAATTCACATTACTTATAGGTTAGTCCACTTGTAAAGTGTCTGATTCTAGAATGTTGTAAGACAGTTGTCCTTGACACTTGGCTAAATATCATTTGATAGTGACTAATTGACATACCTCAAAGTCTTCTATAAAATGGGGTATTGTCAATTGTAAAAAGGGAGGAAGTTTTTAGAGCAAAACTATTTTGTAAATTTGGAGCAAGTAATACAAGCAAGGGAATTATGTAAAGATTGTCTCGTTTTTGTTTGTGTGTTTATTATCATGGCTAATTCCTCAAGTATCTGGTTTGATGTCTAGATTTAAATTATTTTTATGGATTCTAGATGTGCACATGTTAATGCATTTGAGCTTAGGATAGGTTGATTGAAATATTTTATATTCATTTCATTTTCTTTGGTGCTTAGGTAATTTTCCTATGGAAGTAAATCCTTAAATTGAATCTAGTTTCTTATTTGCATTATTTTAACTATCCTTAGACATTTGCTTGATATATAATAGGATTTGTGATTTTGGCTATTTCATGTCATATTGGTTTGAGTGCGTGTCTTTGATGAAATTCAGTATTTGTCATAATGTTTGGACTAAAGATTAGCAATGTTCACCTTCTTTCTGCCCTACCCTTCCTATTTGCTCTTTTTTTTAATCAATTCACTATAGTTTAATTTTCATTGTAAATATTCATGTTATATTATGTTTGAGGCTTTAAGTTTTGATCATAATTCACTATATTTAGATCAAATTACTTTCATATTTCACAAATAAGCTTTAAAACCATGGTTTTTTCCAATAACCACTTACATTTCATTTTGTGCACAATTATATAGCTTGGCCACTACTCCACCATAGATATCAAGAATATCAAAACCAACAACTCATGTAATGGATTCTTTGAATCTAGAAATGACAAGTGTTTCTTAACACTATGTAAACCCTGTGATACACTTTCATGCATCAATAGGCCAGTTTCATTGGCATTAAAAGGATGGCATTAAGCTAAAGCTTTGTGAATTTGAAGTATCTTAGCTAATTTTAGTGAATTTTGTTCAAAGACCAGTTGATCCTTTACAGATTTGTGTTTTTCTTAGCTCAATTGTGTAAAGATCACTAGTATTCATGGTTTTAGACTAGTCTTTAGGATTATTTAGCTAAAGATAGTTATTCTTTGAAGATTTCTGATAAATTATTGCAAAGGTAGCTTAAGCTTGTGAATCTGACATGTTTGAGGTTAGTGATAGCAATTTTGTTCAAAGATTAGTTGATTCTTTACAAATTTAAGTTTATTTGAACTTAGAAGTGTAAATATCACTCATATTTATAGTTTGGAGGTATCTTTAAGCTAATTCAGTTAAAGGTAATTGTTCTTTAAAAAAATTATATGAATTTATGCAAAGTTTGATTAACATATAAATTTTATCATTGTTCTTTATAAAGATAAGGTTTATACATCATATTTTGAGCAGGATTCAAAGTTTACAAGCTAGAACTACCAAGAATAAGGACTAGGTCAAGGTCTGAGATAAGGATACCTCTTCCTTCTTTGGAAATTCATAAGAAAGTAAGAGCAAACAAAGGTAAGTGTAGAATTTCTAAATCTCAACCTACTTCACCTGTTCATGTTGCTCTTATATTCAATCCTTATCAAAGTATGGATTGGTTGGTTGGATCTTCTATTAATGTGTATGGTCAGGTACATGACCTACCTAGAAATACTGAGAAATATTTCCCTTCTTTTTGTCAGGATCTAGGAAGCACAACTGATTACCATATACAAGCAACTAACATGCGGAATTAAACCAGAATCACAAGTAACTAGAATTCAAAAACAACACAGAATATGAGAGACAATACCCAATTGTATTAATACTCTTCCAGAAGGAAATACAACAAAGAAGATGCCACAGTCTTCTTCCTTAAACACCTCTAGGGCTCCCACACCTCTAGGGCATAAACAGTAAATATCTTCAAGAGCTCACTCTCTCTCTTACGGTCCCAACACACAACTCAAACACAGAATTGGTATTCACCTCCAACCAGTTAATATCCACTATTGCCAATACACCGAGTATACACACATACTCAACTGAGTACACAACGCACTCCAAGTAGATCTCCCATGAACTTGCAACAACCTGCAACTCAAATGATCTTACTTTGGAAGGATCTACCTTGCCTTCCTCTTTGCTCTCCAACTAAGTACACACTGTACTCCAAGTAGATCTCCCCTGATATTGCTCCCTGTTGTGTTGCTGACCTCCTTGATCTTGCACACCTGCAAATCAATCTGGTTCTACACACCTGCAAACCTAGATCTCGCACACACATACACCTGCAAATCAATGATCTTACTTACCATGTAGATCTCCAAACGTGGCCTTGCACACCTACTGACCAAGATCCTACATACATGAAGAACCCTTTTGATTCTCTAAACCAGCACCCACACTTGGCATTGTGGCACTAGGAGGAACACACCTTGCTCTCTTCACTCTGAAGGAGCTAATATTTGTTCTCTTACTCTCTAGCACAAATTACAATACAGCCCATGAGTCTATTATATAGATCTCATGCAAAAAATAATTAGACACCTAATTACAATAATTAGATCCACAGCTTCAAGTCTATAATTGGCCTTTGACATGCAAACAACTGGTTTGTTAACTAATTGTCTGTGAACAAGCAATTCTAGAACTACACAGGCGACTGACGTTGGTCCCTGTCTGCCTGGAGGTGACCGACGTCGGTCGATACCTAATCGACATTGATTTCTCTTCTCACTATATATGACTGACATCGGTTGATTAGACCGACGTCAGTTGCTCTACAACTCAGCAACCTCCTCCATGTCTGCATCAGTGAAGCTTTTAGCTCCACAACCTAACAATCTCCCACTAAGAGATAAATAGTTGCACTGTACCTGTACCTATACACCATCTAATTTGTTTCCTGGCTTGTATCCCTCTTCAAGCTCAATCTTGAAGACCAACCACCACACATCATGTGGTGCAAACCCTATCATCCAAGTAACCTGCCACATCTGCATCTACAAACCCATGTAGAAAAGAACTTGACCCTGTATAGCATGTCGACCTGCTTCTGGTCCCTCTCAGATACCTGAGAATCCACTGAACTGCCCTCTAGTGCTTCTTTCCCGAATTAACTACAAACTTTTTGACAACACCCACTGCTTGGGCAAACTCAAGGAGTACACGTACTCAACCTCATCATGTGATTGGGGACCCTGTTCTGTGAACTGTCCATCCATAGGTGTGTTGCCCTATTCTGCATCCTGCACTACCTTCACACAATCATCCTGTGACAACATCAACATGTGATCTCCCTATCTCTAGGATTACTCATGCCAAAGAATTTTGCTGCTCCCAAATCCTTCATGGCAAACCACTGAACTAATCTTACCCTTAGCTCAGCAAAACCTTGTATGTCTAAACCTGCACCAAGCTCATCCTCCACATACAGCAACAGGATAATGTCACGACCATCATCCACCTGGTAAGACAAACACAATGGTTACACTGACCTTGACTAAATCCCTGCTTTGTCATCCACCTATCAAAACCTGTACCACTATCCTACAGCTTCCTCAAGACCATGTACCCTAGCCTTTCGTCTCACATGTCCATTCTCTCTATTCTTTAACTAAGGTATCCATTCATCTTTCAGTGCTTTCTTTCAGCTGGTAACCCTACCAAATCTCCCATTTGGTTCTACATCCTCATTCATGCCATGCTCTCACTATTTCCTGGATCCTTCCTGCTCTGCAGTGAGCAACGAGTATAAAGAAGAGAAACAACAAATTTGAGGCTTAGTTACCCTTTCAATCCTCCACATGGGCATTTGAGACTCCTTGATAGCTTGTTGTCTGCCCAAAATCCATTCCAGTGACCGACCTCGATCACCACACAGTCTGCATCCGATCGACATCGGTTCCATGCAACTGTCCAGGTCACCGATGTCGGTTATTCTACCGACGTCGGTCTCCACCTGCCTGACACCACCGACTCCCTAGTCTGCACATGACCGATGTTGGTACCTATCTGTTCGACGTCAGTTACCTTTGACCGATGCCGGTCCCTGTGTTCGCCTATGAGTGATGACTTTTTACCCACGAGCTTTTTTTAAATTGAAACCCTGTCCAAACTGCCCTGCTCAGAGTTATCCAGCCCCATCCACTAATCTCTGTCCGTCATCTCCTCCAAGAACACCAAGGCTTTCCAGTTCTTAAGTTTATCAAATACATCAGACTTCCTTTTCCTATAATAAACACAATCCTTTCTTATAGCATCCCACTGCTTACAAAAATCTTGATTTATGCTCTCTGAAACTAAACTCTTACCATTTGTCTTAAGAACATCCATTCCCTTCTCACTTATGTGACCAAGCCTACAAAGCCACACTTGTGCAACAGAAGTGGAATCAGTAATACAAGCAAGTAGATAAAGAGTACCTACTTTCTTATCACATGATAATTCAAGTGCATCCTTGGTAACATTCCAAGAATCCACTGTGAGAGTTACTGTGCATCTCTCATCACCCAACTTTCTTGAAGAAATTAGCCGCATCTCCAAGACTGGGACCTGCATGATCTCCTTCAACACCCATGTGTTGGCCATCTACAATTTCAACCGCACTTCCCCTTTGCCAATACTTTGGCAAGGCTCACCAACCCCTCTATTTGGGGCTGCATGAAAAGAGGCAACAGAATCTATAAACCAAGATTCTACTTTATCTAAGGAACATCCCAGAGCATCCTGTGCAACAACACCGGCAACATCTGCATCTTCAGTTCCTTCATGCTGATCTACTACCAACCAACAATATTTCTTTACCTGCTCTTTCTTTCCATAACACCGTAATTGACCATTCGTGCCTTTGAATTCCTCCATTCTTAGTGTACTTTCTTCTATCGTTGCTATACTCCCACTCAATCAAAAACCCCTGAGAGTGACCTGTAATCAAACACAAAACCTGCTCCCTACAACCTTAGCTCTGATACCACTTGTCAGGATCTATGAAGCACAACTGATTACCATATACAAGCAACTAACATGCGGAATTAAACCAGAATCACAAGTAACTAGAATTCAAAAACAACACAGAATATGAGAGACAATACCCAATTATATTAATACTCTTTCAGAAGAAAATACAACAAAGAAGATGCCACAATATTTTTCCTTACACACCTCTAGGGCTCCCACACCTCTAGGGCATAAACAGTAAATCTCTTCAAGAGCTCACTCTCTCTCTTACAATCCCAACACACAACTCAAACACAAAATTGGTGTTCACCTCCAACCAATCAATATCCACTACTGCCAGTACACCGAGTATATACACATACTCAACTGAGTACACAACGCACTCCAAGTAGATCTCCCATGAACTTGCAACAACCTGCAGCTCAAATGATCTTACTTTGGAAGGATCTACCTTGCCTTCATCTTTGCTCTCTAACTAATTACACACCGTACTCCAAGTAGATCTCCCCTGATATTGCTCTCTGTTGTGTTGCTGACCTCCCTGATCTTGCACACCTGCAAATCAATCTGGTTCTGCACACCTGTAAACCTAGATCTCACACACACATACACCTGCAAATCAATGATCTTACTTACCATGTAGATCTCCAAACGTGGCCTTGCACACCTGCTGACCAAGATCCTACATACATGAAGAACCCTTCTGATTCTCCAAACCAGCACCCACACTTGGCATTGTGGCGCTAGGAGGAACACACCTTGCTCTCTTCACTTTGAAGGAGCTAATATTTGCTCTCTTACTCTCTAGCACAAATTACAATACAGCCCATGAGTCTATTATATAGATCTCATGCAAATAATAATTAGATACCTAATTACAATAATTAGATCTACAACTTCAAGTCTATAATTGGCCTTTGACATGCAAACAACCAGTTCGTTAACTAACTGTCTGTGAACAAGCAGTTCTAGAACCGCACAGGGGACCGACGTCGGTCCCTATCTGCCTGGAGGTGACCGACATCGGCCGATACCTGACCAACGTCAGTTTCTCTTCTCACTGTATATGACCGACGTCGACTGATCAGACCGATGTCAGTTTCTCTGCAACTCAGCAACCTCTCAGCAACCTCCTCCATGTCTGCATCAGTGAAGCTTTTAGCTCCACAACCTAACACTTTTAGTCTTACAGGGGTTGTGACTACTAAAGAACATATCAAGTCCTTTAAGGCTGATTTGAGATTATTAAATGTTGTTCATAAAGATGTTGCTTGTATATTGTTTCCTTTTACATTCAAAGATGTAGCATATGATTGGTTCCTTAATCTTCCTAAGAACTACATTACCAGCTAGAATGATTTTAATAGTTATTTCATTGATCAATTTGGAAAGGTCATCAGTCCTTGTGTCCTCTATCAATAATTCACTATGGTAAAAAGAGATTTGAATGAAACCATTAGAGCTTTTAATGTCAAATTTCAAAAGATGTTTAGCAGAACTATAGCTCCCTATAGGCTTGATGAAGCTCTAGCTTTAGAGATTTATAAAGATGATTTAGATCCAATGACTTATGTGTTTTTGAAAAGATTTGTTGGAGTCATGAATACATTAGCCTTGGCTTATGTTGAAGCTATGAAAATTAGTGATCAAATGAATCCCCAAGGTCAATTAGCATATGTTATTCCTAATGTTAATCATAATTTCCCTGCATTAAATGTCATTCCTAATGCTCATCAAAACATACTTGCTTTGAATCAAACCCCAGTTTTAAACCAATCACCCTTGAGTCATACTCATCCTAGTCAAAACCTAGGATTCTTAACTAACATTGCAAGTGGATCTCATCCATAAGATCATAGAGATATGGTGCCAACAACTAGTAGTAGTACTCAAGTTCACAATTTAGAGGCACCTAAGAATGAAAATGACTCCATATTTAAAATGGTTCAAAACCTAAGCACTGATTTTCTTCAATTACAAAGACAAATAGGTAACACAGGGAAAAGCTCCAACAGAAATTATTCTTATCAGAGGTTTAATAAGCCTAAAAATAGGTTTCATAATAACAATGAGTCATCTTCAAATAAGAGCATTCTTGACATGAACATTTATGATGTAGCTTTAGTTTATTATTGTAGAGTTCATAACACTTCAAAGCATGGTGAATTAGATTATATAGAATTTTGTAATGCTTTTGAAGATTTTCAAGATGAATTAGATACATTTGAATTTGGACCTAAGAAAGATAATGTTGTAGGTACATTTGGTTCTTCAAAGTCATCAAAATCTACTGACACAACTCTTATGGTGGAGACATTTGATTTTCCATTCCAAGATGAAAATAAACGTAAAGATACTCCAGAGGAGATTCATGCTTTTCAATAGTATCTAAAAAATACTTATCCATTGAGGAATAGAGAACAAAAGCAACCATTGACTAGTTTTACTCCACCAAACAACTTTGATAATCATGATCATAAAGCGGACAATAATCCAAAACCTCCAAAGGGAAGTAGCACTAGAAATAATGTCGATTCATCTAGTTCTTCTACTAGGATTGGATATAATATAGTTGAGGATATGAAAAATATTAAATCTAATATCATCTTACATGAATTGACTCAAATTAATGAACAAAGAGACTTGTTGCTAGAATCTCTAAGCAAAAAACTTGGTAAATCATAGAAAGCTGCAAATATAAATGTAGTGATGTACAACAACAAAGTAGAGGTTCCACCCTTCTTATTAATAATTATAGTTTTTGGTAAAAACTTGCATACTTATTTGTTAGATTTAGGTGCCTATGCAAATATCATGCCAAAAGGTATTTATGAAAAGCTTGGCTTAACTCCAATTAAGTATGATAGAGTAGTTACTCAATTAGACAAATCAAGAGTTAAGGTAATTGGTGAATTGTTGAATGTGCATATGCCACTTTCTTTAGACCCAAGAGTGCAATAATTCATAGATATCTAAGTGGTGGACATTTCATATGCTTATGGGATGTTGTTTAGCAAGGATTGGACCAAATCTTTAAATGGATACATGTCAACTAATTTTTCTCATTTGTGGCTACCATGGAGGGGTGTTCCCAATCAAATTCAAATTCAAAGGGAACCAAAGATGAAGCACATTATCACTTAATACAATATAACTAATAAAAAGGTCAACATGGTTAATTATGATTTAGGATTTTACACTCTTGATACTCCTTAGGTATGTAACTCTAAAGACTCTCATGTTATGCCTGGATCTAGAGTAGGAATTATTTTTATCAATCTCATTGGGAAAGAATATGTTGCTTCTTACAAACTTCAATTTTATTGCACCAATAATTTGGTAGAATATGAATCATTAATCTTAGGATTAGGATTTGCTATCAAACACAAGGTTAAAGAACTACTAGTATATGATGATTTTGAACTAGTAGTCAATCAAGTTAGAATTACCAGTGTAAATTATCTTATCTTAAGAAACACAAGTTTAGAGTATGGGACTTGATTGAATACTTTTATGTTTTTAACATTGTTTCAATATCTAGAGAAGAGAACTAGACTAGTGATGAACTAGCTTCAGTTGTAACTAACCTTATGTCAAACCAAGATTCCTAAAGACTCGAAATTGAATTAGTCTCATGTCCCTCAGTTCTTGACAATGTCAATAATTTTCAAGTATTTAATGATAATCAATAAATCATAGAATTCATGAATTACTCAGGAGTATTTGAGTCTCATATTATTGATGAGTTCAATGAGAATTCTCTTAATGAAGACAAAGTTGATGACAAGATGATACAACTGAATGACAACAAAATTCCCAAAGGCATGATTGCCTTAGAAAGACTATTTGATCAAGACAAGCTAGTTGAAATTGTTAAAGTTCTTAAGGTGAATGGGAAAGATTATAATTTAGTTTACATAGGAAGTCAAGGTCAACCTCAGCTATCAAACATTGATATAACATGCACAAATGAAGAATCTAAAAAGGCTATAGACTTGTTAACCAAATAAAAAGATGGCATTGCATGGTCCTATAAAGAATTGAAGATCTTTGATCCTAGAGTCACTACCCATAACATTCCATTAAAAGAAGTTTGTAAACCTTTCAGACAAAAGCAAAGACCAGTCAATCCTATTTTGGAGCCATTAATTTATAAAGAAGTCAAGAAGCTATTAGATGCAAAAAAAAGTTTTTCCAATTAAAGAGTCTACTTGGGTAGCTAATTTAGTACCAATTAGAAAGAAAAATGAATAAATTAGATTTTGCATAGACTTTAGAAATTTGAATAGATCTTCTAAAAAGGATAATTATCCTTTACAATCTCTCAACCAGGTGATTCAAATTGTTATTGGTTCTACTATGATGTCTTTCTTAGATGGTTTTTCAGGATATGATCAAGTACTTATCAACGAGGAGGATAAAATGAAGATGACATTTATAACAAAGTGGGGCACTTTTGCTTACAAAAGGATGCCATTCAGAATCATCAATGTAGGAACTACTTTTTAGAGAGCTATGGACCATGCTTTTAAAGGTCTCATAGGAAAATGCATCATTATATATATGGATGACCTAACTATGTTTTTTTTTAAATAAAGAAGATCATATAATGCATTTACAATAAGTATTTGAATGTTGTAAAAGGTATAAAATTTCCATTAATCCTAATAAAATCATTTTTTATGTAACTGGAGGGAAATTACTAGGACATGTTATAACTATAATTGGGATTTCTATAGATCCTGATAGAGTTAATGTCATATCTAAGATAGAACCCCCAAACAATAGAAAATAATTAAAGTCTTTCTTTGGGAAAATCAATGTTGTGAGGAAATTCATTTCTAGTTTTGCAGAGATTGTGAAGCCACTAAATGACATGCTTAAAAAGGATGTTAAGGTCATATGGAATGAAGAAATGAAGAAATATGTTAAGGATATTAAAGAAGCATTAAGACAGGCACCTGTGCTGATAAGTCCTAATTTTATAAAATATTTTTATCTTTATTCTTTTGCTTTTGAACATACTATAGCAGTTGTTTTAACTCATAAAATAGATAAATGTGATCATCCAATTGCATTTATGATAACCAACTTTAAGAATGTTGAGTTAAACTATTCTCTAATTGATAAATAATCATTTTCTTTAGTTAAGGCAATTAAAAAGTTTAGACATTATATTCTTAGGAATAAAGTGCATGTAATATTGCCAAATTTTGCCACTAGACTTATGCTTAGTCAATGTGAATTGGGAGAAATAAGAGGTCAGTGGATGTATATACTCCAAGAGTATGATCTGTAAATTAAAACTATCAAATTGGTGAGGTGTCAAGGGTTGATTCAATTAATTGCTAACACTAATCCTAGTTTGAACATTGTGCAAATTGATCAACAATAATGCCAACCAAATGATTGGTATGATGCAATCATTCATTTAATAATCAATGGTTCTTGTCCTACAAGTATGAGCAGAGAGCAAAGAAAAACTTTGAGGCTCAAAGAAACTCATTTCTTGATTAAGGATGGGATACTATACAGAAAGAACTATGAAGGTATAAACTTGAGATGTGATTCAAAAGAAGAAGAAGTTGATATCTTAAGTACTTTTCATGAAAATCTTGGAAGTGGAAACCCCTCTTGAAAAACAACTTATAAGATCCTAAGGGTAGGATATTATTGGCCAACAATATTCAAGGATTCTCATAAGCATGTTAGAGAATGCCATCAATGTCAGATCTTCAACACCAACAAACCAAAAGCAACTATGCCATTGAGACCAGTGTTAATTAATAAACCTTTTGTTAAATGGGGTTTGGAATTTGTGGGGGTTATTAACCTTAATTACTCAGATGGACATAAATATGTTATTTTTGCTATTGATTATTGTGCAAAATGGATAGAGACAATAGCAACAAAATAATGTAGAACTGAAGATGTAATCAAGTTCTTAGAAGAGAACATTTGTACTAGATTTAGGATACCAATATCACTGGTCTGTTATAATGGATCAACCTTTATATCTATTGAGATGACTGAGTGGGCCTATGATACTAATATAGTTCTTAAGTTTTCATCAAATCATTATCCTCAAAGTAATAGACTCTCAAAATCTACTAACAAAAATTTGATGAAAGCTATCAAAAAGTCTACAATTCAAGAACCAAAAAAATGGCATAAATTGCTTAAATATGCTCTTTGGATAGACAAAAATAGAGTGAATCAAGTTCTGAAAGCATCACCATTCCTATTGGTATATGGTCAAGAACCAATATTTTCAATCACTCTCAAATTGCCAACCTTAAAGTTCATGCAAGAATATATGGAAGAAGATCAAGAGTATGCTAATTCAAGGTTGTTTGCCATCATACAAATGGAGGATGCAAGGGAAGAAGTATTTGCCAACTTTAGCAGACATCAAACCACTATCAAAAGATGGTTTGATAAGCGTTCAAAGATCAAGATGTTTGAGCAGGGAGACCTAGTTCTCCTATGGGATAAAGCATATGAGCTAAAAAGAAAACATGGTAAATTCACTCCTTTGTGGATTGGACCTTATCAAATTGCTAAAAAATTGGGAGACAACACCTTCAAGCTCAAAGACTTGCAGGGAGTAGAGTGCAGTTTGCCAACTAATGGGCGATACGTCAAGCATTACTTCTCTGTTGTTCCACCTCAAGTATTTATGGAGTAACTTGTAAGACTAGTTAAATTTAGTGTAGGTAGGCTTAGATTATTATTTTTTCTTTTTCTTGTTTGTAAATAGTGTTTGTAAATATTTGTTTACTTGTTGTCTATTTTGCTTATTATGTTGTTCTCCTACTTTCAATAAGTCTTTTCAATACAAGTTTTCAAGCTCCCTATTCTTCTATATTCTCAAAAAATAACTTCTTGAATCAATAATGTAGGTATGAACCTTAAACATTGGTTGGTCATGGATTTTAGAAATTCTGAGCTTAATGTTATAATTTTTGAGAAATTGATAAAGAATAATAGGTAGATTAGTTGTTCCTTAAAAATCATAAACCTTGTTTTGATCTAAGTTTGGTTCTAATAAGGATTGCATATGCTTGAGTGAAATTTTGAATTATTAGAGCAAAGTCATGTTAGCGCTTAAATAATATTATTGCCTATGATGAAGTTTATAACCAAAGATGATTGTCAAAAAATCAAACATTTGACAAAATCCTAAAAAACTGACTAATTTTGGTTCCCAACCTTTGTTGGAAACCTAAATATATTTAAAAAACACAAAAACAAGAGCCTTATTGAAAATCTAAGAGCTTTATGAATAAAGGTGATTATGGTAACCTCCATCGAGGCTATGGATGCCTGATTGGTAGTGGAACAAGGACTAGAATGGAGCCAAAGGTATCTCTATCGGGGCTATAGATGCTTGGGTGGTAGTAGAGCAATGCCCAAGCCTTCTCATTAAATAAATCATGATTCATAATGAATATCTAAATATGATAAAGTCAATGTTAGTGATTAAGGTCATGAAATCTGGAAGTTGTCTTTTGAATCCCATGACAATCAATAAAAAAATTAAAGCACACACACAACATGACTGAGTTTTGATGTTTTAATCTAATTTTGCATTTGTAAAACTTACTCTAATCATGATTTGACCTTAATAATGGTACTTGATCATGTGGAATTATTGGTTTGTTTATTAGTTTAAACCAAGAGTATCTAAGTTCTAAAATTTTGTAATGTTTCCCCTGGAAGTCACCATTTGTTGAGGTCAATATACCCCCATTTTTGAAAAATGAGGACCCTTGTTCAATTTTGCAAATTATTTTATAAATTGGCATTCAAGTTGATCAAAATGCACTATTGAATATCATGTTTTGCTTTAGCTTTCATTGGCATGTTAACTCATAAGCCTTCTTTGACTCTATTTGATGTTGCTAACATTTGCTTCACATGTTTCCATGTTTTAGGTTCAATAGATCCTCATTAAGATTAGTAAGTATTCATGGTTTATGTTTCAATGATCAATTTGACCCTTTTTCTAACCTTTGGTCTTTAGTTGATTGATTAAATGGCAATTAAAACCTTAGTCTAAATGTTTTAGCCTAGGTTTTATTTTGAAATAGACTTATATTTACGTAAGAAAATTTTGTTATATTTTAGATCTAGTTTAAATTTTATCCCAAGTTTAAATCATGTTTATTAATACGTCTAAAACCTTAGTCTAAAATTTATCCTAAGTCTTTATGTATTCAAACCCTTACTTTGTTGATTTTAATTGTTCACATGAATGAATTAAATGCAGTGTCACCAAGTGGTAAAATATCAAGATCTTGAAGTGAAGATCAATGATACGGAGATGATGGCCCAAGTTAAAATGTCAAAGTTTCTCTTGATCAAAGATTGATGATATGTGTTCCTGCATTAATAGTGTAATGGAGATCTGAAAGTGAGCATGGAAACAAGGTGCTAAAGGGTTATAAAATCAAATGCAAGAGTGATTAGTGTCATAATTTTGATGAGTGATCAAATAGATCAATGGTTTGTACTTGATCTTGTCAATAGGCAACAACATCAATGGTCTGCATTTGATCATGCATTCAGTAAATCAAAGGTGTGTGATTAATCACTCAGATGGAAGATCAATGGTTCGCATGCAATATTATGGATGAAGATCAGTGGTGTGAGGCAAGTCAAGGAGTCAAAGAGATTGTATTACATAAGTTGTTACCATGTGGCATACAAGCATTAAAATGATGGAGACTGACTGCAAGGTACACAAAAAACCTATGTAGTTATCAAATGTCTTAATCTCATAAGCTCAGATCAAACATCAATGATCATGGTAAAATAAATGCCAGAGGACTTCTTAAGAGATCAACAGTGTGAATCTGATCAATCTTTAGGAGCACGAGGTGATGACATGTGTCCAAGGAGACAATGGTCATAATTTAAAAATAAATGAGCAGTGTGATAAGGTGATGCCATATAAGCATACACATCATATTCAAAGATCTTATGGACCCGACCATGTGAAAGGTATAAATGTGTGATCCAAACTCAATGTAAGTCACCAAAGCTCATATTTTAAACTTGCTTACCGCCATTAAAGCTCTGTGTAGACCTCCAAAAAACTCTAACACATACGAAAAGCCCTAAATTGTGCCTGGATTCAATGTGTTGAGCCAATAAGAGTTGAATTATCAATTACAAATGGATAATTTGATTGAGATTATAGAAATGGAGACCCATAAACATGTTTCAAAGCAAGATGTTGAACTATATTTATCATCAGATGCCGAAGGTTGGATTTTCAAGGACATAAAATTCATAGCTGCTTCTTTGAACACAAGGGATAACAATTACTCTAAGATGTTCTGGACAATTGAGAACCAACCAGTTATCACCAAGGAAGAAAAGAAGATCCTCCCAACAAAGAGACTCTATGATGACATTATGGCCATTCAAATGACTGGTCTACCCTATGTTATGACTAAACCAGAGGTACTTCATTGTATTGATGTTTTTGGTCCAATTTTTAAAGAAGCTAAGATAGACAAGGGTATGTTGATTAATGAACACAATCTAAGGAAAATTGATTACATGTCCCCAATTGCCTTTGAGTCTTAATAAAAATTTCCTAAGCCCTAGATTGACCTAACCTCCAATAATTCATGGGTTAAGAAGCACAACATGATAGATACCCTAGCTATGTGGTTGGAAGTAGGTAACCAGGTTATTGTGGATCCTGCTAAGAACATCCCCATCAGTCAATTTAGACCTAGAGTTAGGATGGTCATGTCCATGTTGAACAAGATGTATGTGTGTATAACTACAACATATGTAGAGCCAATGTGGGTACCCATGGAGTATTTTATCATTGAAAAAGCAATGGTTCCTCCATTAGGTGAGATAATTAGCATCTCCCTAAGTAGACAGATATATGCAATCAAGAATAAGAAGAGGACTAAGTTTTACATGATGTCCTATTTATTGGATGCCATGTGTGCAACCACCAAGATCCCAAATCAAAGAGAATGGTCACCTAATGGAACCCAGACTATATCCCAATAGTACTCAAAGTTGCACATCTATAAGTATAGAGACCACATCCATTTTGTTTGTGACTATGTTTACCCTGCATTAAGTGAAGCTATAACTAATATTCCTATGGTGAGAGTAAGCCCTTTGATCAAGAAATATATTAAAGCAATGGGGGACATGTGGTTATATCTTGATTGCATAATCATAAGGATTGAAGGAACCCAAAACGCCTCTCTCAAACTACCAATTCATGTACCTGATAAATTAGTAGAACAATAGGTTGCATACCAACTCTTCAATGGTATAGATGGCTTTTGTAAAACCAAGAGAAATGGACTTTTACACAGTTTTCCTATGACAATTAGCAAGACCACTTTCAAACAATGGGATCACATTGACACTACCTCACATCATATATTGTCTTTCAATTTACAAATTGATGATCTTAGATAATGAGACCTTTATGGAAAAGTAAAAGAACATTTGAAAATCAAAGGCATTTTAAATGTGCTTTATGAACATGAGCACAGTGCATTTGATTTGATATACACTAAAGCATCATCCTAATTTTAAGTAATTAGGAGATTGAAAGAACACAACATAAGGCCTGAGTCTAGATTGAATAGGGACCATAAAATGGAAGATAGATGGCATTTAGGCCCAAGGCAGTATAATTTGATCAATGTTGGTTCTTCTAAGCTTCCCACAACATAAGTACAAACAAAGCATAGACCAAAAGAGAAAATACCATATGAAATTGCTTCAAGTTCATCAACTCCTAAATCTTCTAAGGCAATAGAGCAAGAGTTACCCCAAGAGGAGGTTCATATGATAGCATTGGATCCCAATGAAACTATTGAAGATGCACTTAGAATGTTATCTATGATATATGAGTCATATTTAGATGCAGAGGAGAAGGTTGAAGAAGTCAAACAGGATAAGGGAAAGTCATTGGACTTGATGGTTATTGACACTCCTAAAAGGAAAGTTGAGTCTGCCATTATCTCAAAAGCGAAGAAACCTAAAGTGACTATCACTCCTCATTTGAGTGAAGTCAACTTGTTTACTGGGGAAAACATATTATATGGACCACCTATTCTTGAGTGGTTCATTTATGAACCAAGGTTAGAAAAGCTTCCCACTATTCATCATCCATGGGCTATGGTGAAAACTACTAACATCCCTCTGCAGCAAGAATTGAAACCTTGGATTATTGCTTTACAAGAAGAAGAGGCAAGGAGATTGGCTACTCCAAATCAATCAGATGTTCAATCACAAGTAGAGGCCCTAGTTCCACATGTGACTCAATCTTCAGTTGGGGTCAGGTTTGATCCAGGTACTATTGGCTTGCAAAGAGTGATCGATAAAATAGTCATTGAAGGTGGTGAAGAGATTCTATATAAAATGGTAGAGCCTTTAACTCATTTGACTTAAAAGAAAGGGCAGAGGCCATGTGAAGATCCTGTCTTTGAGGAGGATGTCTTGGAATTAGCACAATCACAGTCAAAAATGTTGCAAGTTGTTATCAATAGGCTAAAGTAACAAAAGAAAAACCTAGAGGATCAGTCTATTATGTCATTCTAGGGTACATGGTCAATAAGTTTGAAGCCACTATGTATGATATATCCATCTCTTAGAAGTTATCAAGGTCTAAACAAGATGTGGTGAGCAAACATAGTACTATAGCTATGAACCAAATGAATCAATGGTAGGGTTAATACAATAAGATAAAGGAATTGATCAATTTATTAATAAAATACTAGATTCCTAAGTTTAAAATAGTCAGTCTGGCTCATTTAAATATGGCTATGGTAAGCTTGATAGAGAAGATCAAGGATATGAACAAATGGTCCAAAGGCATGACAGGGCTTTCTAAAGACTTCAAGCAATTAGAGAACTAGATGGTGCATATATTGGGAAGCCTAATCAAGGATCTAACCACCCTCAGCATTATTGGCCTGATAAATGATGAGGAGGTCAAACACAAGGCTACTCAATTCATGCAAGAGGTGAAGAATAAAAGCTAGGGCAAAATAGGGGTAGCTAATAAAAGAATCTTGGACATGATCCTATCTACAAAGGAGAAGATAGGTGATGTTAGGAGCATTAAGGAGACGTCAAACAGGGTTGATAAGGACTTCAAAGAGTTGATGGGGCAAGAAGAATTATTATTCATGGAGCCAATTATCAACCTCGGGTTAATTGGTGAGCAACATGACAAAGCAATGAAGATCCTGGAGCAAAATCAACAAGCAGCATCTCATAGTCAAATATGTTGACTTAGAATATTCATTTGTATAGGAACATGTACACCATTTTAAAAGGGACTATTCTATTTTGTAAAAACATGTGCATCTTTATAACTCACATTGTTTATAGGTTAGTCCACTTGTAAAGTGTCTGATTCTAGAATGTTGTAGAAGGATAATTGTTCTTGACACTTGGCTAAATATCATCTGATAGTGACTAACCAACATACCTCAAAGTCTTTTATAAAAGGGGGCATAATTAATTGTTAAAAGGGAGGAAGTTTTTAGAGCAAAAACTATTTTGTAAATTTGGAGGAAGTAATACAAGAAAGGAAATTTTGCAAAAATTGTCTCGTATTTGTTTGTGTGTTTGTTATCATGGTTGCTTCCTCAAGTATCTGGTTTGATGCCCAGATTTGAATTATTTTTATGGATTATAGATGTGTACATGTTAATACAAAGTTATCAATTTGAGCTTATGCTAGGTTAATTGATAGATTTTAGATTCATTTCATTTTCTTTGCTTTTCTTGAAGATATACTTAGGCAATTTTCTTGTGGAAGTAAATCCTTAAATTGAATATGGTTTCTTATTTGCATTATTTCAACTATCCTTAGACATTTTATTGGTATATGATATGATCTATGATTTTGGATATTTCATGTCATAAATTGTTTTGAGTGCATGTCTTTGATGAAATTCAAGCTTTGTCATAATGTATGGACTAAAGATCAGTGATATTCACCTTCTTTCTGCCCTGCCCTTCCTATTTGCTCTTTCTTTTGATCAATTCACTGTAGTTTAATTTTTATTATAAATATTTATGCTAGATTAGGTTTTAGGCTTTAGGTTTTGATCATAATTCACTATGCTTAGTTTAGATTACTTTCATCTTTCACAAATAAGCTTCAAGACCACAATTACTCCCAACACCCACTTACATTTCATTTTGTAATAGTTATATAGTTTGACCACTACTCCACCATAGATATTAGGAATATCAAAACCAAAAACTCATGCAATGGATTATTTGAATCCAAAAATAAGAAGTGTTTCTTAACACTATGTAAACCTTGTGATACACTTTCATGCATAAACACCCCCTTGATCCAAAAAGGGGTATAGAAGATGATCCAGATTTATGACTATAAAGTCATCAAAAGTATTCATTGCAGTTGTAAATGACATGCTATACATTATGGTGCTAATTAAAATTGATGTCACTCCATACATAAGCCTACCCTATGAGTTATGGCATAAACATTGATGAACACAATCAAGGCATGTTCAACCACATCCAAGTGACTATTCAATGTTGTGTATGGCACATCTCCCTGATGTCCAACAAATGTTGACATACCTTTGCTCAACATTATGGTGTTAGCAACTCCTATATCAACTCGTACAATCACTGACGACTAGTCAAAGGCTATGAAATATCTTCCCCCCATCAGACGAGAGGTGAGAAGCCCTTAAAGTAAAAAACCAAATCAAAACTAATATGTCTGCTCCTGATCAATAATATCAATGAAGTGAATAAAGCTTAAACTAAAACTTAAAAAACCACACTATTGCTACCAAAAATGCTCTTACAAGCATTTTACCCAAACTCTAAGTGAATCGCTAACTAGATAAGGGAACAGTCATCCAACCTCCAACATATCCTGCAACCTCCATTGTGACACTTATATTTTTTCAATCACAAGGATTTTGATGGACATGTAAAGGATGATATGTCCACCAATAACACAAGCATGATGTGTTATTATAAAAAAAATTATTTTGAAGGTGTTGGTTTATATCAAGAATGCACTTTTATACATAATTTTAAATATATTTGCTGAAAAAATCATATAAAGAAGCTTCAAATCATAAAACCAACCATTTGAATGTGTCTTAAACATCAAAAAACCTATAGATGGATTGATCACACGACCACCTTTCCATAAAAAAACTTCTAGATATAAAAGTAAAAAAAAAGTGTTGTAAATGTTGAAAATGACATATTTACACCCTTGTTACTCCATTACATTCACTTTGCTACTTAAAATCATATTCCAAAAAGATTCATTTCTTTTGAAAATGTAAATTTGACCAAAAAAGTACTCCTTAGAAGGAATTGAACATTGGACGACCAATTTACCAAGGATCTCACAAAATGTGTTTCACAAATTACTTTACAAGCATTTTAAAGACATACAAGGAGGATTTTCTATTTGAACTATAGTTTTTTTGTGTGGCAAATAAATAAAAAAATACTTGCATGTAATTCATTCACACATTCATTCATCTGTGTTTTTCTTGGGAAATAGATTTTTCACACGTGTGGTCCCCACTTGACCTTTTTGAATAAAATTAAATAAAAAATCAAATTTAAAGCTTATAAAAACTTTCGTATCATTCTATGAAGCAATGATCATGCCATTTTTCTATTTTAGTCCATACTATAGTTGTACCACACCTTTCCAATTCTTGAGAACCGATCTTCACTGCTCCAAATCCATACATAGGGCCATACAAACTAATTTTTTGAGTTTTTTGATTGATTATATACATATAGAGGGTTCAAAACATCATATAAATCAGAGTTTTATATTTTGGAGGACATACTATTGCATATATTGGTTGTACAACTGCATTTTATTCTTAAAAAACCATGTATAGACCGTACAAGTGTATACAGGTGGTTTCAAAACCAAACATAATAGTGAAACAATGGATTTAAATGACTTTCAATGCATGTATAACTTGTGAATTACTGCATCAAAATATCGTGGAACTTTGATGATCTTTGGAAGGTCATACAATTTCATTTTTCAATGCTCGAATATGTACAAATCATGTATGGAAGTATTTAAAATAGTTTAATTTAAAATAGTTTATGGCAATACAAAATAGCTATATCGCTAGAAATATGAGTGGTAGGTCATACAAATAAATTTCATGGGCCATACAAAAACTTTGATAGGTTAAAAATCTGACTTTGAAGATTGTAATAAAAATAAATGCTTACACCTTCATACCTTAGGCAAAACATGGCTTTTCTCTTCCTTTATGCTTCTAGCTTTCTCTCTCCTTTTCCATGTGGCTCTAATACCATCGATGGATCGTGCACACATAGGTAAAAGGTAAATATACATTGTATTTTACTAGTTTTAACACAAAAGTAAATATATAATATTCAATCAAATCTTTACAATACTCCAAAGCTTTATAAAGGCTTTTTACAGAAGTTATAAAACAAGACTAACTAATTTATAGGTTCAACCCATATGGCAACTAACTTTTTTTAGATAGATACAAGTTTTTTACCACAACTTAAATGGTTCTGGAGCATAAATCAAGGGTCCAGTCCACATGCAAAAAAACCACTAAAAAAAACATAAGCACCCAGAACTATAAAAACGTTAAGCTGTGTACCAGAAAGAAAGTAAACCATGGATACCAACCATAAGCAAAGACAAAGAAGGACAAAGAAACATACCAGAAAAATGAAAGATATGAAAACAAAGAAGGGGCAAGAAAAAAATTACTTAGTAAGAGAAACTTGGATATCAAACCAAATAGCTCAGCGTTTAGCGACTAACAAATGCCTGATTCTACTGGAAAGTAAAGATTTCATAGTCCATTGCGTGCCTCTATAAATGGAGTTTAAGGCCTCAAGCTATATCCTTTCTTCTTCCATTTTCCTACCCCTTTTTCCTTTTATTTTGCAGTTAGGGGTCTTTAAAACACTATGTTGCTTTGAAATGGACATAATTGCTCTGATAGCTAGCTCTTTTTCAGAACCTTCCCCATCCTCTTCCCCATCTTCAACAGTCTCAATCAATTTTGCCTTCTATTGAGAAGAATCTACTGTAGGAGGGAGATTGGTAACATGCTCTGGCCCAGATTCCTTGACAACCCTTTCCCTAAAGGGAGAATAGGGTTGTCCTACCTCCATATCGATCTACATTTTTGCCATTGCCAAAACCTCCCTTTTTTGAGACCTATTCAAACCCTGTTGAAAGACTGATGTAGATGGGGGCTCACCGGAAAGATGCATTCTATGAACCAAATCTTGATTCAAGCAACCAATCTTTCTAACCCATTTTTACAAGAACATTGAATGAGATTTTTGAAAATTTTTATTGGGGCATGAAGCAATCTTGTGATCAGCTTGATTGCATTTAAAGCATCTAAAAGGGAGACCTTCAAAATTAATGATCTGAGTCCACACACCATGGGAAGAAGAAATCTGAATAGAATTGTGCAGAGGTTTAGCTAAATCCACCAACACACACACCTTGACAAAGTTTAGATTAGCCCTAATGGAATCATTAGTTTTGACAAAAACTCCCAGTTTGCTAACTACTTTCTTGAAAAGATCAACGTCTTGCAAGACCAAGGGGAGGTTATAAAATCTGACCCAAACAGGGGCTTGGGAGATCGCTGAAGTGGCTGGGTCAAAAAAAGGAGTCTAGTTATAAAAAACACCCCTTGCTTGCTAATGAACCATGGCCCATTTGACCAGACAAAGTCCCTGTCTTTAGAAGATTGAAACAAAAGCATAAAGAAACCATTTGCCAAGACATATAAAGAAGGAGATTTAAATGTGGGCCAAGTTTTTTGAGACCACTCTGAAAGAGAAATCCAAGAGGGTCACTTCCCCACACACTTGCCAATCAAATCTCATTGCCCTCCTTCCACTTCCAGCAAAGAGAGTTCAACGTCAAAAATTTCAAAAAGCAAAGGAGACTTAGAGAAAATTAAAAGAATATCTCCCAAGAAAGCCATTTTCAGGGCTTCATTTTGTGATGGGTTTGCTTCAGTAGTTCCATTTACCTCCTCTACAAGCTCTGTAGCCTCCTCTATAAGCTTTTCCTTTTGAAACTGACTTCTAAAAATCATAGCAGGATCTGAGTCAGGATGGCTTTTAAGAATGACTTCTTTACAAAAATCACTACAGTAATGAAAGGGGTTTGAAGTATTGATGTAGTTTAAAAACACAACATTCTAAGTAGAAACCCTAACTGGAATAAAAGAATTTTCAACTGCATGCTTCCTTGGAGAAAGACTTTCCTCAGACAAGCCTTTATCTGCCACCAGCGTATCTAGCCCCCAAAACTCTTCCAAAGGCATGTTAGCGTGAACAAAGTGCAACATAGAAAAACTAAAAAAGGTTTTAACATCTTTTTATTTTCCTACCTCTGCCCAGATCCATTCTTTCCCCAGACCGTTGTTCATTCAAACTCCTCCCAACGCTAACATTAAACTAAGATTTGTCCTTGTAAGGGACCTACGCCCCTGCTCTCCTACTCCCCTAACCCTACTGTGCCACTATCATCACTGCCATTGGTGCCTGCACCAACTAAGCATCGGCTTGAAGAAGACCTTCTCCAAATGCATGGACTCCCCTTGCCTTACATGCATAGGCCGAAATGGCCTTACCAACACCATAGGCCATCGTCGACTGAAAACCACCTCTCGTTGACTCCCTTAGCTCACCATCCTCCACCCTTGCCACCTGAGATCCATCTCTGGCCTTCACCGATGTTGTCCTCACCTGCACACCAACTATGAGTTTCATCTTCGTCGTTACCATCATCACCAACTTCCATCCTCCTTTGTAATTAGAATATGGCAACTAACTTTATTTAACATTATTAACTACTAACTAAATCATAAAGTAAATTGGATCAACCGACCCAACATAAAAAATATGAAACAAATTAAATCTAAAAAATTACAATGGCTAGTATAAAATGGTTTTAGGGAGTGATTCATAGGCAATTTCACACAAAGTGGCGATTTTTTAGGGCCAAACTCTTATTGGTTTGTAAGTTACACAATTAACAACTTTGACATTTTGTGGTTTGTTACACAAATTGAAATCAAAAGTCTTCATTATGTTAGTTGTAACCTCCATATAGGTAGCTATAATAGTCATGGTGGTGCTTAATTTGAGATACATCAGACCACCATAGTGTTTGGAGAGAGTATGTAGAAACTGGTGGGGATTAGAATCCATGGCCAACAAACTACTCAAATTTGGTAATGCTTATGGTCCTAGTGACAAATTTGATTTTCCTTCATTCACTAAATAAACAGAAACAAACACTACTAAACATATGAATACAATAGTTGTTGTTACATTGGTCAAATAAATTACATACGAGTCATCTTGCATTGAGGAAGTCTTTCCTTTTTTTGTCTAAAAGGTTTTAAAGTTGTCTAATTTGGCTTTATATAGTTAACGCAGTCATAATTTTTGTCTAATCAGTTTTAGACTCGTTTAAATTGACACATGGTGCATTCTCTACGTTTTTAGAGAAATTATTAGATATCTGACACCTATTTTTATTGAGATGACACATGTTTCAATTATGTATTGGCTAATTGAAAGAGTTAGGTGGAAGCTATAGATTGTATTAATAGATGTGACATGCCATTGAACTTTGCATATGTATCTATTTGGGCTTATTTGAGTTTATCACTTAAAATACCCTGTCATTGCCCCTCACCATCACCGCCCAACTCATATTTAATTCTTTCATTGCTTTCATGTTCTATATGCCCTTTGTCTTTCCTACCACTTCCCCATCGCTCAAGCTCACCGTGGAATGTAATGTCTCCTCCTTACATAGCTCATTGCCACATTGTATGAAGGAACACACCACCTCATTTTCCACCATCACCTCTATCAAAGATATTAAATTATTGTTTCTTGATATTTGTATACAAAAAATGAGACGAGTTTAACAACCATAGATTTCAAATAAAATACGAATGCCGATTTACACTCTTTCCCTTTACAAAACCTCATTTTATCAAAATTAAAAAATATATCCGTGTACATAACTTACACCTTTAAGACAACTACTAATTACATTATTAAGATTAAAGTGAAAAAAATGACCTAAATCAACTTACATACCAACCTAAAATAATTATTTTAAAGTTAACATTAATTCTGTAAAGATATTTATTTTAAGTGAAGGATTTCACATGCAAATTTTCATTAGATATTAATTTTGTAAAGATATTTATTTTTCATAGACTGAGAGGTTGAGCCGCCATTCCACAAACAAAATGTGTGTGAAGTCTTAATGCTGAAATTGATTTAACAGGAGGCAACGATGAAAGGGCAAGGGCGAAGGTGCATTACGCTTGCCAACAATCATCAGTCTGAAAGGGATTTCGACAATGCCCTGCATTCCATCTCCTTTTGTTCCACAACCCTCACCAAGGGAAAAATCAGCAATAACAAAATTGACAGCAGCCCCCACATGATGCTGTCTGTACTAGAAAAAGCAATAATAGGAGCGTTTGCAGGGGGAATGGCAGGGGCATTCACTTATGTCTGCCTGCATCCACTGGACACAGTGAAGACCAAGCTTCAAACACGGGGGGCTTCGCAGCTTTATAAGGGCGCCCTTGACGTTATTACCAAAGTAGTGGAGAAGGAGGGCATGGCAGGGTTGTATAGCGGAGTGTCGGCTGTTCTCGTGGGCTCTGCCATTTCCTCGGCCATATACTTTGGAACTTGTGAATTTGGCAAGGCTATTTTATCCAAATGCAGGCCGATTATTCCTTCCTTGGCAATACCTCCTGCTGCTGGGGCGATGGGAAATTTGGTCTCCTCCGCTGTCATGGTGCCTAAGGAATTAATAACGCAGAGGATGCAGGTAGGAAATTGTTTTGGGTACCCAATTGGGTAATTTTGTCAAATTTATTCTCAAAATCAAAATTTTAAAAATATTTTAAATTTTTTTATTTGAAAAATTCTCTCTCTCTTTTTAAACCTTTGGCTGAGTTAGCAAAAGACACCTCTTCACATGGGAATTGCTTCTATATCTCATGTCAAATTCCCTTGTGCCTTGCTTACTTGCCAGGACCGAGGGGTGTCTCTTTGGACAATTTTACATGGGACTTGTACCATCCTCTTTTGTAAATTCACCCAGGACTTGCACTGGCCTCATGTGTATGTACCTAAGGAGTTAGATGTAGGGATAATTTCAGTGGCTGACATTTGCCAATGGACTATTTTTCCCATTTATCTCGCAAAATTTTTTTTGCATTTTAGAAAACATTTGAAAGTGAAGATTACCCTCAAATTTTTTCTAAACAATATTTTTCTTTGATAATTTGTTAAATCTGTATCTAATACATATAGAATATAAAAGAAAGGCAAGAATTGATTCAAATCAATGCTATTTCAAAATTCAACGTTTGAAAAGATTCGCCATAATTTCTATAAGATTTTTTCCTAAAGATACCTTGGGTTAGGGATCCTAGACTCGTGACAATATCAGTTACAATATCAATTACCAATTGATATAACATTAAATCAAGACCTCCAGGTATAGGCGTCGTCATAATGAGAATTCAGTGTGTCTGTCTTCAAACAGCTACCATGCTTCCTTATCCCAACAGCATTATCTTTAGACCATTCCGGAGCATAGCATAGCCATGGGCATAAATTTAATGCCAAGGAGGTCTGATAGTGTGTTACTAACATACCCATCTCAACCCCTCTTCTGTCTGTCCATACGTATCTACAACAGCACTCAAGACGTTCAAAACATTCCTCAAGTAAGGCCACCCTCAGCCCTACCAACCAATGGAAAGCACCCTGTTTCTCCTTCAAAGTAGATCTCTTACTTTTCTTGCTTCCACAAGACCTGCTAAGCAAAAATGAAAAATCCTTGCTGTTATGCAGCTTTCCAATTTTTTTTCCACATCAACTAGCATAGGATTTTTGCAGAAGAGATCATACAGACAATAGCGTATTGAATCTATAGGTACAGCTGCAGATATCAAACCATCTATTCTTCAATCTTAATCATCAGACATGGTCAAATCTTGTATTTTATTTTGTAAGATACTGTCAGCCACATGAAAGTGAGGTTAATAAAATTTGAATCCCTACACATTCTCTCTCAGTCTTAATCCTTTTTAGATTATATTGACAGGTCAATAATTGATACTCCAATTAAATAGAAGAAAGACAATGCCATTGTTTGGTGGTGTCAAAAGACACCTAAAAAAGAATAACCAACTACATAAAATAGAACGAATGAACAACTTGCTTGAATAGGTGAGAGGCATTGCCTTTATATACACCTATCAACATATGACAAAAGGGTAGGCTGACCTATAGCAAGGCACTATCCCCAATACTTTATAATTAAACTTGCAAGGTACACACTACATTATCCAAGGTAAATATCACAATTTACACTTAACTCATTGGACCCAATGGAACACCACAAATGTCAGTGATTCAAAGGGAACTGCAAGGATGGGTTTTACATTCTAAAATCCCCCTAAAACACAATCTGGAGGGTCAAAGGAAGGTGCCATTCACATGCCGAGCCTTGTAGAAAGAAGAGAGGTTTTGACATCCCCCCTCAATTGTAGTTTCTGATAACCTGAGCAGCTCCTGCAATCTGGTAAATTCCTTTCCTCTTTAAAATGCTGAATAACTCCAGTAGCTCCCATAGGTTGGAATGCTCCTCATCAATCCTCAAAAGTTTGAATAAATTTAATCGATCCAAAGGTTTGAATAACTTTAATCGATCCCTTAATGTGTCCAACTACTCATTAATCCTCAAAAATCTCAAGTTAAGCATTCCCTGTGCTTCATAATGAAAAAGGGAATCACCAAAGAATAACAGTCAACTCCTATCTCAATTTGAGATAAACAATGATATGTTGAAGCAAAGAGAGGTAGTCTCATCCCCCTAAACAACATCTCTCCAAAAATGTAGGAATGTAATGTGGGGAATCTACACAAATACCGATGATGACCAAATGTTGAAGCCTCCTATGAATTATAACAATAAGTCCATCACTCCAAGCTATCTACCTTGTGTACAAGCTCCAAAACCTGCAGCCTCTGAAAATTGAGTGCCGACAACATGAAGCAAGATATTGAAACCTCGCCATCACAAAAGTTGAATCTGAATGTGTATATGCTTCTCAACAAATACCAAAATCTGAAGAAAATATTGAAAATGCAATCAATATATGCCATGGAACCCTGGGTTGCACAATCCTGAAAGACATGCGAAGATTCCAACCAAAGAATCTGTCATAGGTTGCCTGGCCTCACAATACTAAGGGCAACATAAATCATGGTCTTGCTCTTGAACTCATCATGGAACATTGAAGTGAATCCATTCTGAATAAAGTTCATCCAATGAAAGAGTGAAGGTGGTCCTTGTAGAACACCCGACCTCCAACAAATTTCTGAGTCAACTCTCGAAAGCAAAGATGAAATCAACATAATATAGAAGGATGTAGGTAGTCCCCAAAGGAGACTCAACCTCCACCCATTTTTCGAATCAAATCTCAAAATCAAATATGAAGTCAACATAATATCGAATGACATTCAAGACCATCTCTTTGAATGTAATGAGCCCATCATTTCCTTCGAGTCTTTGGCTTAAAAATGAATGCCAAGCACTCTAGTCAAAAGATAAATTCCCCTATGGGTCTTAAATGGTGTATCACCACTATGCTTCTTAACTTATATGATCACATCATTCTCCTTAGAAGTAGGAACAATAATCTCATGCATGATGGGGTTAGGACCCATATCTCTCTCCTTTAAAGCCTCAGCTGATTCCATATTTGTTGGAACCACCTCATCAACCTCCAAAGAAATCTCATAACCCTCATTTAAAGATCCTGGGAACTGTAACTTTGTGGAATTATTTTATCCGCATCGGTAACATTAGTATAAGTATTAGTGCACTTTTGCCATTCTCAATTCAAGTAGTGGTAGAACTCCCAAGATGCAATGAAGCATTATCAAAGCTGGTGAACATGTAAGCCTTTATCTCCTTATCAAGTAAACCAGATACAACTACCTAAAAATTATTGTTGATATCTTTCACAACAACCTTGTTAGGCCAAAAATTAATTTTACTTCCATGTTGGGTCAGTTGATAAACATATAACAAATTTATACTGAAATCTGGTACATGTTTCACATCTCTAGTCATGTCATCCTTTAGCATAACATTACCACATAGGAAGAGTAGAACCATCTGCTAAGTGAACCCTCTTATCATTGGCCTTGAACACATAATAAATCTATACTCAATCTAGTACATGGTACACATCTCTAGTCATGTCATCCTTTAGCATAACATTACCACATAGGGAGAGTAGAACCATTTGCTAAATGAACCCTCTTATCATTTGCCTTGGCAAGTGATTGGAACAAACTACCATCCTTAGCCATGTGATGGGTACACCCAAAATCCATAATAAACTCACATCTTGAAGTCTTATTAAATGAAGTATGTGCAATAAGGACATTACTCTTACTGTTACCACTTGACTTGCCATGGTTCTCTTTGAGATCCTTCTCAAGGTCTCACATTCTTTTCCCACAAAATTCATCACATGCCTGTTGGAGTAAGTGTTAAGCTTAATTGGGAGTTGGTTATTTAGTTAATATTTGTTGAATATTTGCATCGCTATTTTATGTGTGCAAATATTCTATATCAACTAATCTTGGTTTCACGCAACAAACTATTGTTGCATGAAACCAACTTATATTGCCTATTTACTAGGCACTTCCTATTCTTGTCCTATCATGCTAGTGAAGAGGGAGCTATGGATTTGTATTATTCTTTTGAGGAATAATGAGACTGGATTGTGCATAATTATTACTGTGTGTCTATATAATATCTCCATGATTATTTGACTGTGGTAATGGTGTTGCAGGAGAGATCCTGCGGTCTCATGAATGAATTGTGCATTCCGACATGGTATCAGAGTAGTATTCTGCATCCATTACTCTGTGAAATTTTATTGAATTTTTTTTATTTCGCTAAGCCATTGTAGGCTGTACAATGTCTTAAGGGTTCGATATTCCTTATGGCATTTTTCTTTGTTCTGTATTTGAGTGTTTTACATTGGGAACTCAGACTTGCATTTGATAAGTGTTGCATCAACATGTTACCTTTGTGTTGAATTCCATGGCTTGCAATCCTCAACATCGACACCAAGAGTGATATGCTTCGATGACATTATGGTTCCAATTGCATTTGCAGCTCATTGTATTTAGCACAGTAAGCCTTGAACCAACATAAAAGCTCTATTGACATTTATATTCTCTAGTCCATTGTTCTACATTGAAACTTGCTGCCCACGGAGCTGTATACATTCTCAATGACCTTTGATTCAAACATTGGCTCGGCGTAGTCATACAGCGATTCGGCCATCCTAGTATTGGCAGTACAAGTTTGTGAGCTCCTATTCTTGGCAAGGCATTGCATTGGTCTTCCTTTAAACTCAGGTTCGCCATGCCACATTCGTTGAGCTTCGATTACCACAGATCAATCATTGATCCTCTCCTTTAGAGGTGCTCTGAAGAGTTTGAGAGGCCACGAACTAGCCAAGGCAAGACAAGGCCGTTTGAAGGTTGTGGTCATCTTGTTTCATCTTGCAAGACCATAGTTTCTCTCAACTGCTCTTGCCGTCTACCTTGGAAAGCGTAACTATCCGGCTATCTATCGTGATTTGCTCGTGCATGCAACAAACTGATTGTTGGAAAAGTTGCAACCTGCTCCCTTCTTAACAACCAGCTCACCGTGTTTCCTTGCCTACTGACGACTTGTTCATCTCCTTCTCATCGCCAAGTTTGTTGTATATAGCTAGCCTCTCATTGTCACGGCTAGGAATCTGAGTTGGATAGTTGGAAGAGGAGACTCTCCATCCGTAGTGGTTCAACGGTGCATCGACTGAAATAATTAATTTTTTTGCCTCCTCTGTGGCATGATCCGCTTCTACAGGGCACCATCGACATTTTTTTTCCATGTAGATAGCCCCCAAAGAACACCTACGCACTTATTAATTGATTCTGTTGCATGGAATTGGATATTTTCTTGGTCCCTCTACCATTGGCGCCTATTTTACAGTCCCATATGGCTCGGTCCACTCTTGGAGCACCACTGATGATTAACCTTGCTTAATATGATGCCACCTGTCTCACATGGTTGTCGCCCACAAATTCCAAAGGTTTGACTTTAATTGTATTTTGTTTTATTTGAGCATTCAAATAAAATCTGTTGACATTATAAAACAATTAAGGTTCATAGCGCAATTGGTGTAGATGTTTTTGTTAAAACCTTCTTTGGAGAGGTAAAGGGTTCGTGCCCCATCCACTACAAAGTGGAGTTTTTTGAGGGCCTATTTTGTTCAAGAGGGGTAGCTTATTTTTGAGGGGCTAGATTTTATTGTAAAAGTGGTGATTATTAAAGTGGTGGAAATTTTATAGAAGGGTGAAATATTTATTCCTATCTTTGTAAAGGGGTAAAATATATTCAAGGCCATGGAAACATATGTTTTGTAAAAGGGGCAATTTATTTTGAGGGATTATATTATTGTTTTGCCACACACCTATCTTGGTTGTTGAAGATGGAGGGTGAGGTCCGGTCCCACAGGGGGTGAGACCCCTTCTCAAAACACTTCATTTTTGTGTGATTTGTACACAGGATGTATTTTTGGCACAGTCTGATGTCCCATTTGTTAGAGTGTTTTGTCCTCTTTTGTGCCACTTATTGTACTTGAGGACACATTTTCGGTGGTAACCGACATCGTTCTTTGGCCATTTTTCATCATTATTGGTTTTTTCCATCTTCGGGTATGGATTCTCATATGATTGAACCCCTTAGTTCTTCTAACTACACCACCTGGAAAACCAAAATGTGGATGCACTTACAGATGAAGGAATTGTGGAAAGTTGTTCTTGGTGACTTTCCCGTTTTCATAGATGAGGACGAGATTGTATGGCTTGCATCCTTGCAAAAGGAGGCACTTTTGTTTATTCGCCTCCATATTTCTAAGAGTTTGCAAACTCATATTGAGCATGCCATGTCACTTAATGGAGCTTGGGACATTCTTTCTGTATTGTTTGATGAGGTCACTTCACCTCCACATGCTCCTCTTTCTTCTCCTTCCTCTCAGAGTGAGGATTTTTCTGTTGATGACATTGTTTCTCCACTGTCTTCTCCTATTAGTTCTTGTCCTCTTTCCATTGTTAGTGAAGACATATTTTTTGAGGATGAGACATTTATTACTGGTGGTCATTTGGATGAGGTACCTTCATCTCCTCCATCTACTGATGCACATTCTGATATAGTGGTTGTTGCTCCTATTTTTGACTTTGGTATGACTCTTGATGGTACCCTACGAAGTCCTAAGCAAACCATTGATCCTATGGCCTCTTTCCTAGCACTTGAAGAAGTAAACGGGAAACTTTTGATGCAAAATTCTCTTATGCGCTCCTTGATTCATGGAAAAGATGCCCTCATATGTTCTTTGCAGAAGAAACTTATTGGCATACAACATCAATCTAATACCCCATCATGTACTGGATCTGGTACGCATCCACTTGATGCACTTTTACAGTGTGATCTACCAGATTCCAAGCAGCCCATTGTTCATGTTGCTCCTATTATTGTAGATGATACCACTGTGCCTATTGTTGATGCACACTTTGCACATCCCACTCCAGTTCCACCTGTATGCCTGCTTCTTTTGAGCAGCATACCACTAGCTTTGGCTCCGGCAAGTTTCATTCCATGGGTCACACTACCAGACTTGTAGGCATTGGGAAGCGTTTATAGGGCATTGCTCGCCCTATTCAGCCTGTTATGTGGATTGCTTGGCATGGCCTTGGTTATGATGCAAGTGCTTCATTTTCATTGGGATTTGTTGATAAAGCTCCATCTTTGGTTCACTCCACTCTTCGTGAGGATTGTGAGCTACATATGGGCTCTTCTGCACCTTCACTCAGGGCTGAGAAACTTGAGATTATAGTGGTCAAACATGATCTCCCTGACACTTCTTTGGATGTTGTCTTGCATTCTTCTATTGTGGACTTTGCACCCACACATATGTAGGCATCTTCATCCACCATTCGTGTTCATTTGGGGTGGATTTCTGATTGTTCTTGGCGGCGTAAGAAGCATTTTTGGTTAGGATGCTACAAACATCATTCCTCCACTATTCAGCTTCTTCGACTGCACGTTGCTCCCCCTGCTTGTTGATGTTCCTTGTTGTTTGAGCTCCTTGATTAGGCAGATGTGTTCATTTCGAGCATACATCTCTTATTGCATAGATGATATATTCCACAGATTGATTACATTGTGGAGTTTCTTGCATCACTAGGTGATATTGTTGTAGGATGGGACTTTTGTTTGTAGCCACACTGAGATTCATGGAGATTTTTTCTTCATGTGTGCGCTCCATGATTGAGCACTTTCTTCTCCAGTTGCATGACTATCCCATCATCACTAGGGACATCATTCTTGAGAGATATCATATTTGTATCTGATTGTTGACAGTTTGCTTCAAATGTTTTGGTGGAGCTTGTTCTCCTTCTGGAGCGTAGCTAGTCTGGTGTAGCCCAATGTCAGCATTTCGGTGTTTGCATAGTGGTATGGGTGCACTCATTCGGATGGTTTTTTGAGTCACTACACCCAATTCAACATTATGGGGGGTGTGTGCACATACTGCTTCAGGTGTTGTGTTCCTTGCTAGCCCTTGGTGCACCACACTTTTCTTTTGGAGGCAGTGGACTGAGTGCATCTTTTGTTTGATGGGCTTCATTCCATCGACTGCACCTATTATAGGTTTGTGTTGAGATTTTCAGTCATGCTTCTTGGGATGCCTTGCAACATATGTTCTCTTCTTCACTCTCACTGTGGTTCTACTGATTTTTGGGTACCTTGCGATGATACTTTTCATCCTTGGTAACTCTTTTTTTCTAGTTTGGTGATAAGTGTTTTTACAGAGTGAGCCTCATATAGAGTACCATTTCTTATTTGACTTGGCAGTTACAACAACTCGACATCCATGTACTCCGTTAAGATGGATTGGTTACCATAAGGACACTTTGTATTTCACTGTGATTTGTACATGGGTACCTGATCAGGGCTTGTTGCCAGGACCCATTCAGCTTTTTTGCTTTCTCTTTTTTTACTCCATATTTTGCGCTTAAGGGAGGGTGTTGGAGTAAGCGTTAAGCTTAATTGGGAGTTGGTTATTTAGTTAATATTTGTTGAATATTTGCATCGCTATTTTATGTGTACAAATATTCTATATCAACTAATCTTGGTTTCATGCAACAAATTGTCGTTGCATGAAACCAACTCATACTAGGCACTTCCTATTCTTCTCCTATCATGCTAGTGAAGAGGGAGCCACGGATTTGTATTATTCTTTTGAGGAATAATGAGACTGGATTGTGCATAATTGTTACTGTGTCTATATGATATCTCCATGATTATTTGACTGTTGTAATGGTGTTGCAGGAGAGTTCCTGCGGTCTCATGAATGCATTGTGCATTCTGACAATACCATAGCTTGTCATAGTAAGTACACTCCATTATCTTCTTCCTCTCGCCTTTGTGACCATGCTTATGATCAGCCTTATGAGAACCACTCTTGTTCTCATTTGCATTGTTGTCTTGGTCCACCTTGGAACTCTATTTCTCCTTTCATTTAGTCCAATGAGCTTGTTGGCTCAAACTTTTGGTGTCCATTTTGACGAGCTTCTCTTGCTCAACAATCAGTTGGGAGCAAATAATTGCAAAAGACACGCTCTTACCTTCTTCCCTCATCACAACTCTGAGAAAAATATGTAGAAAGAAGCACATCACATGAAGGCTCTGGTTGTCTAGAATGATCTCAATGATCTCAACATCCTTCTTGTTCTTTTTGCCACACTCCTCTAACTAAATCAAAAGATTTTTCGAATGAGCTGGGTAATCCTCAATCCTCTCAAATGACAACGGATCAAGCTTGTTTAGCTCTCGATTCAAATTATGAACCCTTGATGATCAACTTGCCTGAACAATTTGTTCAAGTCATCCCGCATATTATTTAGGTTCTTTGATCCCTTAGGCGCAATACGGGTCATCATTAACCCAATAGCTTGATCTTCCCTATTAAAATATGCATCTTTATTCTCCTTAGCTTAAGTGATTTTTTGCCCCCATAATTATATGCCATAAACTTTTCATCCTCAAAGCGATCGCAATGGGCGAGTCCCACACATGACACAGCTGTGTCTTGTTAACCTCCAGCTTCAAAGATTTTAGTATCACTGAAGAAGTATGCAAAAGCTAGAAACAATAATATCACTGAAGATCTTTGAAAATGCTTTCCAACAGTAAGAAAAATTTATGGTTGATTGAAGTTCAAGTGTAATTTCCTCAAGTATCACTGAAGAAGTATGCAAAAGCTAGAAACAATAATATCACTGAAGATCTTTGAAAATGCTTTCCAACAGTGAGAAAAATTTATAGTTGATTGAAGTTCAAGTGTAATTTCCTTAAATCATGCAAAATTTAATTAAAAAAATATAAAAACATTCAAATTTGAATTTTGGTGGGAAATCATCTAGATGCGTCACTTGTCATGTCTTGATCCGTTGATTGTGAAAAAATCCTCTTTGCTGACTGTCTGCTGACTGGTCTGCCTGCCTAGCACTTGTCCTCATGTTTGGTGGAAAAATGACTTGTCATAAAAGGCATAAATATCAATTTTTTTTGTCCCAATGACTTCAAACACGTGTCAGCCAACTCAACCCAATTTTTTGGGAATTTTTGAAAATTTTCAATTTACAAAGTCGTTTGTATAACTGTATGGTTCCAATCACAAAGTGCCATGTGGCACCTTCCATCTGTCAATGTCCAAGTGAGACAAGCTGCCATGTAGACTGCTAGTTGTCAATGCTAACTGTAATTGAAACCACTGAATAATACCATCACCACAGCCAATTGATACCACCGCTGCAAACAAAAGTATCGGCAGAGGGTTGGTGGGGGTTGAACCCCTGACCTCTGTCCTCTTGATGCCTTAGTGCCCAATAGGTTACCAAGCGGGCTGGGCTCACGTGCCTAACCTACAATGGATCTGATCTGCCCTCGGTTGCTTGCCATTCCCAAATTGCCGGCTGATTCACCCTCAGTCACCTGCTGCTAGCACCCATAACCAACAGCTCCACTGCTAGCCCCCTTGGTAAGCAACGATTGCTGAGATGATCATCTGCTAGCCCCTGGGCACTAGAAACCGTCTAAATTTGAGGCCAATTGTGGAGGTCAAAATGGATGGATTGGAAAAGGAGTAAAACATAAGACTCTTGCTAATTTTTCACCAGGAATCCAAATATGCAATCAGATCTGAAAAATACTGCACCAGAAGGGGTCTTTCTTTAGAATCTGACTTTCTCCTATACAGACAAATTCTTGTGCCACAGGAGCTCCACTAACCTAATTCTTTCTAAATGAGTTTTTCTTGTCTCCAAATTCCACAAGGAATAAAAAATCTGAAATCAGAATCAAAATATCACTTCTGCCCACAAATTTGACTGGATCCTCCTTTTTCTTCACTAAATCGAGTCTTAATGGAGAAATAAATTGTGATTAAAATTCCTGCTTCTTCTCTACACACACTCGCAGCAGGAAAACAACCTAGGGTTTTCACATTTCAGACCCTAAGCTCTGATATTATATTGACAGGTCCATAAAAGATCAATAGTGAAGTACTCCAAGAAAATAGAAGAAAGACAATACAATTGTTTGGTGATGTTGAAAGACACCTAAAGATAATGAATATATAAAATGGAGCGAATGAATAGTTGGAAGGCATTGCTTTTATATACACCTATCAATGTATTGACAAAAGGGTAGGTTGAGCTGTAGCAAGGTACTAACCCAATACATTATGATAACACTTGCAAGGTACACACTATACATGCAAGGCAAATATACAATGTATTGACAAAAGGGTAGGTTGAGCTGTAGCAAGGTACTAACCCAATACATTATGATAACACTTGCAAGGTACACACTATACATGCAAGGCAAATATCACAAGTTACATCTAACTCAGTGAACCCAGTGGAACACCACAAATGTTGGTGACTCAAAGGGACCCGAAAAGATGGGTTTTCAATTCGAACAATTCCAAGTTACCATTCACCCACTTCTTACTTGACAAATTGACCCTTGAACTTACAGGAGTTGATTGTAAAAAGAGACAAAACATGTGTGCAAAAATTCTTGAGGATCTACCATACCTTTTAAATTTCATTTGCAACTTTCTCATTTCCTCAGTCTAAAGAAGAAAAAAAATAACAGACCAATTCCCTATTTTCTCACCATCTCGTGAAAATGTAACAGTAGCACTAACCATTTACAAACTTGCAGTTCATCCCCCCACCATTAATTCTCACAAAGTAACCAGAAACTATTAACTAGGTCTTCCTCTCTGTCTCTCATTATAACTAAACTAGCTCTTAGTCACTTCTTCCGCACCCACTGATATCATTATGTACTCAGTATATTTGAGTCATCACAAAAATCACAATGCAATGTTAACAACCTTATGAGCATAGACGCTCACAATTACCTCTTTACTTCCACTGCCTATCACTCATTACTATCAACTTTACAAAGCTTGAAAGCAAGAAAATGAAAAATATCCACTCTCATTCATTCTTTCTCTTTCTGTCTCTCCATCACGATTTTGAAACACTGGGACAGAGTAGCCACACCTTCAAAACAACACAGATCATGTAGGATATTTACTACCTAAGTCCTCTCCTTCCTCTCTCTCTTTTACAGATTTCACATAAAAGCTGAAAAATACTCATCCATTCCTCTCACTCCCTCCCTTCACTTTCTTGGCTCAAAACAATGGAGAATTATCAGTTATAATATTTAATTTTAATTTTGCAAGAACAACTGGGAATGGTTTTTTTGCTGTCAGCATCAAAATTTACACAGTATAATTGAATCAAGAGTTTAGACAAAAAAAGGCTGCCACACTATGTGGATTATCTTTTTTTAAAGCCTAACAGACAGAGAGCACCCTACACATTAATCTACTTCAATTGGTTCCACAGGACCAGGAATCCTTCTGTCTTCATAATGAGAATCAAATTCAGTGAATCTAGGGGCAAGAGCAGAGGAATGCCCAAGCTCTCAGCAATCCAATTCACACATTTTTGCAGGTGGTCTAGATGCCCATTAGTCTCCTTAACCCTGTGTCAAGTCCTTCAATGGTTAATGCTACTGTTCCCGTCGTGTGCAACCAAATTGTGGTTGGTCTGGTAGAAGGTACCAGCCACAGCCACTATCATATCTGCCAAAAGATCACCAGTAACATCATACTCCTACTGTAGGTGTTACTTGGGTCTCTCATCACCTGACTCACAATTTCCTACATAGTTACAATATTCTCGTTAACAACTTCCATACCCACCCTGACACAGTTCTTGAACCATATATATCCTTATGGAGTCACGGCAGATAAGTCAATGCAAGTGGTTGCAGAATACAAATATTGAATTCTTGCATTTCATCCTTTCTTCCTGTTGCCTGATCGACCGACATGCTAAAGTTTTGATGGTTTTAGACTGTTTCCTTCACGGATGGTTGGTCCTGCAGAGGCCAGTATCCTGTTTTATTTCTGCTGGGGAGTGTTAGCCCACTCCTTTCCTTTATCCTTTCTTCTCCTGTTGTCTTCCATGTCATGTAAGCAAGACAAACAGGGCCACAGAATACAGGGAAAAAACATCATTAGAAACTGCTCTTCCTCGCAACAGAGCCAAGCTTGGAGGGCGAAAAAATACAGAGACAATAAAGGGTGAGATTCGAATCCAAAAAAGGGACTGGAAGATACAATTTACACAATTACAGAGGAGGGATGAGAGCAGAAAAGTACCAGGCCAAAGGTTAAGGGGTCAAAGCACCAGAAAAATCAAAACCCTATTCTAGTCTTACAGTTGCCAACCTTTCTAAGACTATCTTTTTCAGTCGAAAACCACAAAGAATGGGGGGGCAGAATCCAAAACACACACCTTTTAGCCACGGAGAATGCAGAAGGTGGTGCTGCAAATCCAGCTTTCACTGTTTTACTTGTGATGGTAAAAAGTGAAGACAGATTTACTATGCCTATAAAGGTGACAGAACTCAGTAGGCGATGTGAAATACATCACTTACGTAGCACGACTCATGGTGAATTGTTAAGGCCAAAAAAGGGAAGGAAATGATTCTATCAACGGCATGAAAATTAATTATTAGAGGAGCTTTACAATCATTAGATAGTATATAGAAAGAACAAAATAAAGAAAGAAAGAAATTATATTAATGTCCACCAATGACCAAAAGTAGGTCAATGGGACTCAAGAATACAAGCAATTACAATAGAGTTAAATAGTAAGAGGGGCTGAGGCTACATCCTCAAGCAAGAATCTCTGAAAATCATTAGGGAAAGACGATTCCCAGAATTTGTGCAGGGCTCCTTCTGAAGTCAAAATGCCAATACTGCAGTTAGCAGCTAGATCAGCCACCTTATTACCCCCTCTTCTTATATGCTTGAAAGAGACGGCCTCTTAGTTTCCTGACAGCCACTTGGCTTCCTCAATTATCCCAATTAGTTGCCAGGATGTCACTTCTCATTGTATTGATTACAATTTGTGAGTCTCCTTCCACTACCAGCTTTCTCTACCCCCCGATTACTACAACCTGGATTCCTTTGAGCATAGCCAAAAAAACCTCTACTTGATTATTTGTATCTCATGCCACATCAAGCGCATAGATTAGAAGAGGTTGGCACTTGAAATCAATGAAGACTCTACCTTTGCCCACTGGTCCAAGATTAACTTTTTGCAGCACCATCAAAATTCAGCTTTATATATATGTCTTTGGTGGAGTGGTTCATACCACCTTAGGCTCCACAAGCCTATCCATTCTTAGTCCATTACCGGGGATAATTTCTGAACCTAAAATTGTACGCTTCCTTAAAAAGGTTTTTTTTTGGGGCGGAGGTGGGGAGGGGGGTTAACTTGTGGAATTGGTGACCCAGTGACTTGGCGCAACCCTTTTGGCTCACTTTGAGCTGGGCGAGCCCCTATAACCACCAGACGACGTGCAAATGCCCTGCTCCACATGTCGAGGGTAAATCAAGGATCGAACACAAGACTTGAGCAATCTAAGTCATTGATCCCATCCACTCGAGCTAGCCCCCAGAGGCTTGGTTTCCTTAAAAGGTTAGATGCAGCATTTTACCCAATATTAACACTTTATAATGTCATAAGCGATTTGAACTTGGGGCTTTGTTTTAAGAGCCCCAATACTTCTTATCCTCGAGCTCATCTCGTTCAACCACAAACATTACCCATCTGAAAATGAATTTTGTCTCAATTTTATTTAGAATTGATTAAGTTCTTTGATTTTTTAAAAATAAATTTCTTGTGGGCTAAAGGCCTTTAGGTAACATAGAGGTTGAGTCAATCTATTGCATGTGTTATGCTAGTAGAGTGCCTATATGATTTGGACTGCAGTTAGGAGGTTGAGTGCATAAAGTAAATATGGGTCAAGTGCCCCCACCTTTCCCTCTTGATGGTAAGAACTCCTAATTCATCATTCCCTGTTTCCTGTTCGAAAATGAACTTTTGCCCCAATTTTGTTTAAAATTCATCGAATTATTTCCCCAAAATTAATTTATAAATCATCATGTGGAACCTGTGTTGCAGGAATCACCCCCCCGCCCCCCCCCCCCATGTTTCTCGTCTTGATATGCCTTGGGTACCGGTACGTTTTGGGTACTTGTCGGAGACAACCAGAAGGTACCCCCCCCCCCACGTTTCTTGTCTTGATATGCCTTGGGTACCAGTACGTTTTGGGTACTTGTCGGAGACATCCCGGAGGCATCTAGAAGGTACCGGAAATGGCTGTGACATTTTTGGGCCCTTTCCAGACGTTTTCAGGAGGTACCTGGGCGTTTTCGGGAGGTACCCAAGATTTCTGGCGTGTTTTTGAGCGTGCCTAGGCGTTTCTGGTAGGGAAAAACAGTGGAAGTCAACAAAAAATTTAAAAAATGTAAACCCAGTTCGAACCAAATAGTATATAAACAAAATAAACATTTAAGTATAAGAACTTATACTTTAAGTTATATTTTATTATATACTTTCAGGATGTTTGAGAGTGGTTTTGGACCTCTAGGAGCTATAATGCAAATTCTAGGTTTTGGAGGATCCTATTATATTTCAGACTTAGTCAAATTCCAGGGTTTCAGGGTTTCAGACTTAGCCATATTTCAAGGTTTCAATATTTCAAGGAAACATCATAGGAGGTATGAAGGCTGCATGAAGGGATGTAGGTATGATAGAATAGTATGAGAACATCTCTCGCAAAGTGCCCCAAGCTGATCCCACCCCATCCCTATGCACCCCTTAAGGCATACAGTAGGAGATTCAATGAACCGGTGAGCCCCTACGAGAGAAAGCATCAGTAAGTGATAAAGTTGAAAAATAATGGAAGTGGCCTTCATGATTTTGAGGGCAATCAAGATGATTTGTATATTTTGTCTTTGAAGTAATGAATGAATGAATATTATACATTTTTAAGTTTTTAATATTTTATAGACAAATATTTTCATACTATGTAGTTTCAAGTGTTTTACTAAAAAAATGAGTAATATGCATTATACACACACACACATATATACAGATGTACCCACGACGTATCCAAAGCAAGGTTTTTGAAAAATGGCGTATCCGCGTACCCGAGATGTCCCTGTACCCGTACCCAAACAACATAGTGTGGAACAAATTGAGAGTTTAATATTGATTTTTTTTTCCAGGTTTCTAAACTTATCATTTCATAGTACCCAATTGCCTATTTCTCTCTATTGTATTTTGTATTTGTCAAAATTTTCTGCAAAAATATATTATGAATTATCATCATATGAAGAAATTAAGAAATCAAGATTGAAAAACATTTGCGAGGTTTCTAAACTAATAAAGATGTGTGCTTACTTAATATTATCATTGGGTGCAGGCTGGGGCATCTGGCCGGTCCTGGCAAGTTTTGTTAGCAACTATAGAACGCGATGGGATTGGTGGCTTATATGCGGGGTATTCTGCTACAATCCTTAGGAACTTGCCTGCAGGTTAGCAAAGTAGTTTAGAAATTCTGGAGAATATTTTCAATATTGATATCATAATTTGTTAAGATTGGTAATAATCTAAAGATCAGATTATTAAAATTTTAATTAAATTGCTCGTGGGAGCCTTCAATTACGCAATACAAATCTGAAGATCTCTTTCCAATGTCCTTTAAATTTTATATATGAAAGTGATGAAAGAATTAAGGTTCTATAGGTTATATACAGTAAATTGGTGAAATCTGTACCATTAAAATATTAGTTGTAGAAATTAAGTGCATCTTCATTTTCAAATTGAAAACATTTTTTGGATTTTTTTTGATAAATTATAGCCTATTGGCAGGCAATAGCACTAAAATTTTCAAAACTGCAGGTGTGATTAGTTTCTCATCTTTTGAGTATCTCAAGGCTGCAGTGCTGAGCAAAAGTGAGAAACCCCACTTACAACCATTGGAGAGTGTAATGTGTGGTGCATTGGCGGGTGCTATATCTGCACTCCTCACTACCCCTCTAGATGTTGTCAAGACAAGGCTCATGACTCAGGGAATAGGAGGAAATTTGGCCACTTCTTCTGCTACTTATAAAGGCTTTTCATCTACTCTTAACCGGATATGGCTTGAAGAAGGATTGAAAGGATTGACACGAGGAGTGGGCCCTCGTGTCCTTCATAGTTCTTGCTTCGCTGCCTTGGGATATTTTGCATTTGAAATGACCAGGCTTAATATATTGAGACTTTACATTGCCCGAAAGACTGCTGCCCTTGAAGAGCAGGACAGCCTCGCTTGACACAATGTTTTTTCGGATTACATTGCAACTGTGAGTGATAAACAGTTATTGGAAGACCTTGCTCGTCTTTTGGTTAAGAACCCAAATGTACAAGCTCAAAGTTGAGTTCAATTATTTTTTTAAGAATTCATTTTATTAGGGATCCTTCCTTCCAGCTATATAATTAGATGGTATATACTGTAAAGCATCTTGGAAAAAGTTTAAGAGCTTTGAAATCTATTCATCCAATTGTGGAGAAACCCTCAGAATTTTTAATTTTTCATCTATGAAATTATATGCTACGTGGAAACGATTCCTCGAGGAAGAAGAGAGTTTATTTGCTTCAACATTCCATTCTCCTTACATGTGAATTCCAGACAATGACTACAGAAGTTGGATAGCTGTAGTGCTTTAGTAGCGAAGCTACTACTTATCCGCAAGTGTTGCATACAGAGGATATTTCAGGCTACTTCTTATCTTCAAGAATTCAGTTAAGGGTGGCCTTATGTGTAATTATGGTATGTTTCTTCTTAAATGTGTATTTTTAAAGGCTATTTGTGCAAGAAAAATATTCACAGTCATGAAAACTACTGCTGCCTTTTTCTTCATATGTTCTAAGATTTGCATAGAAAGGCCATAGCTAGTGCATGACTCAGATTGCCAATTCTTATTACACGATTCATGCAGAGGAGAAGAGTCCCGAGTAACAAATTTCATATTAGTAGAAAACATGCTGTTACAATGTCTAAAGATTGGCTGCTTCGTTATTAGTTATTGGGTTTTTGTGGTCGTTAGGAATATTGATAATTATTTATATTTTCTGTTGGTTAACAGACTCTAGTACTCTAGTATTAGCTATAAATAGACTCGTACACATTAAAGCAAATGCTTTGTACAAGGTTCTGTGAGAGTTCTCTTGGTAGACTATTGCAGTATCATACTGCCCTTGGATATTTTGGCCCGAGTTGGCATCCATGCCTTTTAAAGAAGGTTTTCCTACCCTACTTGTTGATTGTTTTGAGTTCTATGATATTCAGATTGTACACTGATTTGTCCGATTTGAGTTTCTTAGCTTTGAAATCACTATCATTTAGTTACCAATTGTTTTTGTTGCCAAAATTACTGTTTCATAGCTGTATGATGTATCTACAATTGTTTTTGCTAATCTTCCCCTGTTATCATAATACTCCTGTCATATCAATTAGCTTTGACTGTTTTTGAGAAATCAATCTATTGCTAAGAAATAAGCTTGTAATTGCAAGAAATCAGGCTGCTCGCTCTTCAGTATTGGTTTCAGATAATTAAGTACAACCGGTTGGGTTGCACTTAGCATTGGTTCCTCATATCATTTTCAGATTACCACTTTTTGCCTATAGTGTTTTTTGTCTAATATTTTCAGATTTCTGGTTGGGCTCATAACAATGGTATCTCAGCCTCATGGAAGAAACACCAAGAATGGCATGTTTTTGCAGAATTGGAATGTTGACGCTATTAGTCGTAATCGATGAATACGCAGCCTTATGGGCATTTTACCATTTTATGCTGAACAGTCTCTTCAAGACATCTTTTTCAAATATGTTCAGCTTTATAAAGAAGATTAAAGAAACTCGTTATTGGGACTTGAAGAATGTGTTGAGGAGGCTATGATCAATGATGGAAATAATGCAGTCCATGAAGTTTTTGGTGAAAACCTGGGCCTTAGGGATATTATCTATCAACACAAGTCGACAATGAAGATGTGTCTTAATGATTTTTTAATCGTTGTAGCTATCATCCTTCTTCAGTAGTTGTTGGTGGAGAAACCCTTAGGTGATGAGGATCACTCTCATAGTGATCTCTTTTCTTGTAAATGATAAAATGTCACTATCATTGTAATTATCTCACATGCACACTTGGCCCAGCTCAGTAGAGCCTCACCGACTGGATGAAAATTAGACTAAATGAGGTGTTCATAGACATGTAAAGTTCACTAATTGCATCTCAGTTCGACTGACTTAGGTGTCCATAGACGTACAGTTCACCAACTGTACATAAGTTAGATTAATTGACGTGTCTAGTGAATGCCCAATTCAAGGGTACTTTGCATTTACTTAACCTCATCTTTCTAAATTTATTTATTCCTCACTAATAAAGAGCATACATAAACAATTTTGACAGCTGTCACTTGTATTCTCTACTGTCTTATGCATGACCATTTTAGTTTCTACTTTCTACTGTCATTTACTCTGCAGTTTGTGAAGTTATATCAATTGTTATCAGAGCCTGCAATCAGGCGCACTGCAGTTCTGTGACTCTGGTTTTTTTTGGAATATTATTTGAAATGTCCTTGAATGCCCAACCTCAAGAAGTGTGTCAGGATCAATTTCCTTCGTTTAGTCTAAAATTATACCAGAAGGCAGATCCGTGTGCGTAGATCATAATATCCTTGTGCAGCAGAACCAGTTTCCTCCTCTTTACAGCATTTTTGTACAAGCATGGAAGACTTTCCAGAATCAAAATTGATTATTTGGCCCAAAATTTCACCAGTAGAAAGATCTCACTGCAGACATCATCTTTCTCCTGTAGAAAGTTCAAATTCTGCTGCCATACATATCTTTTCTACAGTCTTGTGATCTGTGTAGATGTACAAAATCTTTTGGGCCAAGCTGAAATTTTGCAGGGAGGTAAATTTTCTTTCTTTGATTGATTTTCCTTTGTTAGTGATACCATTTTTATCAAATTTCACATATTTCTTTGCTGGCTCTCCAATCATCAATTATTATTGCATGTTTAAGAAATGTCAGACTTCAAGAGTTCTTTAAAGTTCAAAGTCGTTGGTGGCGCTGTTGCTTTAGATGCAATTAGTGGCTTCTCTTCAATGTCCTCAGCTTCACCTTATTTTCTTACCATTGCTAATTAGTTCCCAGCATAATTTTCAGTTTATCTGCTTGTAGAATCAAAAGAGGAGATAAATAATGAACTGTGGTAGATCTTAGTTGCACAGAGTGTTACATATGTATCTTGGTGCCCTGTTCATGCCTATGTTGGTGGTGCTTACGCAACATTTCACCAGATTGAAGAATACAAACCGGCAAAATGGCTAGATTTCTTGCAATATGTTGTTACTGGATTAACTAGTAAGGAGTATCTAGCTGTTTTTGAAACAATTCAAATGGATATAACTTGAAATGAAAGGTGCCGGCTTAAAAATTTCATAATGGCAGATGTTTTCTTGTTGCACGGCATCCTATTGATGAAGGAATTTTGCCACATTTATCAGTTCGACAATAGAGTTGAGTCAGTTGACATATTTTGCGGCAACGCAGTAGACTTGTTCACTTTCACATTCTCTTCTTCATGTTCCTAAATAGTTGTTCGAGGATGAAGGCATTATGAGTCTCTAATCTTATTTATGCAGGCACCAAACAACCACTTTGAGCATATGAGTATGATACTTAAATCTGCTTTGGAAGCCTCTAATATTACGTATGGTAGCATGTCATCCATGTTTATCAAGGTCAGTGGAAAAGGTTTTCTTAGAGGAAAATGGTGAGAAGAACAATGGGAAGGGATTTTTAGAATGGGTTGAAGCACTTGACATATTTAGTTGAGGATCTTCTAAGCCACATCTAATATCTGAATCAGAGATTAAGGTAGACGTGGAGTTTTTGCTTGCTGCCAATGGACTTTTGGTGTCAAACATTTTAATTTTAATGTTTTATAAGTCTAGTATGGAGACAATTGGGAGGATCCCTTTGAAGCCATTATTGGTTATGGCCTTAATGGGCCCTCAATGACTCCTTTTGGAACGGTTGGCCGAGGTACTTACATAAAGCTACCAGATGTTGGTGTTGATCTTGCTGGGTAGTTTGAGAACAACATCATTGAAGATCACCCTAAAAAACCCAAATATTATTGCTGATAATATTGGTGAGTTGGGGGCATTGTTGATATAGGCATAGGCTTGTTTAATTCCTATGTTGAAACTTCTTATGCAACACTTGTGGTATCTATTTCATCATTTGGCAACAATCTTGTATTTTGCTGTCATGTTCTAACCCTATTTTTTCAACTCATCGTGTATCTTTGGTTTATTTTTCAACTCGTTGGGTATCTTTGGTTCATTTAATCACACTGCATTTGTTGTGACTAACTTATTTTGGATTCTTATGTTGAAACTTATTATGCAACATTTGTCGTATCTATTTCATTATTTGACAACAATCATGATTTTGCTGTCAGTTAAACCTTTTCTTTTCAACTCAATGGGTATCTTTGGTTCCTTTAATTACTGTATTTGTTGTGACTAACCTATTTCTGACTAAGATGGTGAAAGATGTTAAACCTACACAAGAATAAACTTATCATCTTTACATCATTGATAACTGTTGGCATTGTTATTGTAAGATTGATTGAATTGCCTTCAAATTTCATCATTTATGATACAGTTCTAGAAGTACTGAATAATTAACATCTCTTTTCCAAGCAGTGTCTTGTGATTATTTGCACCACTGAATACTATCCAAGCAATGGCTATCTGTGTTCAAGCATCTGCCTATCCCTACAATATTGGCGCTCTAACAAATGCCATTCTTGTGTTGGTTTTGGGTATAAATTTGGCATTTTTCTTTTAATTATTATTGCAGCAGACATCTTTGTATGTTTTGGGGATGCTCAGCATCAACTTGTTTGGCTATAGATGTCTATGGTCTTATTAGTGGCAACGTGTGTGATTTTGCTGAGATAGTTGGCATGGCCCCTAAGATTCACAAAAAGGACTAATGCCCCTGTTGCAGCAAGAAAAACCACTGCGTCCACAAGGGTTTTGCTTTTGGTTTAACTGCATTGGTGTCTCTTGCCCTGATTGAAGACCTTGTAAGAAGGGTTGTACTTTTGATAATGTATTTTTGGTTTTCAGCTGTGATAGTGAAAGTGTGGGTAGAGCAGCATTAAAAATGGGTGAAGAAGTTTGCAAGCAGATATACTAACGCCCATCAAAGGACCAGCCCATCAAAGGACCAAACCAGAGTAAACTTAGTTGTCTGTTGTTGTTTTGGCTAATATTAATATTTTATAGCTGGGTCTATTGCTGTTATTGTTGAATATGTCACTTTTATTATCAGAATAATTAAGCTTATTGTTTAATATTGTTATAGTTTGTTGTAAACAAATCAAACAAACTATTTCTGCTTTGGTTATTATGTTGTTGAGTTGTTATTCGGGGCAAGCCTATCTGTAGCTTCCCATTTAATATTTGTTGTCTACTTTTCTCCATTGTAGGAGATGTAATAGTGTATATATGTGAGCCTCTCAAATTATGCAATAATGTGGTTTATTCATTCTTCTATCTATGTGAAATTTATTATGGTAATCAGAGCCCACGTTTAGGAGACCCTCGAGAAAACCCTGTGAGGGAGATCTTGTAAGGGAGGAAGCATGGTACATATATGCGCTCGGTGAAGATTTCGAATGAGAAAACCATTTGCAGAGGACATGGTGAAACATATCTGTGAAAGCATTTTACTTCCGCTGCTCTAAAAGCCATAAGGAGGATGTGGTGAGAGGAAAGAGAAGACAAAAGACATTTTGTTGGTTCAACAGAGCTTGATGTTCCAAGACAAAAGCACTCTGAGATGTGGCACCATTTTAGATTGGTTTTGACACTTTCTTTGATTTGTGGAACCCTACAAGATGAGTAGTAGTGTGGACAGAGGGAGTATTTAGGGGAAAGGCATCATATATAAGGAGGAAAGCGTAGGAGAGGCCCCTAGAGGTGGAAAATAAGCTAGGCATTGATGGTATCCGCTGCTTTCTCATCTATATTCTATTATTTTCTAAAGAGCAAGGCCCCAGGTAGTGGAGAATGATGCCATTGAGTAGAAGAAGTCATATTGAAATATGTAAAAGTGTGCATATTTCTACTCTTGCACGGGGGCATGGTGATTGGCTAATAAAAGATTGAAACTTTTAAGCTTTCAATTTTCATACAATTTTAGGGCAAAGTGAAATATTTTTAGAAGTTTATTCAATTTTTATTTTATTTTATTTTTTTGTCTTTAGTGATTTGTATTTGCCTAAAAAACATCACAATTAATTATGTAGCCAGAAAATTGTAAAACAAAAACATTTGAAACCTTGACACATTGTTCGGTTGGAGGTTTAGGTCCGCATGGAAAATGAATTTTTGAAAAAAGTTGTGTAAAATTTGAAATTTATTTGTTTATGATTTTTAGACAATTTTATGGAAACTAGGTAATTAAATTTCTCATAAATTATTAGGTTTTTTAAACTAAAAATTGACAGCATTGTCCAGTTTTATGATAAAATCAATATGCAAGTGATTTTTGTAAAAATCCTTATAGTTTTTCCTATTTAATTGTTGTAGTGAAAAACTAGGGCAAATTAATATACAATATTTATTGCTGCTAGATTTCTAAAAGTTAACAGGAAAAAATTATAGTTTATAAAGGTATATAATACTTATGATTTGTGAGTATCAGAATCTTGACTGTGTTGTACTTGCTAAAGAGAATAGACTATATAATGCCCTTGATGACTATGATAAACGTAATCGAGAAGTTTTAATGTTGTTAAAACTTTCAATGGTTGATAGCTTGATACCAAAGTTAAAAAATGTGACAATGACATCAAAATTATTTAAATATTTAACAAAATATCAAGGTTGTGAAGCTGGAAGGGTGTTGTATTTAAAGAATTTACTATTTTCAACTAAAATGCATGGAGGTGGGTCTATTTTTGAATATTTATTGTAATTGAAAGATATCTATGACTAGTTAAAAGTAGTGAAAAACTTGGTAATAAGCAAGACTTAATTGTTCTTTTCATACATAAATTTTCACCATCATATGATTCGTTTGTGAAGTCATTACATATGATTGTACAGGGTCAGACGCTGGACTTTGAAAAGTTAACATTTCTTATATAGAAGGAAAAAAGATAGGAAGATTCTATTATTTCAACATCAATATCTATAGAAAGTGCATTCTTGACACGGTAAAAAATAAGGAAAAACAATGGTTGGCAAATTCAGACTCTTCAAAAGCCAATGTAAGTGCATCAAATATATATATAGTAACCAAGACATTTTAAGAAGAATTGTTGAAAGTGACGAGAAGATATGGCTAATGCAAACAAGAAATCTAGACATGTTAATGTTGCACAAGAAGCAGAAGGGGAATCATCTATTGAATTTGCATTTGCAATATCACATGACCAATCTAATGAGTCTTTACTTTGGTAATTCGACTCAGGGGCATCATGAACACTACACATGTTATCAAAATTGGTATGTAAATTTCATTGAAGATACTAGTAGTAATAAAATTGTTTCCTTAAGTGATGGATGAACAATTGATATTAAGGGATGTGGGGATGTGAAAATCATATTGAATAATGATTACAAATACATATTTTATAATGTTAGATATGTCTCTAATATATACAAGAATCTTTCATCCATCAATGAAATCACAAAAAACAAACAAATGGGAGTAAAGTTTGAAAGCAACAAATGTAAACTAATTGCACTCGATGATGAAATAATTGTTATTGGTATAAAGGAAAGGTGTCTCTACAAACTTGTAGATCCTAAAATAATAGAACAATATGGCATACTAGCACTCTTTGACATGAAAAATATGGTCATCTTAGCTACCAATATTTGAATGTATTATATAAGAATCAAATGGTGAATAGACTTCCATCCATTCAAGAAAATCAAGATGTTTGTACATGGTGTTGGTTCGGTAAATAGATAAGACAACATTTTCCTACTAGTAAAACATGGAGAACAGAGAATGTGTTAGATTTGGTACATGCAAACCTTGATGGTCATATGAAAATTAACACTGTATTTAAAGCTCTATTTTTTGTTGATAGTAGATGATTGTTCTCAAAAAATGTAAGTGTATTTTTTAAATAAAAAATTAGAATGTTTTTCTTTTTTGTTGCATGGAAAACATTGGTTGAGAATCAAATAGGTAAAAAGATCAGGGCTTTTAGATATGATAATGGAAGAGAATTTGTCTCTAAACAGTTCAATGCATATTGCATACGAGAAGGTATACATAGAGAATATACAACACCTTACACTCAACAACAAAATGGAGTAGTGGAAAGGAGAAACATGACTATCATGGAGATGGCATGTTGTATGGTGCAAAACATAAATATATTTTTTTGGTACTAAGCAAAAGTTGTCAACACTGCAATGTTCATCTTAAATAGGAGTTTATATAAACTTGTGTAGAATATTACCCTAAAATAAGCATGGTTCGAACGAAAATTTTATGCAAGTGATTTCTGTATTTTTGGTTGTATTACTTTTACATTAATTTTTAAAAAGAAAAGAAGTGGTTTAGATGCAAAAGTAAAGTACATGTTTGTTGGTTATAGTGAGAATTCAAAAGCATATAAATTAATAGATATCTCTACAAATAAAGTAATTGTAAATAGAGATGTTAAATTAAATGAGAAAATTCTATATTTGTCAAATGATAATAAACCCACTGACATTAGTAATCTTTGAATTTTAAATGATGAATGTGAATCAAGTTATAGTACTAAAGTGAAACATGACTTAAAAAGGCAAACCCCAAAGAAGTCTAGCTCCATGGAAGGTTCTAATGAAATACATAGTGATCCAATTAGTCAACATAAAAGGCCAAAGTGGTTTTATAACACATTGCAAGATGTTCGGCAACATGAGATTTCAAAATCATTAGAAGCTAGATCCATCAGATCTGGGAAACAAACGATATAAAAAACTGAGTAGATAAATTTTACTCTCAATTCAATTGTTTCACAAATTTTTGAGTCAAATACTTATGTAGATGCTAAAAGAAACCCTGAATGGAAATTTGCCATGGTGTGTTGTTCCCAAAAAATTTAAGACAAGTTTGTCCTTTGAGTTGGAGAACTTCACCTTGATCTTTGTGTCAAAAATTGAGAAAAATGTCAAAGTTTGGAAAAGTTTGTTGAAGAGTGAAAAATTTGAGGTATAAGATGTTAAGTGCATCTTTGTGCCTCGTGTGACACTTGCGTTGGGTTCCTCGACCCTCGGGTCGTGTGGGCACCCCGACACATCGTGCATGTTGAGCATGTCCAGACGACCCCTCGTGTTTGTGCCATTGCGTGAAATGCATGCCCACAAACACATGAAACATGCCCATGTAGATACACATTAGCATGCCTCGAATGAACACGATTGGCCAGCTAGCCCTCTTGGATGCACAGACTTGTCTGCATGAGTAGACACGCCCATGCATCAATAGAAGTGTTGAGGCTAATTATCTATCCTTTCAGGGCACGTGCGTGCAATCACCAACAGTTGGTTGATGCACACCGAGTTGTCTAGGGCCTATAAATTCCTTTTGGGGCTCATTTTACTCATTTGCACTCTTCATTTTGTTCTGAGGTCTAGTATTTCACACCACTATTCTCTCCTTGATAGCGAAGCTCTGTCCAAATTTTCCTGCCATTCTTCGAGAAATTTGCAGTTTCCTTTTAGCAATCCACCCCATTCACAAAGCCTCCCCTTCTTCGTTAGAACTCCGTTGTGATAGTATTCCACCAGTTGCAAGAACCTACTATATGACCACTAGTTCCCACTCATTTCAACCACACCAAAATTTCCTCCCCCCTGATATGCTCAGACTCCTTTCCCTCGCATGTGAAGCAACTCTTGCGTACCTAGAGTTTGACAATATGAAGTTCAAATATATGGGGTATGAGCCATTGTTAGTGTTGAACAACGCGATTCTCAAGATCACTAAATCACAAATAAGACATGTGGATTTGGGGGATTTTCATCAAAGACTAAATTTAGAAAATCTAAGCACCTTGGCTACTCAATTTGTAAAAGTGTCCTTCCTTAAGTGGCAGGTTTCCCTATCTGAATCCAATAATTTGGCTTAGTGTTCGCCTTCGCGAGACACTATGATTCATCAACTTGTGAAATCAAATTAACTAGTGGGGCTCTCGGAGCCAAAGTGGATGGTACACCAATGGGAATAACATTGAGGATCCTTGTCCCCAAGGACATTATCAACATGAGCATTTCCAAAAGACAGAGATATTAGGACAAAGATTCAAACAAGTATTTGACCGTCATCAATATTTCATCACTGAAGCATAAAAGAGTCTTGAAATTGCCTAAAAATTTCTTTAGAGCAAATTTTCAAGAGGTGCTCTCAAATATGATTACTCTTTTGAACCAAGAAGCAGTTATGAAGACACCAAAAGTTTCCACCCTTGGGTGTTTATGCCAATGAACATCATTTGCTATGATAAATAATTTATTGATTGGGGATAGATGATCAATGAATCCTACATCACCAACTGCTAAATGTGCAAACAACGAAACAATTCTTCATGACTCTTACCTTGTGTATTTGTTGGCCTCCCAAATGATCTATTCCGGTCTTTCACAACATGGAAGTATCACCCCTGTCACCCAAGATTACGAGTGTTTTCCCTAGCTGACTTTGGGAGAGCAATACTTCACCAGGGTGAACAATGCATTCACAATGAGGGTGGTGCAATCTCTTGATGAAGATTGGGGCAGAAGAATATCAGATGATGTTGTCACCTTTATCAACTAATATGGCAGCAACTACCTCCAGTACCAGAAGTTCACCTACATCAAAGTTGGTAGTTTTGAAGGCTACCCATTAAGACTTTTGAGACTAGCAAATGATAAGATCGTATTGATATAGCTATGCCGATAACTAGGTGTGGTGCAAAAACACTGTAAGGATAGACACATATTGGGTGTCTCATTTCCTATTTCATTAGGGTACTTCACATGTAAAACATTGGTCAATGCTCAAGACATTGAATTGACCATCTCCTAATTCACTCTTTGATCATATGCTAGTTGATTTTATGTGGATATGAAGAGATATGTAAAAAGATGCCTTGGTATCGGTTCGGTTTATGAGCATGAACATCACTTGGAGGACTACTGGGCAAATTGTTCGAATCAATATGAGGTAATCCAAAAAGACAAGAGCTGAATGACCATGGCGTAGATTAGAATATTCACAGATGAATAGGTCCTTGATGGCATGGTTGATGACATGAATGATCTCATTGACCCTAAGTACGTCAAAAAACTTGTGGTTGCTCTCTTACCTACCATAAATTGGTTAGTAAGAAAGCTAGCAGATGTGCACAGGAGAACTTGAAGAGTATGGCCTAGAAAAAAAATGGTTCAATAAGAAATTGGTCGAGATGACTGGAGCAGAAAGGGAAAGACTTCAGCTCCTTCTAAGCAGACTCCACTGACTCCAAAGAAGAGCATCACTAGCATGATGACTGAAGCACCTAGGTCTTCAAATTCTGAAGATGGTGATGGTGAAGACCCAAAACAACAAAAACAACTGGGAAAAACCTAAGGAAAGTCTTGTCATTGATAGGAAGAAATTGGCAAAGAAAACAGTGATGATGCAGTCCTCTTTTATTGCTCTTGGTGACCCCTCTCCTAATACCCAATATAATGCAACAGTATTGTGCCTCCTCTCAAGGAACAATGACACAAGGATTTGATAAGGAAGTTGAGGTTGTAGTTCCTTCATCCACTTTAGTCTCTCTAAGTGTTCCTCCACTCCTAGAAGCTACTCCTCCAAAGCAACCTACACCCCCTCCCATTGAAACTCAAATGACCGCTTTTAGTCATATGTCCTTCAAATGGATGTAGCTTATGCTCAACAAAAGAAAGATGGTGGTAGAAACAAATCTTCTAAATTATGATGTAGTAGTTTATCTTCTCAAGCCTTCTCTTCCTAAAAAGGTTAAAACCACTCCCAGATTGGTGTTAGATTCTTCTAGTGCACAGTTCATTGAAATCACAGAGCCCAATGTGGAGAAGGATGTTGAAGAGATGATTGTGAGTGACTATAATCTTAAGAGGATATCACTCGGAGAGGCAACCAGGGAGAGTGATAATCGCAACCTGCTTGAGACCATAGAAATAATAATTAAATGGTCAGAGTAAGATGATCTCACCTAAGAACAACTCCATGAATAAATAAAATGGTTGTTAAGGTATGTCAACTCCCTGCTCAACCTAGTTGATATGCCCTAACTCTTTAAGTTGATGCTCATTCGCAAGTGTTGGGTATAAGTAAAGAAGCTACTGCCATAATCAATAAGTATGATTCATATGGCAGAAATTTGGGGCTTGGGTGGAAGAAGTATTGTCAAGCATAATGAAATATATAGAAGAAGTGATTAAGCTATTCATGACCATTGATTCATAGATTATCAATATGAAACAAAAAATCAAATATCATGAGAGAGAGCTAAAGATAGGGGAAAACATCAAAGGTGATATTCGCAAGATGATTGATGTTGAAACATCGATATCAGTCAAGGTCAACGTCTTTGAGAATGCAGAGGATGATACTTCATACAAATCGCTGGAGTGCATCCTCCAAAAGATCAAGATTCTAGACATGGAAATAGAAGAACTAGAAGAACAGGTCAGCAATGTGAAAGAAAAACATAAAACAATCACATCTAATATTGACGAGACATTGCGATATATTCAAATAGGATGTGACCACCCTACATATGATAGATAGGGTTAAAGAGCAGTTCAAGAAAGTAATAAAGGAAAAGTTCTTCAAAGAGGATACTTTCAGTGTAACTTCCATATCTGTGATCAATGAAATTCATGTTTCAAATGAAGAAATGAATAATCAATTCACTGAATTAATGGAAGTTCCAAACACATTACTGCTAACTTCAAATAGGTCGTTGACATGGTGCAAACACGTAGTAGTCCCAAAAGGAAATGATGCCACCGAGGTAGTATAGAGATTTAGGGAATTTAAAATTGTTCAAAGTGAAGAACAAGTCAAAAGTTATGTTGCCTCCCCAAGTCCTTCAGTACTAGTCGCAACAAAGAAGACTTCCTAGTAGAGTCTGAATTTTCCTTTTTATTTTTGTCTAACTTCTATTTCAAGAAATTCATATATTGCTTTTTATAAAATTCAAAAATGTAAAAAAATAGAATATGAAGAAAAATATAATACTAAGAGACATTTTGAATGTGAAGGGTTAGCGCATTCTCTCTGGTAATAAATACAAGAAATGACTATTATAAAAGGGATTTTTTATGTCCACAAGAACTGAATCTTGAAGAGGAAGAAGAATGAAACTTTGTGTTTAATATTTAACCAAGAACCAATGAATTCCATAACTTTGTCTTGTTTTCTTTTATGGGTATTTGGTTTTCTTACATTAATACATGCTTTGTAGTTCCAAGTAGTAATCGTGTTTAGTGCCAATAAAACACATTACTTTTATTTAGTTATCTTTCCTTACGTGGTTGAATGAAATCTGCATTTTCTTGTTCACCCAACTCTTCACTTTCCCTTTTTCCATTTTTATTTTTAGTTGAATATCACAACAATAAATCCCCCATTCAACTTGTAAATATTGTAAATATGTTTAGGGTAATTTTGTTGATTTCAATAAAAGGAACATCCCCTCATAATAGAGGAGAGACTTTTCGTCTCCTTCAATATTGTGAAGTCTAAATTTGCCATGAGTGCCAAATATTTCACCAACAAGGTGGAGTATGATGCATTAATAAAAAATAGAACTTGAATTTTGTCTGATCTAACCTAAGGTAAAAATGCATTCGTTGCAAATGGATTTATAAACTAAAATGTAAGTTAGATGGCTCTTTAGATAAGTATAAATCTTGTCTTGTTGCTAAGAGATGTGCATAGGAAGGACTAGTAGACTATGAAGAAACATTTGCTCCTACAAAAAAAATAATAACATTCATAATGGTTATTTCTATTGTTGTTCAGTTTGGTTGGTAGGTATATTAGATGGATGTCAAGAGTGCTTTCCTAAATGGAGACTTAGAGGAAGATGTGTATATGGTACGGTCACAAGGATTTCAAATTCATAGAAAAGAGCATTTGGTTTGCAGGTTAGTGAAGTCCTTCTACAGATTGAAACCGGGTCTATGAGCCTGATATTTTAAATTCGATAAAATCTTGGAGTCTAGTTTTAAAAGATTTGATGCATAATCTACTCTCTATGTTAAATTGATTGGTGATGACATAATGATTATAGTTGTATATGTTGATGATCTTGCCATCACCAGTAGTAGTATTAATTTGATTAAACACATGAAAGCCAACTTTTGTTCTGTGTTTGAAATGACTGATCTAGGCTTGTTTCAATATTGTCTAGGTGTAGAGTTTGTGTAGTGTTATAATTTTGGTTATACAAATTTTGTATCCCAAACAAATATTATAAATTCTTGTTAGAAAAATTTAGAATGTATGATTGTAATCCAACTACACCTATGGAAGTGGGGACAAAAATCTTAACTAACACCGATTCACCATTGTTCAATAAAACAATGTATTAGTAATTAATAGGTAATTTGATTTATCTTACTACCACTAGCCCATATTTGTGTTTTGTAGTAAATTATCTTTCTCGTTTCATGAGTAAACCACATGAAGAACATTGGCAAGCTGCAAAATGGGTTCTTAGATATGTCAAAGACACTCTTGACTTTGATATTTTATATAAGAATCTATTGATTTTGAGATAATCAGATATACTGATTCAGATTGGACAGGATCAACTGATTTTATAAAATGTACAATGGGTTATGTTTTCATTCTTGGTTCAAGAGCATTTTCATGAAGAGTAAACTTCAGATTACAATTGCATTGTCTTCTATTGAAACATAGCACAAAGTAGTTGTTAGTGTAGGCCATGAGTTGATGTGGATTCAATCTGTATTGAAGGATCTTAAACTTGATTTATCAACACCCACACCTATCTTATGCGACAACCAGAGTGTACTAAAATTGGCGAAGAATCCAGATTTCCATGCTAGGATTAAGCACATTAAGGTTCATCACCACTACATCTCACAATTGTATAATAATGAAGACATGTCTTCATTATTGTCCTACCTCTAAACAACCCACTGATATAATGACTAGACCTTTGAGTAAAGATATATTTATAAAATTTCGAGATAAGTTTAGAATTATTTTCAATTCAGTCATTAAGAAAAAGTATTAAAATAATTACACTTATTTTTTAATACTATTATAGTTTATGGTAAACGAGTTAAACAAACTATTGTTGCATTGGTTATTATGATGTTGAGTTGTTATATGGGTCAAGCCTATTTGTAGCTACCTTGTTTAATATTTCTTATGCCTACTTTCCTCCCTTATAGGAAATGTAATAGGATATATATGTGAGCATCTCAAATTATATAATACAATTTATTCATTCTTCTATCTATGTGAAATTTATTAGTTATGTCTAAATCTTCTTTTGTTAAATCATAATGGTGTTGTTATTGCTATTAGATTTGACTAAAACAAAGAAATAAACTCATTTTTATATAGAAATCATATATATGTTGTAAGAAATTAGGTTGTTGCTAATATTTTTTGTTATATTATTTTAAATTATTATTTTTACTTCACTAACATTTTCAAGTTTTTGATTGGTTCAAACATGCAGTGATCAACTATATTTTTTTGTTATAATTGAATATTTTAAATTTCATTACAACAGTTAAATATTTAGGAAAGGAATCAAAGAATAAATTTGTAACTAGGCACTTCTATTAAAAACTCAATAGTGTTGTTGTATGTACCTTGTAATGACTTCAACTGTAAATTTGTTATGATTGTTGGAAATTTTGGAGTAGAAAACTTAAGTTTAAACAAATCTGAAATTGAATTGAAGAAAATATTAATTTAAATTCTTAATGCTTAATAAAATTTCATTATTTTTCTTTACTAAACACAAAAAAATAGAATTCTTTTAAATGTTCTAATTGTTAAAAAAAGAAGAAAAATAATTTATTGAAATACTAGTTCTGGCATTAGAAGACAACAATGATAAGAATTTACTTATATTTAGTCTCAAAGCTTAATTTGGACATCATGCCTATAACATCATACCATCATAAGAATCCTCGTAAAATAAAATATTAGATCATACATGAATCACTGTTGCACTCGAAGACCATGTAGATTATGTTCATATTATTAATATAGACATTTTATTCTATATTATACTTTTTCGTTTATTACTTGATGACTATGTAGTGATTAAGAAGACATGATGACCATGCATCATTATTGTAGATAAAGGAAGATACAAAACTAAGTCAAGACTTCTTAAGAATTTTGTAAGACTAAAGAAAACAATTTTAAAAAATATTTATTTAATTAACAATTATGAACTAACATTTGTAATGGACTAAAATAGTGGCCCAACTTTAAACACTAGTAACACTATAGAATATATCATCACTTTAATCATAAGGTTTTATTTAATTAAAAATATTAATAATAAAAATGATCATAATCATGCCATTAATCATAGACTAAGTTTTTTTATTAAATAGACTTACCTTACAGTGATGATGACCTTTCAACAACCTTTCAACAATCAGAATACAATTAAAACTATATTTAATCTTAAAAAAATCAAAAACCTTTTTTCAAATATTTTTATGATACATTAAATTCTCACAATAATACCCTTTCAAATGAGATGTTATAAAATAACTTTGCTCTTAAATTATTAATAAAGACAATCTTTAATAGTAATATAATTGTAAAAATGCTAGAAGGACCATTGAACTTGTTCGAAATAAAAATAAAAAAGAAAATCAAATAATATAAAAATTTAATTAAAAAATATTATTTTTTATTATATAATAAGAAAAATCTTAAATCTCTATCATTACAAATATTGCCTTTAAAAAAGAATAAAACCTCAATATTGAATAATTAAAATAACTTCTATAAAAAAATATTTGTTACTTCCTATTTCCATTAATCAAAAATTGTCTAAGAAAACTAATAAAATTCTAATAATTAACAATTAGAACAACTATCATTAAAAAAATATTACCACAATATTTTATTACTCAAAATTTAATTATTTACACTCAACAACATTGATAAAGAGATTAAAAGAATGGGAAATGAGAGTTAAATAAACATAATGATTAACTTTTTAAAATTAATTTTGAAAATAAATTTGATAAAATATTGAATTCAGGGATAAAGTTTAAAGTAATTTAAAAGTCATAACTTTACAATTGATTATATTTATGATTTTTAAATTGGTTATATTTTCATATTTTAGGTAATTGTTGTTTTATTTTATAATAATAATTTGATTTATTTATTATTTTTAATTTGATTGGTTAAATAACATGTTTTGAAAGGTCTTGTAGCCTTATACAAAAGAGAGAACAAAAAATTAATTATTAAAGTACATATGGGATGCTTCTATTAGCGGTAATGAAATAGGCGACAAGATCTACACACAACAGGGACTTCTACCAAACAACAAAGTGAAACAGAAAAAAATAAAAAAAAATCGAGGAAATATTCACACAATTTTTGTCAAACTTATCCAAGGGACCTGACCCCTTTTCAATGATATTCAAAATGTTATCACGGGGTCCCCCTAATCAAAGGGACATATAGGAACGCTGGACCTTTACTTTTCTTCCTTTTTTCTTCTAAACCACTGACCAACCTTCCTTGTTATCAGACTGAATGCCTAAAGAGACATCCGCAATTGAGGCACAGGATTGGGATTTGTCTTCCGCTGTTGACCCTAGAAAAGTATTTGCCCTGGGTGATACCAAATCTAAGATCTCCTTTGAGGGGGAAGTTGGGGTTTGCATAGCCTTCCTTGGAGAGATAAGATCAACTAACAATTCATCGTCAGAGTGTAATGAGCCTTTGGGATCCTTGTTTGAAGTTGGGGAAACAGGGGCTTCAGAAGGAGAAGCAAAATCCTTGCTCTCAGAGGCCCACTCTTCATCTGCTGCCAACACCATGAGATTTTTGGGGATGAAATCTTTCCACTAGGAAGAGTCTTTCTTTTTTCTGAAGAGGCTACAATTTTTGGTCAAGTGTCCAGTGCCAAAACAACTCTGACAATGAAACAATAATCTTTCATAGTCAATGGCTTGAGACCAGGTGCGATCTCCAACCTTCAAGAGGTTTTTTTTTGAAAGATTCTTGGAAGTATCAATATTCACTAGAACTTAGAAAAAGTGGCGAGGGAGAATAGGTCAATATCTAGATGCATACGCAGAAACATACCCAAAGGTATAGCAATAGCTCTCAGGGTAGATTCTGTCTAAAAATGAAGTGGAAGGTTGGGTAGACGAACCCAAATTGGTTTAATATGCATGGGTTCATTGAGGGGATTAAAAGTGGGATACCAAGATTTCACTAGCAAGGGATGGTGGTTCAAGCTCCAGGGTTGGGACTTAATCTCTACCTTGTCCTCAATATTATGGAAAATAATAATAAAGAAGCCTTTAGTACAAGGGTAGATATCAAGTTTACCTGAGAGGAGAGGGTTTCATTGCTATGAGATCCACTTGTTAAGATCCTAGAGCTTTGGCTAGAAATCCACAAATTTGTAGATTAAACTCCTGATGGAGAAATATTCCTTCGATTTGAGAACCTCCCTAGTTTCCTCTTCACCAAAAGAAACCACAAGGCCAAAAGAAGTGGGGGTGAGAGGTTGGGGATCCAATTTGGAAGTCAAACAAGAGACTGCATCAATGAAGGAGGTGGGTCTGTGTTCCAATTTGACCTCATCTTCCATTGCCATGACATCCTAGGTGTTTTGGGTGCAACTAGGGTTTGAAGCTGAGAGACCTATTGGAGACGTATTTCCCAAAGGAGGATTAGATTTGAGATTCTACTGGCCATTGGGGGCTGATGGCCGTAGTAGAGGCTTAGTCACAATCTTGGGATTAGAAACCCCAAGCTAATCCACAATAGTAGAATAGGAGCCATGCAAACCAGTGTTGAGCAAGAGGCCTGCTTGGACTTCAACGGCAATTGATTGGTTCATGATGGAAGCGTCTGGACTGTAGGTCATAGAGGGAGAGTGACAGGTCAACGGAGAGGCACGGTAGGCCGAGTGGGAGAATGCAAAGCAATAGGATGAGCAGGAGATCGAAGCATTTTGAATTACTTTCCATATATTAAATGGTGGAAGCGACTAGACTGCAGGTCGTAGAGGGAGAGGCGGCAGGTTGACGAAGAAGCGTGACAAGCCAAGCGAGAGAACACAAAGCAACATGACGAGTGGGAGAATAGATTTTTTTAATTATAATGTAATGGACAAGTAGATATATTTGTAAATGAGCAATTTAGGGTCAAATCTCATTAATTATCAGTAACTTATAACAAGAAACACTTAAAATTTATTTGATGATATATTATGGTAGCAAAATTATTTAATGACATATTAAAATTGTCCTTATTTGATTGTGCCCTAGATGGGTAAAGGGTCCATGCAATCCCTCATTTAATCAATAAAGAAAATATAAACCTATTTTAAGGTCAAATTTAAAAAAAAAAAACCTTTAAAATAATTTTTGAAAAAATATTTATAAATCAATTGAAAAAATAAAGATCTCCTTTGATTTTAAAGTGGCAATATATTAATTATATATATAAACTTAAAATTTAATGAAAGCTGGTAAGAGGGAAAACATTATAGTGTGGGACCTACCTAGAGTTTCCTTCCATCTTATACACTTTTTGGATTATATAAACTATACAAACTCCTATAAAACGAAAGATGTGTTTGAATCGATCTTTAAAATCTCTATAAATAGAGCATTTTATTATTTTTAAAATGTTAATGATATAGTTTTATAAATCATACAAAAATATAAAGTAGATTTAATCAATAAAGAAAACATAGACCTTTTTTAAGGACAATTTAAAAAATAACTTTAAATTAATTTATGAAAAATATTTATAAATTAATAGAAAAAATAAGAATATCATTTGATTTCAGAGTGGCAATCTATTAATTATATTTAAAAACTTAAAATTTAATGAAAGCTAGTAAGAGGAAAAACATTATAATATAGGACCAAAACTTAAAATTTAATGAAAGCTAGTAAGAGGAAAAACATTATAATATAGGACCTACCCAGAATTTTCCTCCATCTTATACACTTTTTGGATTATATAAGCTATACAAACTCCCATAAAACGAATAATACACTTTTTGGATTATATAAGGTGTATAAAATATTATAAAATGAAGGATGTGTATGAATCAATCTCTATAATCTCCATAATTAGAGCATTTTATTATTTTTAAAATATTAAATTTATAATTTTATAAGTAAAAAAAAAAAGAAGAGAGAGATTTAATTAATAAAGAAAATATAAATCTTTTTAGGTCAATTTAAAAAAAATAATAATAATAATAATTTATGAAAAAATATTTATAAATTAATAGAAAAAATAGGGATCTCTTTTGATTTTATAGTGGCAATCTATTAATTATATATATAAATTTAAAATTTAATGAACGCTGATAAGAGGAAAAACATTTTAGTGTAAGACCCACCCAAAGTTTCCCTTTATACATTTTTTGGATTATATAAGCTATACAAACTCCTATAAAACAAAGGATGTGTATGGATCAATCTCTACAATCTTCATAAATAAAGATAGTCAGACAAAAATATAAAGTAAATTTAAGAAACAAGAAGAAATCCAAACTTTTTGTAATAAATATTGTATGGCACTAAATATTGATAAAACAAAAATTATAACCATCAACGAAAAGAAATGACCTCTTAATTGTCTTTTAACAACCATCTCATAGAACTAGTTAATTAATATTAATATTTTGTTCATAAATTGAATTAGAATATTAATATTATAAAAATGAAATGCAATTTTTTAAAATAAATTTTTGTAATTTTTTTTATATCAACATTTCGAATCACAAATTGTAAACCATCATTAAGATAAGAATATTGATCAACAAACATGTTGATATAAATAAAGAAGAATGGTTAAATTGGTTTTATCAGACCACTCATTTAAGACCTATTATCCTATGTGTACTGAGAACACCAAGATTTTGGCCATAAAAAACTACTCCTTCAAATGACATCTAAGAGAAGTAGAAATTTATAAGCGTAATAATGACTTGAACATAGACAAGGTCTAAAATTAAATCAATATTGAAGACCATTTGTTAATTTAATAAAAAGTTGACACCTTATATTTAGGCAACTTCATTCATAAGATATATACTTTTCAGTGGGTGGTTGTCATCTTGATTTTCAGACCATTTAAGACCTTGCCACTTCTAATTTCCTTTTCATTTTTCATACTATCTTGTCTTTCTTAAGATATGAATTTCCTAAAATACCCAATTCTTTTCTTTCATATTAGATCTAATTTTATTTGATATATATATAATTTTCATTCAACATTTAATTTATTGATCTATATTTTTAATATATAATATTTTTTTAAAATTGTCTAATCTTCTTCTATTTAAATATTTAATAAATATTTATCTTTATTTTTAATTTTTTCCAATTCAAATTCTTTATTCTAATAATTACTGAATTTGTCCAACCCATGGAAGAGAAAGTTGGTCATAACATTGATGGTCCAAGTTATCTGAAAAGAAAGGGACAATGATAGTGAAATCAAACCTATGGTCGGTAATGATAATAATAGTGAAGATACAATGAAAGCCCAAGGAAAGTTATTGTTTAGATACTAGGAGTACATAAAACTAAAGGAGGAAAAGACTCCTGGTTGGCCTTTAACTGTCCTTTCTAAAATTTGATGAACATTGCTAGCTGGAATGTGAGAGGGCTAGAGGCTCATGATGGAAAAGTAGTGATAATAATGTTTTGTAGATGTATAGGTAAAAATATTCTTCTTCTTTTCTTTCTTTCTTTCTTTTTTTTTTTTTTGGGGTGGTGGTGTTTCTATAATTTAAGGCTAATTTTGGGAGTTAATAATGGTCCCTCAAAGTTTATTTATCTACAAGCTATTTAAGTACCCTCTAACCATGGTAAAGGTAAAGGTGATTGGGTTGTGTTGAATGGTAATTAGTGAAAAGAAAATAGCATGAAAAATAGATTTTCACGTTGAGGAAAGAAACATAGAAATATTGATAAGCATTCATATAATAATTATATGAGCAACTATGTTAAAATTAAGTATTTTTCATATTATTTTATAAATGATCAAAATTCAAAAATTTAATTTATATATAAGAAAAGATACGAAACACAAGTTTAAGTATAAGTTATAATGGAAAAGTAAACCAAAGTTATATAAAGTTGATACGATTCAAACCAAAAGAAGTTTAATGATAAGATAAAATCAAATAATAGATTTTAATGAAACCTTAAAACAAATAAAAAATTAAAAAATCAACAAAAAAATATAAACCTTAAAGGGGTGAGAGGTTTGAAACCCTAGTCACATAAATTTGAAAAAACATATGTAAATTCAAAGAGAAGATATGAAATGTGAATGCAAACACAAGGTTATGTTTATGCCAAGAAAAATATGTTACAAATATAAAAATCAGTTCTGAAAATGTAAAATCAAAGATCAAACCTTAGGAGGAAATCTTAGAACGTGGAAGCATTTGAAAAATGGAGGGGTTCACCAAAATGTTTTTTTTTTTGGTGGTTTAAGGATAAATAGCGCACACAAATAATTAAACATTGGTACAAAATAGATCTATAAATTAACACAAACTCCAACAATCAGATCTAACTCATGCCGAAAAAATAACAACCGAAAGTAATGCAAATGTTTGAACAAGCCATAGAATTAAAGGAAGAGCGAAAAGAGATAGAAATTAACACACCTAGTTATTGTTCTAATTTTCTAAGATTAGAACATATATTTGGAAGTTGTTTGAATTTTAACCTTCCATTATCGATCATCATTGTACTAGAGATCAGATTTGGTAGGTTGTCAAATCTGTATTAGTTGGATTTGGTAGGTCACCGAATGTGCACTTGTACAAACACCAATTCCATACCCTATCACTGAATATGTACCTTGTTGATTTTCAAGTTCTAAATTTTTTTGAGTTGGTGCATTGGCGAATGATTGAAATAAGTGTAAGGTTAGCTAGCCTAGACGACCTCAAGGGAGTTACAACTACATATCTTGTATGCATGGAATTAGAGCCAATATATCTTCAAATACATGTAGGCAATACAAAAGATAAACCACAACAGATGTTACAAATGTTACTTGACAGAGGATTGATGGCATTACCCACAATCTGTCATAGATATGTTAGTAGATTGTCACAATAGGATGATAAACCATTTTATCATTTTCACAAGATTATTGGATATGATACAAATACATGCTCAATATTACGATATAATTTGAGTAAGTTTAGGCTTAGGGCATTATTCAGATTACATAGCCTCTGCCTCCACTAATACATGCACCACGATGGAATTTTTACTGACACAAACATTCGAGGAATGATCCATTGCCTATTCATATTTTTGTCAAGGACAAATACATCCCTATGTTGCTATAGATGAGGATTCTAATTCTAATACTTGCACTTTGGAATTTGTACTGATATAGGACATCAGGAGAGTGAACTACAACATGCTATACATTGTCATGACTCATTGGGACATATCACACCACCAGTTGCATGGGGACCTAAGGTGGTCAACACACTTATTTTTATCATGAGCACGAGCACTCACATATAGGTTACACTTTGTAGTACATGGTTACAGGCAATGGATGCCACCGTTGATAGGACATAAAGATATTTGACATTCAATCAAGAGGGACACATAGTTCATATTCTACATGATGGCACACATGAAAACCACAAGTTTCACACATATACCCTGCAGTCCAATGTGGTTTACCCTGGGACTGCATAGGAGTTTTCTTACATAGTAGAGTAGCATGCCATTCAATGCACAAACTTCATATTATAGCCAAGGATAAGTGTATACTTTTATAGATAACATGGTATGATGATCAAAATGATGATGATTTATTCGAGTTTGGGCAAGTTCAATATTTGACATTTGATGATCTCCCACCAAATCCACCATTTGACTATCCACATACTCTAGATGTGCTCCTAGGTCTCCAGAGGCACTACTTTGCATTTGTACATATTCATATATACCTACATATTACTAGCATACAATTTATCTCACTTTGCTCACTTGTATATAGTTTCATTTTCATGATTGTTTGTACATAGTTTATATACTCAAAAAACACAAAAATAATACATTATGTTCAAAACACAAAAACATTCAAATATTGCTCACAAATACAAAATTTAGATTGTTTGCATCTCCATGTGTACATTCTTTATAATTGTTAGGCACTACATATGCTAGCTATCTTAGTATAGTCAATTTTATCATACATACATGCTTCACTTGTTTTTATCAAGTGTTCGTAGATTGTTATAGGACTCAAGTTCATCACACAAATCCATATTTGATACTATCTACCCAATGGGGGCACCTACACAGCTACATAGATTCAACATTAATACATTCACCCATTGGGGGCATCTTATACACAACTTTTGCTTTACCAGGTTATATCATTCTATATTACTAAGATTTTTGTTGAATACTACTACTGTAGACTCGATTTATGTACAACTTTGCTCTTATATAAATTTGTACCACATGTTCATGCATAATTTCATTTCTAGCTTTCCTAGTTTAGACTTGATTATGTCTCTTTATTTCTACATCTATTTAAGGGAATATGAATATGCCATTGTTTTATGGCTCTACGCCACTTCCTTTCATTATGTGTGTGCTTCAGACATGTGCCCATGTCTTTGTGTGTGCCTTCTTGATTGTGTATTTAGACATTTCAACATGTATTTCCATGTGGTTCTAATCAAACCAACTTGTTGTTTGTGTATGTGGACATTTGAACATGTCCTTGTATGCATTACTTTCTTAAATTTAGTGACATGTGTCTTTGTCCCTTGTATTGTGGCCCTTTGGCCTATTTTATGTGCCTCATGTGTGTTGTATGTATGCTTTCATGTATGCATCATCGCCATGACACTTGTCTCTTGCTTGTTACTTTCACACCCAGTCTTCGATGCCATGAGTGCCCTCATGCATCTCCCCTTTCATCTTTGGGAGCCTTGATGGACATCATGCCCCATCCCCTTGGTAGTCACTCAAATTATTACTTAGGTTATGCAGTTTATACACATGCTTGCATTATTATATCTATCTTGATAACCTTGTGAATGTTATATCTAACATACATTATCATTACCAACTTATGGTCAAATTATCTTACATTCTGATGTCATTTATATATATTATATTGGTTTATTACACATATTCATATGTTTTCAGCTAACATACATCATGCAAAGCTTTTATTTGGAGGATAGTTATTGCACAAGTACAACAAATCCGATCAAAAGAGGGGCCAATCATAGGGGTTTATCACAGAGATCAGACCATTTGGGTGCACTCAAATAATAGTTTTCAACACGCAAACATAAAATATAGATCATAGAATCAGGCAAACACACAATAAAATAGTCGAACATAGATTAGTTTCAGACTGCATATACAAAACATAGGGCATTAGCACTAAAGGTAGGACACTAGTAACCCCAACACTACTATCCAAGTTACAATGCTAATTTCCAATAGCCCAAAAATAGTAAAAATCTAGATTTGATAAAATGGCACAATAGTTGCAGCCCAGATTTGTACACTTTCAGTCATAGGTTATCAGATTTGAGTTTATACTCAATTTTGTACATAATCATACCAGGCCTTGCTCAGAGTGGGGGCATCATGCACAACTTGATCACTCTTGCTTCAATTCAGATACATAGACACAAATTGTTACAACTCAGTCCAAAATCCATATACACAAGTATCAAAATTGGGGGCATGTACACAGCACATTGTTTCCACATGATCAGTTTCACACCAACTTATCTCAGATGGAATGGAAAACTCCATGTCATTCTCTACATGGTATACTTTAGATATTATTTGCACCAAGTAACACACTAGATTGTTGCCTTATTTTGTCTATAGCAATTAACATTTTTGCATAGTCCCTGAGCTACATTTTTGAGTACCTCAGTGACCCTTGAGTCATTTTTCATTTTAGAGTTTCAAAATGGCCCCAGGGCCATCTTACACAATCAAAGTTACATTATACAATTTCAATTGCAGATGCAATTACTACACATGGGTGGTCGATGAATGAGTCTTATTTGAGTTCTTGAACCTCCTACATAGGAGGGTTGGACAAGTCATTAGTTGAATCCAAGTTATTCATAGTATATGATCTACCAAGTAGGGGTGGACAATGATGGAGTCAAGTCCACCTTGAGTTCTTGAGCCATCCGCACCTAGGGATTGAGCAAGCCATTAGCTCAATCCAAGCTATTCACCGATTTGATCACTATCTACATGGACACAACTAGGATGTCACTAAGTTTTTGCATTGGCTCCATATCCAGTGGGGTGTATTCATTCCTTTCCTCTCTCTCTTATCTCTTTACTCAATTTTGTCTTTGCTTTTGATATCTCTTAAGTAAGGATTGATTTCTTCCATGTTTCATTTGCAAGATACGTAATGGAGCACACTTCACAGACTTAAACCTAGATTCACAGGATTCGCCTCACAGGTAAGTCTAGGTATGCTTCTTTTTCCCCTACCTTAGTCATTTCACTTTGTTGCATTTCTAGAATAAAGGGAAGTAAATTTAGTCATATAAAATATCACTTGAGTGCAATGAGTGTGACTTAATACCACCCATCCCTAGCTTAGCCCTAGACCTATTTTAAGTCCTCTTTCAACACTTATCCAACTTTTGTGTGGACCTTTACACATCCCTAGACATCTCAAAATCAGTCCCAAACCCTTCTGTAGGGATACTGCCCCCTAGTGCCTTAGTTCCTACCACTTTGACAATAACACTGTACTTTGGACACTAGTGCCCCATGTTAGTGTTCCACTTTTAATGCTAATGTTCCTTGCTTAATTTCAACCACAATGAATATATTTCAATTCCTAAGACGTCTAGGGTCGGCCTATACCTATTTCAAACCCTGAACAAGCACCAAATCTATATATATGACTTTTATCCCTTTACCCACTATATGGAAATGAGATGCAAAATACAAAAATAAGATTAAAATAAGTTGTGCACAATCAAGGTTATTGATCCCTATTCTGCCGTACTTTTGCATACAGTCATCTACAACCATCCCAAGTCTAGAATAAACAAATTTCTATTCTCAAGCCTCATTCAAAGCAATCAAGTCAACACTCATACTAACATTCACTTTCACTTGCACCAAACACTTAGGTGGGAGAACTACATCAGGATTGATCCCTCTTTGGAGTATTGGTATGTAGACAACTCTCAATACAACAGGATGTTGAAGATGTCCAGTCTACCCAGCTAATATCACACTTTTGATACTTGTGCCACTCGAATACCCTAACATAGAGGCCTAAGGTTTACTCTTAAATTAACTCAAAATAGTGCACTAATAGTGAATTAGAGCTCATCCACATAGGTACAGGTGGGTCAAACTCAACCAGAGTGCACCCAGAAGATCAGAGAGTTTTTGCATAATGGACATTAGTGCTGAAAGTAGTTTAGTAGTGCCCAAACATTACTGTCCAAGCTACAACTCTATTGTCCAAGAGGGTTTTTGACACATATACATTGTTTGTGACACTCATATTTACTTTCACACCAATTTTTAGCCTCCATATCATCCATCTCAGTCAGTTTCTAGCTATGTACTTATTTGTGTCATTCATTAATTTTTTTAAAAATATCAGATTATGTCAATTCTTGCACAAATTAGTGGTTGTATTTATTGCATATTTCTATCTTGATTTACTGTACTTAGACCCTTTAACAACCTATGGCTTAAACTTCATAATCCCCTAAAAATTTAAAGTAGTTGGTTTTTGACATCCTAAAAACTCAATTTGGAAGCATATATTTTGTACATGAACTCTAGATCTCTTCCTATTAAGGCTCCAACGAGATCGTACTTTTTTGAATATTTGTAGCTACATCTTTAACCTATCATTTCATCTCACAAGTTAACATTTACTACTTGGGGTCAGTAGACCCACCATACAATGCAAACGTGATAAAAACTCCCACAGTGAGAGCCATGTTTCCTGTGCTCGCACCTAAAACCACTGGTTGTTTTGGACTAGACTTTGCCAACTCTTAAGATTGTTCCACCCTAAAATCCAACCTCAATCAATTTATTCTTATCCAACACTTTCTTAGTGTCTTTACTATGTTTTCCAAATCTATATGTAAAATGGTCAAATCACATATTATATTTACCAGATTTTACACTTTTTATTCTACTTTTTATTGATAAATTAAGTACAAGGGATGTGTACCCTTGAAATGAATGATCCTTGTTTATGGCTCATGCTTCGTTTGAAACTACTTTAATCCTGTAATTTAACATAACTTCTTCAAAATATTGTTCCTTTTCTTCTTCAAACAATATTCTTCCTAAATTAACTTCTAATTGGTCTATTGTTCCTCTACTCTTTCTCCACTCTCTTTCATCTCTTCTAAATCCCTTTTCCAATCTTTGTCCATTTTGTGCTCTTATATGCACCTTCTCCTCTTTTGGGCCCTCACACTTCCTCATCTTCATTAGTTCCATAATATTTAGCTCCCATTCCTTCTTTATCTTCTAAACTCTTTACTCTATTCCTACTCACAACTACCTTAAGATTATTCTATTTCTTCCATCTCCTTTGTTGTTGCAGGGTTTGTTCTAACCCAAAAATTCTCTTTTCATTATGTTTCTCAGTGTCCTCCATCTTCTAGGTTTAGGTTCAAGTTTATTTTCTCACTTATTCATCATTCACTTCATTATCAAACACATCCCCATAATGCCAGAAGTGACTACTCCATGTTAACTAGAATAGGCATCATGGCCTTTTCCACAACCAACACTTTAAGCAAGATAATTAGTCACTACAAAAATTTTCCTTGGATACCTCTTACAAATAAATCATGCGTAGATTCGAATGTGATGTATCCTTAGATGAAAAACTCAATGATATATCCATCTTGGTGGTAGTCTTTAGCCAATGATCTATTGTGCATGTCCAATTGGTGTCCATATTTCATAACTTTTCTATTTTTTCCTTGGTCTAAACAAAGTACTCTATTTTTTGGGGCTTGAAGCAATTATACTCAATTCTCAACAATCATGCAGTTAGCAACCCCAACAATCACCAAAATATTTCATATATCTTGCTATTTATATAACCACTTATAGCCTTTATTACAAAGCTTCCTATCCTCTTTGCCTCTTTGTTTTGTGAAATTGTGAATTCTCTCATCTAGTTATCACTTCAAATCTCTCTGTCTAGGTAACCATCTCAACATGTTTCAAAGTTCCATGCTCAACACACAATTGTTAGCAGAGGTTCCTAGAAAACCCATCAGAACATGCAAATATGTGTTTATGTGAGAAGTAAGCTACAGGTTCAAAATGCATGCAAAATTATAGAAAGATTGAGAATTCATTTAGTTCAAAATTGCATGTTTATTTAGAAAATGTAGACTTTGAATTATACAAATGGTTATTAATGTTATGTAACTGAACAAAAGTAAGCAAAACAAAGTATACACTTTGAAGGGAATACGTACAAAAAGACATTTAAAAAACCCATCATTGGATGTCTATATTAATCTATATATTTTAGAACTCCTTTCCTTTACAATTGATCATTATATATAGACCTTACAAAGCTCTGTCGCTTCGCATTTTATCTTTCCATTTCTAGCTTAAAGGCAGATTTTATTATTCTACAGTCTTTTAGGACACATACACATCCCGAATACACACACACACACACACACACACACACACACACACAGAGTGCACATTTGTCATGCATCTACACTACATGATTTTACAAACCCAAGCCTACTATCACCACACTATGCTCAATGCGTGTCCCAGATACTGGACATTCATCACATATGAAAAAGTTTCTCAACTCTTAAAACTCCCATCTCGCCCTACCAAACTTACTAGGAAATAGTGTGCCGTCACAAAAAATGTTATAAAATCATGATAAGTCTCTTAACATATTTTGTGGTATTCTATACTCCTCTTTGAACACTTCATGCACACTCTTAATTTAAAAGGTGTCATCTATAAGTGTGTGGTCTAGTAGGAGCCTCAATTAGCTTATTTGTGATAACCTTCCCTTTAACCTATTTTTATGATACAAACTTAAGATCAAACTCCATAAGTAGCATGACACACTTGGCTATTCTTCCAAATAGATTGGGCTTAAACATCATATGTTTCAAAGGATCAATCTTTGTGATAAATGAATTTAATTTTTAAACGTGTAGTGTATAAGTTTGTGCATTGCAAACAAAATAGGAAAGCATAAATTTTCCATTGGGTTTTAATTATACTCATAATATACTCGGGTGTGGGTGATGTAATAAATAATTCTTTTTTTGTGATCATTGCCATCTTGTGCGAGCATGTTACCCAATGCACTTTCTGTGGTAGAGATATAAGGGTTAGTTGGTGACAAGTGGCATCATGACTGGAGGATTGATTAGATAATATTTAATTGCATCAAAATCTTTTTGACATTTTTTATCGTACTCATACTTGGTGTCTTTTCATATTAATCTTGAAAAGGGTTTACTTCTATCCACTAACTAAGCAACAAATCACCTAATAGCTTGAATTTTTCCTTGTAAACTTTTTAGTTGCTTGAGACACTTAAGAGGAGGCATTTTGATAATTACTTGAACCTTCTTGAGATCTACTTCCAAACATTTCTCTAATATAACTTCAAAGATGCATTTTTTTAGGATTTAGTCTTACCACATATTATCTTAATTGTTTAAATATTTTTCATAACTTATATATATAATTTTCATGTTTCTTAGATATTTTCAAGATATCATCAATATAATCTTCAAATAAATCATATATTTACTTATAAAATATATATATCATAGATATTTTAAAATTGACAACATAACCACATAACAAAATATATTTTAAAGAATTGTGAATATAATTATATATTAACCATTCTACTTCATTAGATTATAACCCAAACACCTATCCATAAAAAAATATATATCATGTTCTGCTATTAATCAAATATCATATTAATATTGAACAATGGAAAAGCATCCAGGTAAATTCTATATTCTAGATTGACTAATTAAAATAATAAAAAAGGTCTAATAAAAACAGCACCAAATAACTTTTTTATTTATGCCTTAACCAATAGAACCACCTCAGAATGCATCTTTTGACAGGCTTGGCATAGTGTTCCTAACCTATTGAGAACTAAGTCATGTAGAATATGATGTATAAATTCAGGAGGATCCGTGTGAGTTTTGAAGGAAAAACCTTATAAACCCATATACAAATTCCTTTGATTCCCTTTTGTAGTGCTTAAATTCTCTAATTGCTTCCGCCAAATGTCTTTTTTCCTCTAAGGAAGAGGAAAGGAGGCCAACTGTGGATATGTATAACAAAGTTCATTGGATTTAGAATTGGCAAAGGAGACCATCTGTGGATATATATAACCAAGTTCATTGGAATTAGAATTGGGAAAGTAGACCATCTGTGGATATGTATATTTCCATCTCTTACAAGGGACTGTTGCAATATTTTTCCATCTCTTATTAGGACTGCTGTGAGTGCAACAGTACTTACAGGCTCAGCTACCACAACAGTTTACACTCACTCACTAAAATTTTTGAGGCAAGTGTTTCTCTTTTTTTGGATGGAAGCAATGGAGAACAACAACATGGTTTTGAAGAAGAGCGGCAAGGAAGTACACCTTTTCTACTCCAACGAAACGGAGGGGCTGGCCCGTAGCGTTGCTGCTCAATCCAATTCCATTCATCTCAATACTATCAATTGGAGGTATGATGAATATGAATATGTATATGTTTATGTTTTCTGGCATCTACAATCGATTATACAGTGCTTAAATCCTTTTTGTCTAACCGGGCATTTAGCCTCTCTCTGCCACTGAATTGGGTCTTTGGGATTTAAAATCGCTACATCATTGCCAGCTGGTAAAAAATGCTTTATTTTTTTCGGTTTCCTTCTTCTCAATTCCACCAAGGGTTTTTATTTTGAGCTGGTGAGACTCAGGACTCAAACACGAGCTCACATTTATCAGGATGGCTGAGCTCAAAGGTGGTACATGGGGAAATTCTCCAGCAAGGGCCGGGGGGGTGGGCGGGGGTGTACCACTTGTTGGAGGTTTGTCCGTTCTAGTGACCCAGGGATTACATCTAATCATCGGAAGAATCACCCCAACCATGCAAAACAGTAAACGTCCAATAACCTCACCTCTGTGTAAGTGGCAAGAGGGTTTACCCTACCTGATTGGGCGTTGCTACCTTATCAGCTCAGGTCATTCACTAAATGACAGTCTTTGGGAGGCACTTGATATTAGCTTTACTGTTCTGAGCTCTGACGACGAGAGCACAGTCTGCTTTAGCTGCTTTGCTAGCATATCTTGCCGGAGGTCATGCCTATTTCATTTTAGATATTAGTTGGTAGGGTGCTCTTGCATACTGTTATCCTTGTTTGGTTTGCTCCATTCACATTAATATATATTGGGAATTGGTGGACTATCATAATTTCTGTGTTTTAACTTTTAGGCATGCTGTTGGCTAAGGCTAGACCTAAGTCAGTCGGTTATGATCATTTCAAGTATATTTTGTCAGATGCATGTTAAATTTTGAAAGCTAACTGCTGAGAAAGGGCAAATTATCTGGTGGGCGCTGAGGGTATTAAAGGAACTATATTAAGTGACAAGGTTTAGTTTCCCCATTGATGCTAGGATGAATGAAAGTTGACCTAGTAACTAGTAAACTAGTTGAATGACTGTTTTTGTCATAACTATGAAAATCAGCATGCTTTCTGAATGTATAACTTAGCTCAAAACTTCCTGTCTTTGGCTTATATGCAAATTTACAAATATTATACTCCTTTGCTATACTAAGAATTGCAAATTAGAAGCCCCCTGTATCTCTAATCCTTGATTTTGGCTCTTTACTAAGTAACAAAGCCAAACAGCAATCTGTAGTTCTGGTGGACAGAAGATAGGTAGTGTCTTGTTTTCCTTGCAAATAGAAACCTAAATTGTACAATAGATATGAGGAAAATGCTACGCCCTTTTCTAAATATTGGGACAATTCTACCCTTCCTTAGATGTATAGTATCTTGTTTTAATGCATGAATAGTATCTATATATTTTGTGCACATCTTTGTGCTTACACAGCATGCATTCTTAATATTCTACCATTAAATGAACATGGTTCACATGGGTTACATTTTTATTTTTTAATCCTCTCATATTGTGACTATCAGATAATGGTATAATATTGATGATGATGATGATGATGATAACGATGATGACTTTTAATGTCCTTTAGACCAAATTGGTCTGCAGGACCTATCAAAGTGAATCATTCAAAATTCAAATATATTGATGTCTTTAACTATATTTTCTAACCTTTTATTCTCTGGATAAAAGATGGCAAATATTTTTTCAATACAGCAAGTCATCAGATTATGTTTATGGAAGCTCTATCCATTGCTTATAATCTCCAATTTATCAGCAATTTTGCATACCATGTTCTAACTACTCTTGTTGATATATTTTGTGTAGGAATTTTGCAGATGGGTTTCCTAACCTTTTTATTCCAAATGCACACTGCATTCGAGGCCAGCATGTGGCATTCCTAGCTTCCTTTAGCTCGCCTGCTGTTATTTTCGAGCAGCTCTCCATTATATATGCACTGCCACGAATGTTTATAGCATCTTTTACTCTTGTTTTGCCATTCTTTCCTACTGGTTCTTTTGAGCGTATGGAAGAAGAGGGGGATGTGGCAACTGCATTTACGTTGGCAAGAATATTATCCAACATACCCCTTTCTAGGGGTGGGCCAACAAGTTTGGTCATCTTTGATATTCATGCATTACAGGTGGTTGCCAGATTTGTTTACTCATTTGACATGGGTTCATGTTATTTAGTAGGTTTTGCTTCCATTTAAACGATTATTTTGATTAACACTTATTAGTGAGTGTCCTTTCTAGGGGTGGGCGAACAAGTTTGATCATCTTTGATATTCATGCATTAAAGGCGGGTGCCAGATTTGTTTACTCATTTGACATGGGTTCATGTTATTTAGAAGGTTTTGCTTCTATTTAAGTGATTGTTTTGATTAACACTTATTAGTGAGTGTCTGTTTTACAGTTTTCTGTTAATTATCTCCCGTCTGATCTAGTTTCTGCTATTAACCTGCAAGATTTGTGCCTTTTCTGCCTTGTTATTAAATTTGTTTTATGCAAACCTCATATCTATAGAACATAAAGTTTGTATAGAAAGATGGTAATATTTGAGTGTTATATCATTCTACAATTGTAGTTATTGACATTTCATTTTATCACTTACTCCCTATCCTGGCTGCATGGACAGAAGTGAAAAAGAGATACACACGAAAACGTATTCCCATGTGAGCATTTATTATAGCTATGAATGTTCTTGCAATTCTTCTGGATTTTGTCAGCGCCACAAGCAGCTGTTGTAATATTGCAGAAATAGAAGAATCAACCCTTGATATTCCAGTTTTCAAATTTTGTGTATGAGATAATATTACAATTATTCTGGGACTGTATGTTCAGGTCTAAATACGATACGTGTTTCTGGGACTGTATTTCAGTTCTCTTAAGGGTTTTAGTTGCTTTTAAGCTAATAAGTTGGATATAAAAATTAAATGCTTTCTTAGAGTTACAAAGTCATGGTTTGGAAATGAGTTTTTTCTTCCTTACACTATTCTTATTCTTTGGGAGTGTTGTGCTCACTTATTTCTGTCTTAGTTTTCTTTATGTTTTTGGCTGAAACGGCCATGATCCAAAATGTTTCTTTTGTATTTGAGTTAAAACTTCATTTTGAGTGAATTTCGATATAGTTACCAGTCAAACCTGAAATCTCAACCTTGAGGAGTTCCAGGACAACTTTTTTTTGAGTGTGTTAGTTTTTTAAAAGCAAGCACACCTTGTAATACTGCTACCTAAAGAGCTCACTCTTACTGAAGAGCTTTTCCTTATCCTTTCATTGTTTTTAAGTCTAAGATCATTTGAAAATTTGGAATGCTACTACCGAAAGGCTTGCCATAAAAATAGAAACATCTTTAAATCTACCATATATTGTATCCAGCCCACCTGTCTAAAGTGACTTTCATACTATGCTACCCTCCTTGGAATACACATTCTAAATTACGTATATTGCTTTCTGATTAGCATAGTTACCATGTTCGACCGAACATGGCTCATGTTCGGTTCGAACCACACAAATTGCATGGACCGGATTTGTACGGTCAAGTTCGATCGAATAACTTTTTTTTGATTAAAAAACCCAAAATGTAAATCTAGTCCGAACCCAACAGTGTACAAATAAAATAAACATTTAAGTATAAGTTTCGGACCGCTAGGAGCTATAATGCAAATTCTAGGTTTTGGAGGATCCTATCATATTTCAGAGTTAGTCAAATTCCAGGGTTTCAGGGTTTCAAACTTAGCCATATTTCAGGGTTTCAAGATTTCAAGGAGACATCATAGGAGGTATGAAGGCTGCATGAAGGGATGTATGCGTGATAGAATAGTATGAAAATATCTCTCGCAAAGTGCCACAAGCCGATCCCACCCCATTCCCAGTGCACCCCTTAAGGCATGCACTCTGTGAGATTCAATGCACCGGTGAGCCCTTGTGAGAGAAAGTGTCAGTAAATGATAAAGTTGAAAAATAATGGGGGTGGCATTCATGATTTTGTGGGCAATCAAGATGATTTATTCTAGATTTGAATGTACATTTTGTCTTTGAAGTAATGAATGAATGAATGAACGATGGTGCTAGTGCTAGTGCTAGTTTTGATTTTGAAGCTAGGTATGATGTTGCAAATGTTTGAAACTTAAGTTCTATATCAATTTTGAGCTTAGGCTCTAAACTATGAATATTTTGCTATCTTTTAATGTAATTCAAGTTTGAAATTCTTATGCATTTCTCATGTTTGCAAGTGTTAAATTAATGTTCATTCCTTAGTAGATTGAAATATTTTGCATATATATATATATATATATATATATATATATAATTCCGAACTTCCGAACTTACCAAACCGAACTTTTTTCAAAATTCTGAACTTCCAAACATTTTCCCCCTTCCGAACAAACCGAATTTTTCGAACATAGTAACTATGCTGATTAGACTATTATCTAATTAAGCTTTGATATCACATTCTGCCTTTTGACTGCATGCGTATTACAATCTGTGGTTGAGACTTTTGTTGTGTATATGCATAAAGCACTGTATTTTTTAGAATTACTTGTACTGAAAGTATTTGAACTGAATTTTATACAATTTATTGTGGATTCAGGAAAGGTTCTATTTTGGTGATAGTGTCTTACCATACTTTGAGAGTGGCATCCCATTGCTCAAGGAACGACTTCACCAGCTTCCTGATTCTGACAATGTGAGTAATGATATCTCAGAGTAGGTTATCTGATGTCCACTAGGCCAGGATTTCTCATGAATCAGAAACAGCCTTAATGTTGTATGTGAAGAAATCTGAAAAATAAAGCATACTATGGGGATGGTTTTAGCTTTTATCTTGATTCTTCTCAAGTCAATATCCAACTTTTCTTATGTTGAAATGGAAAATACCTACAGTGAAACATACATGATTTCATGCATATTTGTGTTAGCATAATCAGTGAATGATTACCTGACTTATTACTAATTAACATATCACACATACTGTCAGATAATTTACTAATTAAAACATCATACATACTATCAGATAATGATAGCTTTCCCAGATGATGGTGCATGGAAACGTTTCCACAAGCTGCTACTGTGCTATCCAATGGTATGTCTTTTTCTGCTTCTGAGCGTGAACATTGATATTCATTTGCCTGATGGTGCTTCCTCTACTCATTTCTTGGAGTAATATAATATTATAAACCATTTTCAATCCATAAAAAATTATGTCACAGGTTGTTTGCACAAAGGTTCGTGAAGGTGATCAACGATTTGTCCGTATTAAGGAAGGGGATCCTGCTGGTCGGCATGTTGTAATTGTTGATGATTTAGTACAGTCAGGTGGCACGCTTATTGAATGTCAGGTAGGCAGTCAACTTAGAAGCAGATCTATCCCCGGCTTACCTTACATGGTCCTGGTCTGTAGAGAAAAAAACTACAGTAATTTGTATATATATTGGCCTTTTTGATGTCTAAATGTGTATAGTAAAATTTATTTTATTCTTTTATTGAGATTTCCATTTTGGTTTGTTAAACTTCACTTTATATAACTTGATATTGTTTATTAAATATACTGATACGAGTTTCTATTTTGAGAATCACTGATGATGAAGACAACCTTTTTAAAACCTACTTGAATGAACTAATTTCAAAGACAACCAGTTGAAACCACTAGCTACTTCCTCTTCCAGCATACATCAGAACCATTTGTGGTCCTACATAAGTTTGCTATTCTTTTACTAGTAAAAGGAACTTCCATAGGTTGATCAGGGCCATGGACTTACCTAAGGATAGCCTCCCCTATTTAGCAAACTGAAGGACACCCATCACATTACGGACAAATTTGAGGCAAATGGAAGATATCATTTTTGTTTTTGTTATGCTTTGTTTATGTTAGTTTAAATCTAAGTTGCCAGAAAAACAGAAACGGAAACAGAAACAGATCCAAAATGTGGAAGCACTGATTTTCCAAGAACCCTTGGAAATGAAACGGCACGCAAATGTCCATACAATACATTATACAAAAAAATATAAAAATATATAAAAAATGTGTAATACGTATTTTTAGTCCAGAGAATATAAAACACTTAAAAAGTATAATATTCACAAAAATTCAAAACTTTTAACATGCTTAAATTTACGTTTTTTAGGGTAGTTTAGCTAGTTTTATCATTATGGACTTTTTAAAATTTTGAAATGTTTTCTTAAGTTTTTTTTCGGGTACCGGAATCACCCCGGTACTTGCTGGAAACAGAATGGCCATTTCCAGGCCCATTTATGGCAAGTATGTGGGCTGTGGCACTGTTTTGGCAGCATTTCCAAGGCGTTCTGGTTTGCTGTTTCGCTCTGGAAACGGTTCCCCTTAGAAACACCCCATTTCTGCTGTTTCCTGCATCTTAGGTTCAAACCACAAACATTTGTTTACTTCCAAAAACAACACTTTATTGTCAGCTTTGACAACAATGATTTCTTCAGTATTAGATTCATCATTCCTCTTCAGTAGCAGGTTTCCGTCCTTATGCAATCCTTTCTCTTCATCTGTTTCATCATCATCTTCATCTTCAATCTTTGATCTTTTCTGCCGTAGAACTCTACTTTTATCCTGCTGCTTACCATGTTACTTGATCTTGAAACTTAAGTTATTGTTAAAAATAAAAATGTTTGGCTCTGATATTATGTTAAAAATTGAATTCATACGACAATCATGACAAGAGAACACATGAGAGACATTAGATTTCTACATTCTCATCATCACTCAGTCTCTCTACATTATAGGATTGCCATAACAACTTGTATAAAACAAAATAATATTAGATGTATCTTTTTATTTCTAACTACGGGGCTACTTAATTTGCATTAGTACTTTTTATGAAAGCCTGTCCTAAATGGCATGCATGCATCTGGTCGTATCTGGTCCTATCTGATACATGATGAAAGATTTGAATGCAAATCACTCGCATGATCATAAAATCCGGATGCATAGTACAACAGGAATAAGCAGCCAATTCCCAACAATTGCAGTTTGATTTTTAATGAAAAATAGACTAAATTAACTATATGCAGTCCAATTCAGAGGATAAGTTGCATGCTGCTTTATAGGCGTATATACTATAAGTGAGTTAATTCTGTGGAGATTTTCAGGCCAATTGGGTGAGAATATTATAGAGCAGATTCAACGACTTGACCATGCATAGAGGCTGATTCAAATAGTGAATGTGCATACCAGTTTTGTGTTAATAAATGTTAAAGCAAGTAAAATTGGTGAAAGGGTTTTTCGCTGGTGGAATCACGTAATTGGCATAAGTTGAAGGCCAGTAGTTTGAAGGGAAAGCTGTAACGTGGAGAATGTGTAGGAAAGGAATATGTAGTTTTGTGTTAATAAACGTTAAGCAAGTAAAATTGGTGAAAGGGTTTTTTGCTGGTGGAATCATGTAATTGGCATAAGTTGAAGGCCAGTAGTTTGAAGGGAAAGCTGTAACATGGAGAACATGTAGTAAAGGAATATATAGTCAGTGTGGGAGATTTTCATTACTTAGAGACTTGGGAATATCATCATTATTGTCTTTGTAAGCTGGAGACCAAATGCCAATGATCCAAGATTGAAGAGGAATCCTTGAAGGGATCAGATACCAATTATAAGGGAAAGTGAATCAGAATTTTTGTTCACCAAAGGGCATTAAGTACTTGTGGTCTGAGGCATGGCCGGATAGATTGGTTGGTGATAGGATGCTAACCCCTCTCATTTGCATGGAGTTATTAAATGCCAGTTGGTTGGACGGACTGACCACTTTGAGGAGCAAGACATCCCTTGTGGTTGAGAGTGGTGTGGATATCCCTGAACCAAACTTCTTGGCTTGTTGATTGGAAGAAGATGTCATTAAGTTCGTATTCTTGAGAGCTGTTAGTTGTAGTGGATGTGTTCCATTTGTTACCTTGAATCCAGCTTGGGGTGCCAGGATGTGGATTCCTATCAGTGGTTGGAGGAGAAGAGCATCTCATGCTCTAATTGGGGGCTTGCATCGTCAACAGCTTAGTGCCCAGACAGTTTAAGCAGCCATGTATTCCCCATTCTCATCAAATAAAATGTTCCATATGTGGATGCATTGATTATTTTACTTGATTTGATTTAGATTCTTGCATGGTTTCACGTTGAATATGAATTCATTATAAAATAAAGGACAACCTTCTAGAGGGGATGATTTTATAAGAGGGAAAAGTTATTGTCAGGACAACTTTTGAGGATAGGGAGATTCACGCTTCAATTTTGATTTTGAACTGGTGAGGCTTGGGGGAAACATATGCCTGCACTTGTTAGCTGCCCTAATTCGAGCTTGGCTTCTATAGATATCTCCAATAGAGGATATGTGCCAGTTGTTGTCAGCAGGTGATCCTGGCGACCTGGGGTTTGCACCTAATCTCAGGAGAAATCACCCCAGCCTTTTGAACAGTAAAATCCCAACAGTCTCACCTCTATGCACTCGGCAAGAGGGTTTACCCTACTGTTTTCAGGGTTTAATCATCAATTATATAGGATGTCGCATGAGGAATCACCCCAGGCTTGTGAACAGTAAAATCCCAACAGTCTCATTTGTGCACTCGGCAAGAGGGTTTGCCCTACTGATTTGAGGGTTTAATCTACAGTGATGGTGTAGGACGATTGGTGATTTGCACATTAGGAAGGGGAGGATTATAACAATAGATAAGTCTGCTTTACATCAACACCAACTAAAATACCTCCTAGAGTTATTTTTGACCGGTCACATACTGGCATGTTTTCTTTTCTACAATGGTGTCTAAATTTAGTTAGAACTGTATTCTGTGTAGTGTATTTATTGTACGTTTTGTTACAAGCAACTACTACGATACATCACAAGATAGCTTGGGGCGAATTGGCTAACTAATGGAGTTCTAGTTAGGTGATGCGAAATGAGGATGCGGTTAATTGGCTAACATTTGAAGCTTGCTTGATTCTTGTGTAATCTTAGATGGTTGATGTTCTGCAGTTGCATGATACAGCCTACTGTTGGGAGACGGTTAGTACATGGAGTCCATGTGGATCTCTTGGTTAGACATAGGCAGTGCACAGAGGCATCCTATGGTAATTGTATAATAAATACTCCTAATGTTCGTTATGGAGAACTATTATATTCTCTTCTTTTTCCTGACTAAAGAATTGAGTGGGATTTAGGAAGGAAAACATCATCATATCGTGGGAGGCTGCTACTGTTTGACATGCTACTTCACTGGCTGCAAAATTAAACCTAAAGAACAAAGTTACAGAGACAGGTACTATAAATGCCTGGAATTTTAAACCATAACACTAATCGCTAATAGTTGGGTAAGTTCGAAGATGGATAACTAGATAGCAAAGATAAGAATAGAGGCTAAAAGAAACTTTTTTACGTAAGAAGCGTGTAAGCAGTTGAAGGCTAGTTGGAACCCTGGCCCTTTTTCCTTGATGTGCCTGCTTCTGGTTTTGCTGTATGGTCTTTGCCTAAAGAGATCAAGGAGGCAACTTGAGATATTTTCTTGATTGAGGAAAGTTCATTGGAATTATACTTACGTTGTAGTCAAATTCTACTTCTATATTGACCTATCTTGAAATTTAGAACATTGAATACAAAAATAAAATAAATTTTAAGTTTTATCTTATTACCCAGGTATTCACTAAAGTTTTGCATGGTAGCCTAGTTCTCTAAGTATTCACATCAACCTCCAAATTGTGTAGAAGGTTTATGCCGTTGGCGAATACGTACACAACAATACTAAATAGTAACAAAAAATGAAACAAAACTCTAAGCATCCTAAAGTATTCACTTCAACATTGTGGAAATACGATTGCTTGTTTTTATATTGAAGCTGCAAACTCAGTGATGTAATAAGAAATTAGGCTTACAGAAAGATGCCCCCAGGGATATGGACAGTCAATATGTTATTTTTTGTTCTTCGCATGTGTAAAACAAAGGTTTAAGGGAAAAAGAAGAAAAGCCCTCGTAATTTCCTTGGTCATTGTGATATGTTTCCTCTTGAATGAAGCAGCTTTAGGCCTATATTTTACTTGTATCTGCTTCTTTTCCTTTTTTGAAATGCTTACGAGTTCTAGTGTTTCCTCTACACCAGAAAGCATTGGCCACTCATGGCGCGGTAAAAATCAGTGCATATGTTACGCATGGTGTCTTTCCTAAAAGATCATGGGAGCGGTTTCAACATGACAATGGCGGTAAATTGCATTGAGATCATTGTTTGTTATTTGCTGGGTGCCACTTTTATTTGTTAAACTTGATTTGTATAATAGCCTAAGCCTGTTGCTCCATTTTTTACGTCGATTTAATTGCAGGAGGAGCAGATCATGGGTTTGCATACTTCTGGATCACAGATTCATGTCCTCTGACTGCAAATGCAGTAAGGGACAAACACCCATTTGAAATTCTTAGTTTGGCAGGGCCAATTGCTACTGCTCTTCAGGTTTGAAGTCTTCTAAGCAAGGTTTCTACTTTGGACCAGAGGAGAAATCAGGGAGGTTTAAGATTGTCCATTTGCTTTTAGCAGTTCATATGCAGTCTAAGGAAGTTAGGGATGTCACATATATGAGTCAAACTTGTGTAGAAGGTTTGTATATGCATTTTTTTCCATAAAATCACTCTTTTCCAAGTGGTCTTGAGAAGACTCCAAGTAAAAGCTGAATGAGGAAACTCTCAAGCTGAGGCCATCTTTGAGGATGATGATGCAAACGGATATTTGATTTTGCCACTCTTTGATTGAGTAATGATAAAACAATAACCTGGACAGATTGATACATTATTTATTTGAACAGGTTTAGAATTTGACAGGGATAGATCTTACTCAATTTTAGTGATCTAACTTCTTAAATGTGTAATATTTGTCTCATTGTCACAAAAGAAATGTGACTTGCAGTAATGAATGATTTGTATATATTTTAAACTTCTATAAATTGGATGTGATTTAGGTTCTGATGCGCTGTAAAAATCTACCTATGTGTAATTTATATTTTGGTGCTGCATCCTAATCTGCCTTGGTGATTTTTTATGGTATTTACATGCTGTCCAAGATATTAGCCTTGTAGGTGGTCGATCTTTGGCTAGTTTTTGGTTAAGTAGGGTGGAATGATGGAAATGCTGATCCTGAAGTAATGGTAGCAGATTTACGTTCTGATACTAGAGTTGTGGCTTTAAACCCCAAAATTGGGATGTGCAGTGAATCTGAATATTGTGTCTTAGGGGAGTATGTGGGGACCAATCTGTTGAAACTGAGGATGTAATGCCAGCAAAGAAAATACAACAGCCATTATATTTGCACTGAAATAACGCTGCAAAAGTCAAGAGCACTTCAAAAGGTAATGTAAACACTGCTAGAATTGATTGATGCTAATTAATGCAGATCGTGAAGCAACTAGACTAAGACAAAGGCTTATGCATTCACCACCCTCCTTCATGAACTATTTACACATTAGGTGGATTTAATTTTGAAATTGTTTAACCTTTTTTGGATATGTGGTTTTAAGAGTTAAGGGGGTATAATAGCGTATGCATAAGGATGAATAAAATTATTTTAGAGCAGAGCAATTAATTGAAAATTCAGATAAATGAATACTCTGAATTAAAGTACTAAGTTATGTTAAATATTTTAATTACACACAAAATAATAATTTGATTGCATAAATAAGTAGAAGAGATAATATTTAACTTATTTGTAAATGTGTCAACAAATTTGAGAAGTACCAAGGTGGAAAAAGATAGGGACAAGATCAAGATCCAGTGCTCAGATTTTAGGAATATTATTTATAGAGATTTGGGACACTTGCGTCAATTTTGAGACACTTGCATCGATGTTTCTACCTTGATCTTGACACAACTGTTTTGCACGGAATATTCACTGTATTGTGAAATGACCGCCTAGAAATTTATGGGTTTTCTGTCTCCTTTTTGTTGATGTCTTTTATTCGCATGCATAGGTTGTCGATGATTATATGTGAATCAAATCCTATCTCTGCAACTTAGGTCTTTGGATTTTGTCAAAAAATGATTAGTGGGTTCATGGTGTCGAACTAACTTTAATGATTCTTCTATCAATGAACGTTGTCTACATAGCCGATACTCTAAGGAAGGCATTAGAGTTATATAGTTCTTACGTGTTGGCTTATATGTACACAATAATGCAATATACTATATATAAAGACATGTAATGATTGAGCTTGTAACTTGACAAATACTTATGCAATGTTTTTTTGAATGTTTCAAACTTGTAATATGATTGTTTTTTGAATGTTTTAGACTTGTAATATGACTGTTCATATAATTGATATGAAAATATGAAAGAATAAAGCAATAGAACTCAGTTGTGTAATTGATTAAATGAGTTTGAATATGTGTTTGCTTGTTATTTTATTATATGAATAATGAATAAACTTAGATTTGTATTTATACAACACTTTTTGAAAGTATCTCATATTAGGGTTTTAATAAGACAAATGGGTTGATGGATTTATAATAGTTGTAAATTAGATGATTTTTGAGGATTGGACATTTAATAAGACTCTGGACACTTGCGTTGACGTGTCACTGTGTGGAACGCAAGCATTTGGTAGGCTAGGAAGTTAAGGATCTAAAATTGACACTGAATGACATATACATGGTTTAACCTTTCTATACAATGCACAAGGTCTAGGTCATTAGAAATGATAGTGCCGGACCATAAGATAAATAATTAGGCACAATGAGATGGTAAATGCGAGTCTTTCGACAACAAAGGTCTGGAATTGAAGAGTAAAGCCCTGATAGGTATTTGTTAAGTATACAAGATTGAAATATTATATAAATCAAACTTCAGTATCTATATTTAACCTATTTTTAATCTTGTAATGAATAAATACAAAATTACTAAGTTAAAGACAATAAATACGTACTTAAGTGTGTATAACACACCTTGCCTTTGTTTGAACCCACTTTGAGTGTTTTGTTGGTATATGACATGTAACCAAAAGCATGTTACAGTGTAAATCAGTACATATACTCTGAGATTTGACATAATTGAAATGCCGAAAAAAAACAAGGAATAAATACACCTATGTATTAATGCAACCATGTTGCTCCATACTTTGACTTGGTAAATATGCTTCCTTATAAAGCATTGGAGTTGAGAGGTTCAAAATTGCATTATGCCTCCAATCCGGTGCAAGGTTGAGTTGTGACACAATTATTGAGATCATTACATCTTAATCGCACAATTCAAGTGACAGTATAATAAAAATCAAGTTAAGTGGTATAACCAACTCAACCTATAAAATGGAAGTAGTGTTAGGGTGTTGAATCTCAACCACACTAAAAAGGGATCCAACTACTGCAGAGAAAAAAAAATGCTCAAAACGGCGTTTCTTGTTGAAAACAATGCTTCTTAGTAAAGTATTGGTGCTTTTTGATAAATATGTTTGAATAAATTTGAGTATCTATTTGTAATTTTTGGTGCACTTGCATGACAAATGCACCTCTAATGTATGTTAAGCTGAAGTATCTATGAAAATGTAATCTTTGCTATGTAATTGTATATAATATCTATCACAATTTTGAGAGACTATCCTAAATTTGTAAAAATCATTGCAATATATAAGATTCTAACCCAAGTATATATCTGAATCATATAAATTGTATTGAAATTCTGAAAATATTTAAAATTGTATAAGTGTAGAGGTCATGTCTCTATGATATGCCCCCACTAATATGTCTCCCATTTTAAAGTGATGGAAATGAAATATGAGAGTTACCTTACTTTAAAAGGATGTGTATGAATCATGTAGCATATATGAGTAGCATCTCTGTTGGAACAATTAATGATTAAGTGGTGCATTCATGTACTCTTAATACATTAAATAATAACGAATAAATAATAATATGTTTTATTATTTATTATGAGATAATGCTCAAGTAAATAAATAGTTAAAGTATATTAGTATCACTGTTGCAGAGGTGGACCTCTAATTTTATCATTGGAAATCTTTTACCATGTTATCATTGGAAAGGTAGAACCCGTTGGTCACAACGATCACATTACAACACAATTTGCAATGGTTAGATTATAACATTCATATTGCCATGCCTATATAATAAAAATGTTTAGCATTGTAAAATGTTAAAAAGAAGAGAATGCATGTGAATGTTGATAACAAGTTGCTGTACAACTTGTGCACAGTGAGAGAAGAAGAGATAGTAGAAGGTTATTGTATTGGGTTCATTGTTTCTCTTATAATGGATAATCAATCGTGGTTTTTTAACCTCTTATTATGAGATTTTTCACGTTAATATTAAGTATTCGAAGAGGATACAAAACGTAGATTAGTCATTTGTTAGTCCAAATGATAAAAATCAAGCATAACAATACACTAGGACTAAACACTCTTACCTAATAACCAAGGAGAACATAACATAGTAACCAAGATCACAAAATAGAGATAAAAATAATTTTCCTTATCAAATTTGATGCTTACTTGTTGGCATAAAGATGTTCGTGTTTGGATTATGACAATTAGCGTCTTCTAACAATGCTTCTCCAGGTGGTAGCACTTCTCCAATGGTTACTTGTGGCTTGGTGTGAAGCTTGACATAAAATGAGTGTTATAACACTACTCTTGATGGCTTCTTGAAAGTATTCCAACAGAATAATCTTACACACAAAAGCTTGTTGGCATATGGTGTGGGCACTTGTATTTTTAGCTATAAAAACTAATTCTAACCCTATGGAAGTTAGGTTAAATTCTAACTTTGGTTGAGTCTAAAATAACCTAGGTTGAGTCAGACTAACCTTGAGTTGGGTCAAAGCACTCATGAAATCTTGATCAGATATTTATGTGGCATGACAACTCACTTTAGATATTTGTGAGGTTGTGACTCATAATTTTGGAATATTTAAGAAATGATAAAACACTTTATTGACTCCTTTGACCTTTGACTTCATATTTGGATAATTTTTTTTTTGATAAATGAAATTCATTGATTTAATTTGGAATTGTTGTTTAGGTAAGTTAATTAAGATTTGCAATGTAATTAATCTTGCTTAGTGCTTTTTGGCTTTTGACAATTGTTTTAAATATTTTTAATTAATAATTTGACAGTGCGAAAGTGTCAAATTATTAGGTCATAATTTGACTAGGGTTGAAACTGAATTAAGTTATTGGTGCATAAAGGGTAATACATAAAATAAACTGAGCTCATCATGTTTCTGGGTAATTAAATCCCTTACACAGATGAATTTGGACAATTCAGAGGATTTCTAAGCTTAAATTGTGTCGTTTACTAGAAATTGAACTGAATCCTAATTTAGGCATGAAAGTGACCAAAACTAAGTGTTTACAATTTAATCCTGTTTTAAAAGGTGTTGCAAGACACAGGTACAATAATGTCTTTTCAAAGAACTCAAAAGCCATTAAGTCAAACGATTCATGCCCCAAAGGGCGGTTGATAAGCCCTTAATGCCCCTCGAGGGAGCGGGTGATAAAACAAAGCTATCGAGCATTTCCTTGAAATGAAGAAAATGACACAATTTAGTGGTAACAGGAGTGGAATTATTGAATTTCTCAAAAACGGTTATAAACAGTAATGGCAGAAGAGTCATTGATTTATCCCAAAGCCGGTTACAATTAGTAACAATAGGTGTGACACTAGTTTGCCTAAAGGCGGTTATAAGCACTGACACAGATAGTTGCCCCAGTAGGGCGGTGGGATGAATATTGATTTGTCCAAAGACAATTATAATCAATAAGAAAATGCAAAACATTGAGTTTCTCAAATGTGGTTATAATCAGTGATGTAATGTGGGACACTGATTTACCCAAAGATGGTTATAAGCAATGATATAGGCATTTATCCCAGCAAGGTAGGTGGAGTAGGAAAAATAATGATTTGCTCAAAGGTGGTTATAATCATTAGCACGAGCTGCAAAAATAATGATTTGTCCATAGGTAGTTATAATCATTTGATTGATCGAAAAATAATGATTTGCCCAAAGGCGGTTATAATCATTCGCATGTTTTAAATCACATGATTTAAAATGAACTTTACCCCAGAAAGACATGATACAATGTTGATTGATTGATTTTTTTTTGCCACAATGGGGTAAATTGGCAAGGGTAGCTTATGCGAAAAATTCATAAAAAAATATTTATGATGAATTGACAAAAGATAACAACACTTTTTAAGCCTAAATGTGAGTTCGAAGATGCACATTCAAATAAACATGAGATATAGGTAGAAAAATAATGTTGTTAAACAGGTCTCAGGGGAGGCCTAAAAAGATGGCCTAGTTACACTCTAGTTGAAAAATAAGGCACGTAAGAATAAATGACGCATAAAACGGATCACAAATATGAGAAATACACTTCTCGAAACATGTGGAATGAACTATAGGCCCTAGGGGGTTAAAAATTCAAAATTTTACTTATATATTCACCCTTGGGGTGAAAGACAATTCATTTTCACTCTAACATTTCTGTGTAGATTGCTGAGAAAAATGACCCACGAAGGAGCTCGATGACACATTTCAGAGCAGGTGAGGGAGCACATGCGGCCACCACACGATGGGCCACCGGTGAGTAATCTCAAATTTATCATTAATATCAAATTTTTAACATTTATTGCATGTTATAGGTCAAAAATGACAAAGTCTTTATTTGCATTTAAGGGCAAATGGTGGCTCCGCCAAGGAAAACAAGACTTCGCACAAAGTTGTTCATAAAAATGATGATAACGCCAAAACTAGGTGGAAATCATTGAAATGATGATGTCACATATTTTTAGGTGAAGTTGTCGTTTTCATGAAAATGAAAATGATAATTTTCTTGAAAAATGTGCAATATCATCTAAACAATGACTTTGCTCGTTAAAAAATAGCGGTTTCACCCTAAAAGCCAAAAAAAGTTGATTTGAGGACCCAAAAAGGGTCCAACCTCTAGAAAAGGGTCAATTAGGCTGAGTAAACTAGGTTTAAGCTCAAGTAGATACACATAGTTAGGCTAATGCTAATTTTCTTTATTTGTAGGAGTGATTGACTATTCTTACGTGTCGAGAATGACGATCACACTGTCTACAGACTGCACAGATCTGGGTCAAGGACATGGTTTCTTGTAGATGCTGGATCTTTATGACCTGGCATAAATGCTAGTCATCCAAGAGGATTAGGCTTATTTGAGCACTTTAGCCAAGCGTTGGCATAATGAGACATCCACATTTCACTTATCTACTAGGGAGGCTATTGTTACACTTGAGGATACTTGGGATATCCTCAAATTTATGATGTGCAGATGATGACTATTTTGAACACCATCAGCACAACAATAGGGGGTTCCTGATGACTTATACAACTATCATGGTATCCTCATGTTTCAGGGGAAGGTCGATATAAACCTCATTGAGACTTATCCAGACATTTGCCTAGATGATTTACTTGTTGAGGATCCTTCACCACTAGCTCTAATTGATAGGGAGGTGGTTATCCTCATAGCCATTATCAGTAACATCTTTTTTCCTAACAAGAGTGGCTGATATTTCCATATGATCCTTGGAGGCATAGTGAGGAACATGTTTGAAGATTCTAGACATTTTTCCTGGGGGCCAACTATCCTAACACAACTGTATAGAGATCTTCATATGATAACATATTGAGGTGGACACAACATCGAGGCTTGCACTCTGCTGATGGTCTGGGGCTGGAAGCACACTCAATTGAGTGACCATTATGAATGTGCAAATTATGATTTCTAGAGGACCTAATAACATATGGTTGGGCTCATACAAGAGTAGGTAGGCACGGTCATAGGGGGGACATCCTATTGTATCAATTGTAGTGGTTTAGGGATGGTTGGTATATGGTTTTTATGACCACCAGATGTTTTTTGACTTTGAGAATCCCATATCATAGAGGAGTACCACCTTGATTGAGTACTCTGATAGTTTGGATACACACAAGATGTCTCAACACATTCCATGAGAGATCAGTCGGGATACTCCTATTATCCCATGGAGCGAGGCCACAACTAGCTATATCAATGTACCATAGGTTGCCTAAGCTTATGCAGGAGGAGCCATAGATGCTGAATTCACTCTGACTTACATATATTGGTGGATACATATATGCCGTTTGAGGTTGACAATTCTAGTGTTGGCAGGGAAATAGGTGCCCATAGATATTGAGGAGATGCAAGTTGAGACATTGAGCAACAACGACAACACCTGCTAGGATAGTGATGGTGATGCTGAGGATGATGATGATGGCACATATGGAGGATACGATGGGGGAGATGGAGATGGAGATGGTGGTCTAGATTAGATAGTGCTAGATCCTAGTTTTCCAGTTGTTATAGTGGCATAGGTTGGCTTAGGCTAGGTAGGACCTTTAGGCACACATGTAGATCTAGACCAGGCAGGGCCTTCTAGTATGGCTACAACAAGTAGATATACTGACATGTTAGAGAAAGAGATCATTGCCTGGGTGCAAGAGATTGTAGGTTTACATCAACAGGTGATTGATTTGCAGAGCACTTTAGATATGCGAGATGATAATATGACACTGCTTCAGTCAAAGATCTCCTGATTGAAGGCCAAAATAGATAGGTTGGTGTAGGTACATGGCTAACTCATGACAAAGAGAGATCAAGCCATTAGTGAGTGAGATTAGGAATTGGCTACTAATGACATTGTATGGTAGGAGCGATATGCAACCCAAGGAGCTATTACACATGTCGAGTTCTTGCAAATGGTTGGGGAGTGCCTTGGGGCAAAGGATGGGGCATTATACTATAGGCGAGCCTACGAGTCTACCATGCCTAGGAATCAAATGTTTTAGAGAAATTTAATTTATATTCTTTGAAGGAAGAGAAAAGAAACTCGATAAGGGTATGGTAGAAAAACTTGATATATTATACACATGCTGATCTAAATGGTTGTAGATACTCCTCTTTGGATTGGGAGGAATGACCTGCATATAAGAAAGTACTGAAAAAAATGGTTGATTAGTTAGATAGTAGGGTGGATTACCTAGCAAGTTATATCTTAGAAGCACGAGCTTCCTTGGAGACTGTCAATCCACACTTTTAAAAAATTAAGTTTTGAAAGATAAAGTACTTGCATAAATAACAAAAGGTATTGAAATTGAGTATAAAAAGTGCTTGATAAAAGAATAGCTGACATTGACTAATTATAGCAATAAGCAGATCCATACTAATGCTAAATAAGTCAAGTATGGTTCAGAAGATAGAGAAGGGTTATGTGATCAAATAGAGGGTCTCAAAATTATATTTGGTTGAGGTCAAATAGCTTGATATTATTTTTTCACATAGTGACCATTGGCAGTTAAGGTGACCGTCGACAGTTAAGGTAATCATTGACGGCTGAGGTAACTATTGACGGTTGGGACATACCATCGATGGTCAGAGTGACCATCGATGGTTACTGTGGGTTGGATCTGGTCAAGTAAAATGCTATTTGGATGAGGTCACAAAATGGGGTTTTGAGAAATGGGTTTGGGCTAGGTTGATTGCAAAACCAAAACAAAGTAACTGAATGATTGAAAATAGATACTTAGCTTGCTGGTTATTGATTTGATGAATAGTTGAGGTGGTAGAGTCTGGACTAATTTTGATAGAGTAACATTACTTGGCTGTTGCTCGATGGATGAAAACACTTCGTATCTCTATCGTACTTACTAGTTCACTAGATTGTTGAAAGAATACATACAAAAGGAAGTGATGATGTAAGAGGCTCTAACTCTGGACGATTGATTGATTTTGGACCTCCATTCACCCTTTCCTCCTCTCTTTTTATAGGGAGGAAGGAGAGGTGCAATAATAGGTTGACAAGAGGTTCAACAAGCAGTTCAAATTTAGCTCTCGCATGCATTAGTTTGCACATGTATTAAATGAGCTAATTATAAAAAAGTCAGCTATAATTGAATAGAGTTTGATTGTTCAAACGGTGGAAACCTAATCATCGACGATTAGGGTGACTATCGGTGGTCGAGGGTCAAAGGCATAATTTGGGTTAAAAGGTGGGTTAACAAGTAGGTCAATTTTGACTTGAGTTAGGTTTGGTTTGTGGTCAAAAGGTCAGGGTTGGTCCCTAGGGGGTCTATAGGTGTTTCTACACTTAGAACCGTAGTGTGTGGTTTACCAGTGTCTACATCAACAAATTATTATATTTGAGATCTAGGATGCTTAGAGGACAATCAATAGATCTGGTCGGTCTCAGACCATGACTCATGTTATAGGTGCCTCAAGCTAGTCTGTTCATCAGTTGCAAACACTACCACCAGGACCATCAGGGCCTCCTCCAGTTACAGGTCCCATGAATACACAAAGCCATAGTTGATCACATGGACCTTAACATTTTTGGCATTTTGGCATATGACATTGTACTTATTGTATTTGCATATTTGATGTATTTTTTGAGACACCATTGTGATATATATATAGCCTCTATGTATATGACATTTGAGATACATTGACATTCAATTTTGGATCCTTCGAGGCTGATGCACATGTATATGATGTTCTTGTGATATATATATATATATATATATATATATATATATGCCATACTTGGTATCTTGTTTCTCATGTTTAGCAGTGATTGACATTCATTAGCATGATCGACGTTTAACATTGTTAATGTTTATGCTCATGTATGCTTTGTTTATTTATTTCTTATGTCATGTTTATGAGATGTTGTTCTGTTGGTTATCATCTGATTATGTTATATGACTCATATGTATGTTTATTTAAAGATATACGTCTGTATAAATACATAATAAATTATTGTTACTTTGTTTATTACTCATAGATTCAAGCATGTGTTTGGGTAGTTGTTTGGTTTGGATATATCAGAGAAGTACTGTCATTGCATTGCTATGATAGTCTGTGTGTGCAAGTTTTTTATAGCTTGTGATATTATGCATGATAGTTATGGACAACTAAAATGGTCATATATACTCTAAACATGAAAAACTGAATTTAAATGTAAATATAAACAATGTAAGAATAAGATATGAATAATCAAATCCTAGTTGTAAATATGACAAATAAATCAAGTGTAAGACTAAATCAAAAATTCACAACCTAAGTAGATGATATAGATAATCAAGACTTAAGTGTAAACCAAATGCAATAATCCTATGACAACTGAAAAATAAAAAGACAAAATAAAAAATAAAAAATAAAACAAACAAATAAAATAAATAAATAGATAAAAACAAACAAATAAAATGCAAATGAGTGAAACACCAAACAAACAACACAAAACAAACAAACAAACAAACAAAACATAAAAAATAAATAAAGACAAACAAACTACGGTTATACAAATAAATAGAAACAAACAAATTAACATAAACAACAAAATATAAACAAACTATACAAACAAACAAAACAATCTAACGAACACAAACAAATTGTATAAATTGACAAACACAAACAAGTAAACAAATAAAATCAATAAAATTAAAAAATTGTATAAACAAACAAGAAAACACCAATAAACCAAAATAAATAAAACACAAACACAAATAAACAACAAAACAATAAATAAAAATAAATAATCAAACAAAAATGACAATCAAACACAATTTAAAAAAAAAAAAAAAAACTATAAACAAGATAAAACAAACAAAATAAATACAGACAAATATAATAAATAAATAGATAAATAAATAAACAAAGCTATAAACAAATAAAACAACTAAACAAAGTAACTAAACAATACAAAGCCAAAAAAAGTGCACTAAACAAATTATTCTAAACATACAAAAATAAACAAACTAAGGTAAACAAACAATAAAATACAAACAATGGTTAATCATAATATTAATACAAATAAAATACAACTTGTTCGTGCATGTGTAATAGGGGTGTTACTCTTGCAGACAAGGTAACCCCTAAATTAGGTAGCAAAAACACAAGCATACCAATACAAAAACAACTAGCACAAAGTTGTTCTTAAGTTATAGGGAAACAATGACACACACAAGATGACAAACATTGCTCCTAGGCCATAGGCAACAATAACACAAACAAGATGATAAAAATAACCTTGATCCTAAGATATAGGAGATGATGAAACAAAACAAACAAAATGGGGGAATAAAAGAAAAGGAAAGGGTATCTGAGCTAACTCTAGATGCATTAGGCAAATGGACACTGCCTACATAGTTCTATGGACATAAAATCCATTGTGAACTTCAGGTCAAATGTAGTTCTCCCAAGATATAGGATAGAAAAATATTGATGAAGAGAATATGATTGACTTGTAGAGGAAAATAGGAATGGTCTCGAAAAATGGCGAGTGCATAAGAAAAGAGAGGGATGACGTTCATAGTCATGAAGACGTTAACACAAATAAATCACGCAAGCGTGAGAGTATGGTTTAGACTAAAACCACACTAAAAGTCAAGAGATGAGTATCCACTAATGAACTGAATTGGTAATTCATAGTGTCTACTACATCTAAGGCTTAGAATAAAAATGAGCTCACAAAATGGTGAGAGCGTAAGCAATGGTTACTCGCAAAACAACGAGAGCATTCAAACAAAAAATACTCGTAAAATGATGAGAGCATTCAAACAGAAAATATTCATAAAATGATGAGAACATTCAAATAGAAAATGCTCACAAAAGGGTGAGAGCATAAGAAAATCCAAGTGGTCATTAGTGTATGAGATTCAAATACACAATTCTCACAACATCAACTCACAAAACGACGAGAGCGTACAATAAAGGCCAATAAGGATGGGGAAACTAAAAGACAAGTGGTTACTTGTGAAATAGCTAGGAGTCCCATAATCGTTATGGTGAAGGACCATCTATATAGAGAAGGGAAGGGAACCAAGTGGTTAAAAAAGAAAGGAAGGTGGCTGAGCTAACCTAAGATACCCCATATATCTAGGTGTTGCTTATATAGTCTATGCAAATCTCAGGGCAATGTAGTTCTACCAAAAATAGGAGGAAAAATACCAAGATGGTCTAGAAATAAATTGAATAGATAAGATGGCCCATCATAAAATAAAATTGGTAGCTTTATATCTTGAATAAAAATTCTAAGCCAATTTTCATGATTTTGTGATTTTTAGGATTTTAAAGTCCTTTTACGAATGTTTTGGGGCTTTCAAACTATTGCACATATTTTTAAAAAAATTTATAGGCATCTCAACTCGATTGAGAATCACAAGATATGGAATGGTCCAACTCATAAAATAATGAGAGCGTGTGGATTAAAAATGCTCACAAAATAGCGAGAGCATGGCAAAGAGGTTATTGAGATGATATCAACATAGTTTGAGCGATGCCTACATAGTCTCGAAGAACCTCAAGTCAGTGTAGTTTTACCTACACAAAAGACATCTAACTAAGTACCAACAAGTTTAAGGCATAGATAAATGGCAAGGTAAATAAAAATAATGATGGCAAGGTGATATGGTAATGCATAGTAAATGTGTTACTCCTAATTTATCCATAGATGGTTATAATTAGGAAACAATGACAAAGGGTCAGTGGTACTAATTTTCCCATAAGCGATTACAATTAGTAGCACAAGGTGGGAACATAACAATGAATGAAGGATCCAATTGCCAGAACCACTGTCACAATACTTTCATATACTGTCAATCAAATATTTTAATTCTAAAATAACTGCTAGAACTTAATTTGTCATCAACCACTGAATATGCTTGAAGTACAAATGAATCAAAACCAAGGTCAAACGTGATAATCTGGGGTAGGTAAAAATAATTGGTTGGTGAAGGGTTAATGGCATGGTAAAACAATAAGGGGCTATAGTACAAAGTGTGGGTATAATGTGACAACTTAAATGATATTTATAGACAATAATTCAAGTCCCTCAAGCGTAAAAACATTTGAGGTGCATTATGTTTACTAGTTCGTTAAATTCATCACCCTCTGGTGTGGTGATCCTGTATGCGTTAGCAACAACTATGTAGGGTCCTAACCAGTTTGGTTAGAACTTCCCTTTTTTCTTTATTTTGACATTGATATTATTCTAATTTTATTTTAACACCAGGTCACCAAGCTTTAATTCATGATGCTTAACGTGTCTATTGTATTTGCCCTTTAATCAATTTTGATATGCCTAAAGATTATTTAGGGTGGCCAAGTGTTTTCTATCAAGTAGGTCTAGCTCTTGCAAGTGAGCTAATCTATAGTCTTCATCATCGATGATATGTTGCAACAAAATTCATAAAGAGACAACCTGACCTCAATAGGAAGAATGGCCCCAATGCCATAAACAAGTGAATAAGGTGTAGTTCCTGTTGGAGTAAGACATGTGTTACAATATGCTCAGAGGGAATTAAAAGTTGTAAGTACCAATTGCAACCAACGTTATTGACAATCTTCATGAAAAATTGACAATAGTGTTATTAAAAGCCTCAACTTGGGCATTGCCTTACATGTAGTAAGAGGTAGAGAAATGTTGTTAAATGTGATATTGGGGACAAAGTGATTTTACATCTTTGTTTTTAAATGATATGCCATTATCAAATATAATGTTAGAGGGGATACCATAACGACAGATGAGATGGTTGAATATGAACTTGAATATCTGCTTACCGATTACGTAAGTGAAGGGAATGGTTTCCACCCATTTAATGAAGTTTCAACAGTAGTCAAGATATGTTTATGGCCATTTGAAGATGTAGGATTGATCTTCCATATGAGGTCAAGTCCCCACATTGAGAACGACCATGGTGTTGTCAATGGTTTGAGTGTCTTGGTTGGAACATGAATCAATTTGGCATACTTCTAACACTTGACACATATTTTCACATATGCAGCTGTATCTACTTCCATCATTGGCCAATAATAACTAGTACACAATAGTTTTTTTGATAAGATTTCCCCGCTAGTGTAGGCTCCACACATTCCTTCATGGATTTCCCTCAATGCTAATCCACAATCTGTCGAAGGTAAACAATGAATCAAAGTTACATTATAGATTCTATGATACAAAGTTGGTCTAAGTAGGGTATAACAAGAGGCTTTATGGGTGAAGGCCTTTGGTTTTTTATGTGATAAATTGAGAGGCATAGTTTGGTCTTGAAGACAGGCATATATTTCTTAGTAATAGGAATATGTGGGACCAACAATGTCACAAACCATCTCTACAGTTGGTTGTTTGTGTGTCAATGTTAAGAGATGTTCAATAAGAAATTGATTATCCATTACTCTGGCTTTGATCTTAATTATAGATCTAATAATGGCCATAACATCAACTATTCTATTATTATCTTGAGGTATTCTTTCAAATTAAATATTGGCAATCTGCTTCTTGAAAATATCGACCATAAATTTTTAGGGAAACAACTTCTCGTCCTTGGTTTGGTACTGGTATATGATTTGATTTATGGTTAACTGAGAATCACCATACACAAGTAAATGTTGAATGCTCCACTATACTACTTGATGAAGCCCTATAATGAGTGCTTCATGCTTTTCCATGTTATTGATATAGGGAAATCTAATATGAAAGGAATTAGGGATGACAATCAATATTATAGCTCCTACTCCATAATTTGTTGTTAGGTTGTGGAGTTAAAAGCTTCAACTCTTTGCAAACAGTAGGAACAAAGGTTGTTGAGATCCAGGAGCACCGGCGTCGGTAGCAGGACCAATGTCGGTCGTGACCAGTGCAGAAGGCCACCGGCGATGGAAGGAAGTCGGCCGACATCGACAGAACTAGGCAAGCAGGGACCAGCATCGGTCGCCTGTGTGTTCTAGAACTGTTCGTTGCACGGACAGTTAGTTAAGTGAACGAAGAGTTTGCATGTTAAGACCAGTTAGAGTCTTGAGCTGCGAGGATAATTGTCTAAATTAAGAGTCTAAGTTATTGTTTAAGTTAGGGATCTATTTATAGACCCATTGGCATGTATTGTATAAGTATGAGATAGAAAAGAAGAGTTCCTTATAGTTGTAAGATCATTGAGTTGCAGGTTGTTGCAAGCTCATAGGGGATCTACATGTAAGTTTGGTCTGTTGAATTGCAGATTGCAGGTTCATGGGAGATCAACTTGAAGTGCTATAGAGTGCTTGGTGTACCGACAGGGTTATTACTGACTGGTTGGTGAGGTGAACACCAATTCTGTGTGTGAGTTGGTTGTTGGGACCATTTTTTGTGTAGGAGAGTGTGTGTGAGAAGAATTACTGTACACTTGAGGCGTGGGAAACCTCTGTAAGGTGGAAGAGTGTGGCGGCTCTTTATTGTATTCTTTTCTGTAAAGTGTTAATACAAGATAGTGTATTGTCTCTCATATTCTGTGCTATTGGTGAATTCTAGTTACTTGTGTTTCTGGTTATTTACGCATATTTAATTGCTTATATTTGGTAATCATACTGTGCTCTTTCTGAGGAGCAAGATCCTAACAAGTGGAATCAGAACAGGTGTGTTTGTTCTTGGATTCCCCACCCCTACAACTGGTATCAGAGCTTTTGGTTGGGATACTAACAGATTGGTTTAGATCTGGGTAGTGTGTTTTGATTACAGGTTACTCACAGGGTTTCTGTTTGAGTGGGAGTTGAGCAATGACAGAAGACAGTAAGCTACGAATGGAAAAGTTTAATGGCAAGAACTACCAATTATAGAGGATGCAGATTGAGGACTATCTGTATCAGAAAGATTTGTACTTACCGTTGGGTGGGGTTAATAGCAAACCCTCGAATATGAAGGATGAAGAATGGGAGGTTCTTGATCGGAAGGCTCTGGGATCTATTAGATTGAGTCTTGCATCATCTGTGATTTCCAGCTTATCACAGTGTAAGACAACGGTGGAGTTGATGGAATCTTTGGCAAATTTGTATGAAAAACCCTCAGCTTCTAATAAGGTATTTCTTATGAAGCGTTTATTTAATTTGCAAATGTTGGAAGGTGGATTTGTTCATAGCCATCTTAGTGATTTCCATGGTTTGGTAAACCAGTTAAGTTCAGTCAATATTATATTTGATGATGAAATTAGAGCTCTCTTAATCTTGTGTTCATTACTTGAAAGTTGGGAAGGTTTGGTAATGGCAGTTTCTAATACTGTGTCTCCTTCAAAAGTCTTAAAAGTAGATGATGTTGTGAGTGTGATCTTGAATGAAGAGATACGCAGGAAAAGCACAGGTGAATCATCAGGAGATGCTTTGAGTGTTGAAGGCAGAGGAAGGCCAAGAGAGAAGATAGAGCGTGGGAGATCAAGGTCGAAGATAGGCAGAAGATCCAAGTCCAGGTATGGCAAAATAACCTGCTGAAAATGTGGAAAGCAAGGGCACTTAAAGAGAGATTGCAGATCGGGTGAAGATCAGCATGAAGGACATGGAGAAGAAGCAAATGTTGCGGATTACATTGCACAGGATGCTCTGGTATGTTCTTTGGATAAAGTAGAATCTTGGGTTTTAGATTCTGGTGCCTCTTTTCATGCATCCCCACATAGGGAATTTTTTCATGAGTATGTCCAGGGAGACTTTGGAGAAATTTGTGTAGGGGATGGTAAGCCTTGTCAGATTGTTGGCAAAGGAAAAGTGAAGTTGAAATTGCAGACAGGTGACACATGGGTGTTAAAGGAGGTCATGCATGTCCCAGTTCTGGAGTGAAATTTGATTTCTGTTAGAAGTTTGGGTGATGAGGGTTGCACAGTAACTCTCACAGCGGACTCTTGGAAGGTTACCAAGGGTACACTTGTTGTAGCTAGAGGTAAGAAAGTAGGTATGCTTTATCTATCTACTTGTATTACTGATTCTCTTTCTGGGTTATCTACTTCAGTTGTAGATTCAGAGATGTGGCTTAATAGGCTTGGTCACATAGATAAGAAGGAGATGCTTGTTCTTGAGTCAAAGAGTATGCTTTCGGATTTGGAAGGCATGGATCGTGGTTTCTATATGCAGAAGAAGAAGGTGACATTTCTTGAGGAATCCGATGTTAGTGACAAGAACAGGAAAGCCTTGGTTTTCAAGGAGAAGGTGACGGACAGAGTTCAGCACAAGATGCAGAGGAATTTTGAGTAGAGCAATGGTGATTTGGACAAGGGTTTGATCCAAAAGGAGCTCACAGGAAAAAGTCAGGTCTCACTAGAAAAACACAGAGACCGACGTCGACAGGAAAACTGGCGTCGGCATCCAGACAGGGACCGACGTCAGCTATGTGCAGCCCGACGTCGGTGACTCGGGGCAGATAACGACCGGCGTCGGCCAGGGGAAACCGACGTCGGCAAGGTGGCAGTCACAGGGAACCGACATCGGTCGGCTGAAGACTGAGATGTGACCGGCATCGGTCATTGAGACGAATTTTGGGTGGACAACAAGCTGTCATGGAGTCTCAAGCGCCCATATGGAGGACTGAAGGCGTAAGTAAGTTCTTAAATTCGTCATTTCCCTTATTTACACTACTTGTTACTCACTTATGGTATAGAACCAGGAAGTTGTTAAAGAAGTAGAACAGGTAGATCCAGGAAACAATGGGAGCTTGGCATGGATGAGGATGTGATTCCTTGGAGGAAAACCAAACAGGTGTTTTGGGTAGAGTTGCTAGCTGGAAGTAAGCACTGAGAGACGAATGGATGTTCAGGATGAAGAAGAGCGAAAATGGATACGTGAGATGGAAGATCAGGGTATATGATCTTGTATTAGCTGCATGACAATGGAGGTTTGGTCATTGTGTTTCTCTTTACCAGGATGGATAATATTAGCTACATTATCCTATTTTTGTATGATGTGCTTGTTGCAGAGTTACATATACAGGTATTGTTGAACTAAAAGTAAAGCTAGTTCAGGGGTGTGTCATGGAGAATCTGGGAGCAGCAAGATTCTTTGGCATGAGTGTGTTCTAGAGACATGGAGGTCTTGTTGACTTTGTTTCAGGATGATTGTGTGAGACCGATTAGCACGCCGATGGTTGGACAGTTCATAGAACATGTGTCTTGATTCACATAATGAGGTTGAGTGCATGGTATGTACTAAACCTGAGTTTTTCCAAGCAGTGGGAGTTGTCACAAGTTTGGAGTCAATCCGAGAAAGTAATACTGAAGGGCAGTTCAGTGGGACCAGCAGCAGGTGCACATGCTATGCAGGGTCAAGTTCTTATCTACATGGTTGTAGATGCGGATGTGGCAGGTAATTTGGATGACAGGTTTTGCACTACAAGATTTGTGGTGGTTGGTCTTCAAGAGTGATCTTGAGGAGGGATACAAAGCCAAGGGAACAAACTAGATGGAGTACAGGTACAGGTACAGGTTACAGCTGTTTATCTCCAAGTGGGAGATTGTTAGGTTGTAGAGCTAAAAGCTTCAACTCTTTGCAAACAGGAGGAACAAAGGTTGCTGAGATCCAAGAGCATCGGCATCGGCAGCAGGACCGACGTCGGTCGTGACCAGTGCAGAAGGCCACCGACGACGGCAGGAAGTCAGCCGACGTCGGCAGAACCAGGCAAGCAGGGACCGGCGTCGGTCGCCTGTGTGTTTCAGAACTGTTCATTGCACGGACAGTTAGTTAAGTGAACGAAGAGTTTGCATGTTAAGACCAATTAGAGTCTTGAGCTGCGAGGATAATTGTCTAAATTAAGAGTCTAAGTTATTGTTTAAGTTATGGATCTATTTATAGACCCATTGGCATGTATTGTATAAGTATGAGATAGAAAGGAAGAGTTCCTTCTAGTTGTAAGATCATTGAGTTGCAGGTTGTTGCAAGCTCATAGGGGATCTACATGTAAGTTTGGTCTATTGAATTGCAGGTTGCAGGTTCATGGGAGATCAACTTGAAGTGTTATAGAGTGCTTGGTGTACCGGCAGGGTTATTACTGACTGGTTGGTGAGGTGAACACCAATTATGTGTGTGAGTTGGTTGTTGGGACCATTTTTTGTGTAGGAGAGTGTGTGTGAGAAGAATTACTGTACACTTGAGGCATGGGAAACCTCTGTAAGGTGGAAGAGTGTGGCGGCTCTTTATTGTATTCTTTTCTGTAAAGTGTTAATACAAGATAGTGTATTGTCTCTCATATTCTGTGCTATTGGTGAATTCTAGTTACTTGTGTTTCTGGTTATTTCCCAATATTTAATTGCTTATATTTGGTAATCATACTGTGCTCTTTCTGAGGAGAAAGATCCTAACAAGTGGAATCAGAACAGGTGTGTTTGTTCTTGGATTCCCCACCCCTACATCTGTGAATGATCTATCAAATTACATCTTCCACTGTTCAACCTCAGGAGGTGCTTCTACTTCTTCAACGGTCACAATGGCCTCATTTGGAAATCTAAATGTAAGAGGTTGAGTATCTTGAAGAGGAGCTTATGCAATCTGATCTATGATTACTTGCCCTTTATGGCCTTCTGATTGGCATATTCAATTTCAAACTCATTAACATGATCCATTTTTTCATGTGACCTTATATAGCTAATTTAGAAAGTATATACTTAAGCAGATCTACTTTGGTAATAACAATGGTCTTATTATTCAGCATATAATGATGTAAATTTTAGGCTATGAAAACCATTACTAAATAGGTTTTTTCAATCGGCATATGCTCATACATGACCAATGTTTGGCTCAAATTATACACAACATGCTCTTTTTTCTTTTCATCATGATGTACCAAAAGTGCCCCTAGGGCATTCTCAGTGGCTGACAGGTAAATAAATAATGGCTTGTTTGATATTGGTGGCAACAAAATAGGTGGGATGGAAAGATACTCCTTAAGATGATCGAATGCCTTTTGATACTATTGATTCCAAGAGAATGTAACACCTTTCTTCAGTAAGTGCATAAATGGATGACATTTGTCAGCTAATTGTGAGATGCAGCATTTGATGGACTGAATCTTGCCCTGCAAACTATGGAACTGCTTCAAGGTATATGGTAGTAATAATTATACAATTGCACAAACTATGGTTAGGTTGACTTCAATGCCCCTATGAAAAACAATAAATCTTAATAGTTTTATAGAAGTTATGTCAAATACACACTTTTTGGATTAAACCTGATGCTATACTTGTGAAGTCTCTCAAAGATTCTTCATAGTACAATTGAATGATCAACACAGGTCTTTGATTTACCCAGGATGTTTTTGACATAGTCCTCAATAATGTCATGCATCATATCATGGAAGATTATTGTCATGGCTCTTTGGTAGATGTATCTGACCTTCTTAAGTCCAAACAACATCCCCTGATAACAAAATGTTCCCCACATAGTGTTGAAAGTTGTCTTGTGTTGGTCTTTCGATGAGATTCTGATATGATCATACCCTAAAAATCCATCCATTAGAGAAAGAATTTCATACCCAGCTGTTGAGTCAATTATCATGTCAATATTAGGCAAATAAAAGTCATCTTTCAGGCAAGCTTTGTTGATATCTCTAAAATCAGTGTAGATTTTGATACCTTCAGGTTTCTTACTTACTGGCATAATGTTTGAAATCCAATCTGAATAGTTAATTGACCTGATGCATTTTAAGTCTAAGAGTTTCTCCAAAATTTTCTTGATTAACACAATAATATGAGAATGCATCTTATGTAACTTCTATTTAACGAGCTTGGCATCATGATGCACAATGAGATAATGTACAACCAAGGCATGATCCAAACTTGGCATGTCGAAATAGGCCCATGCAAATATATCAACAAACTCTCGTATAAGTGATATAAAAGCTTCACATTTCTCCTCAATAAAAGATGCACCTTGTTTAATCCACTTTGGGTCCTCAAGAGTCTCAATGTTCACCTCTAAAGTGTCCTCTACAAAAAGTGTAGAACCATCATCTAAAATAGTTGGTAAGGACTTAAACTGATTGGTATTGACAAAGTCCTCTAGATGGTTTGGCTCGTCTAATTCTCCTAAGTAGGATGAATTAGAGTCTACTAATGTAGGCAAAGGCCATGGAACAAATACCTTAGGATACTCTTGAAAAATCTATGCAAAAGCTTGCCGCTCCTTGGTAATGATCTCTGATCCATAAATAGGATTTGGACTATAGGTCTCCTGTGATTCATAAGAAGAGAGGTAAACATCCCCATTTAATGGTGTTGAAAACCAGTTTTCACCATGAAACTTGCCTTGCTTTTTACTTTTTCACTGGTTAAAAAGTGCCTGAAAGAGGTTTTCACTTTCAAAACTCAATATTTGATTTTCCTTTTGTTTTTGGCTAGGAAAATTCATCCACTCTTCAAAATAGGTAGCAGGATCCAATTGAATAGAAAATCCTTACTTATGGTCTCTAATAGGAATGCAATTCCTCAATCCCATAAAGTCGCATATGGCCTCATCATTCTGAAGCTCATCCAATGGCATTGTTGACTCTTGTTTTTCCTAGTCTATCAATTATGGATGGTACAAGGTTAAATGTGAAGGTTGATAAATAAGGTTAATGGTGCAAATGGCATGGGGGTCAAACAAATTTGTAATGGTAAGGTCATTATAGATGTTATAATCAGACCCTGTATCATTGTCAACATCATCTTCGCTAGTCATTGGTGTTGGAACATGAATAAGGTATGTGAGGTCACCCCTAGGTGATTTACATGTAATACTATGGGTTCTCTTGTACTTGGTCATTGAGACTAGTTTGATCGTGCCTTGTTGATGTAGCCCCAAGCCTATGCCTTAATAAGCTAGGTGATCCATAATCTAGTTAGGAATATGATACTTTACACTTTGGTAATAGTTAGATAATGCATTAGTGTATAATCATGAATCATCTTTGATCAAGGGGTCATGTTCTAGGTTAGAGGCTAGTTTAAAAATAATGGGCTTGTTCAATTGAGATTTTCCCTTGGTTTTCCACTCTATTTGAGTAGTTTTGGCCTTAGGTCTTCTTAAAGCTTTTGGATTTTTTGGCAATTTGATAATATGAAATGCATTATGGGTACTATATTATCTGTGTTTTTTTAATATATAAGTGGTTGGAGATATCTAGTGGAGGCATCGCTAAGGTAGAGGCTAAGCTGTCCGAGTCAATGTAATTAGCTTCTAAGCTTGATTCAATGCCTTTTTTTTTGGCTCATTTTCTATCAGATTTGGGCATAGGATTCATGCCAAATTGATAGTTATAGCTTTTGTATTCGACCTCAAGGTATAGACAATACTGATATGCCTGAAGATCAGTTAGTATAATCACTTCTATTCTATAATGTGGAAATTTTATATATTGATGCAACATGGAAGTTATAACAATCTATTGTATCTAGGGTCAGCCCAATAACATATTGTAAGATAGTTCTAGGTCTAAAACATGGCATAAAGTGTCATGGGTCAAAGGCCCAATGACCATTGTCAAGATAATAGTACCTTGAGATTCTCTTCTTCATTATCATATACCTTGATAACGATGGTATTTGGATGCAAGTCGATCACTGTATATCCAAAATGTTTGACCAAATTTAGAAACATAATGTTGAGGCTCAAACCATTGTCGACAAGGATGTGTTTAACTCTATGGTTCATTATACCGATCTCAATGTACAATGAGCTATTATACAGAGGGCGCAGGGAAGACATGTCACTTTGATCAAAGGTGAGACATTGGCCAGGGGCCAAGTGTCTTACCAAATCTTGAAATTTGTCTAGATTGATGTCATCTAGCATGATAGATTAATTCAAGTACTCATTCAAAATGTATTTGTGGATGATAGACTACACAACCAATCCATGATGTATATATGTGCAGATGTCTATTTTAGTTGTTCCATAATATCATAGGTCTTCCCCTTAGTTTTGTCAGTTAGTTTATTTCTAATAGGCATGTAAGGCTAAATGGGCTCATTTGTAGTATTTGGTTGTGGTGCTTTGATAGTGACCTTGGCTTGTCAAGTCATGATTACAAAATATCAATCTAAAACTTGGCTTTGGTAGTTGGCTGGGTAGATAATGAGGCTTGAAATGATAATTCAACATAAGGAGGTTGATAGGAATTGCTCAGCTGATAAGAATTATTGGGTGAAGGTCTAGGTCTATTGGTAGTTGGCTGAGGGTTAATGGTGATAGTGAAAATATGACTACTTGAATTGTGTCCTACAACATTCTTATAGGTATACACGATGGCATGATGTCCTCCTTGGTTAATTTGGTTAATTTTCCCTTAGTTATGATCATTCTACTATTTTTGTGGATAATGTTGTTACTGTTATTAGTACTGTTACTGGTTGTTATTATTTTTATGTTGGAAAAATATATTCTAGTAGATACCCAAGTTATGATTAGTCGTAGGAGCAAGGGTGTCTCTTTCTCTCTCTATTTTCTAGCATATTCTTAATCAAATGCCTGAGTTGGATACACCATCATATAAAATGTCCTCTAACATGATGACACTCACAAAATTCATGTTATTTTTACCATCAATAAAAAAAATCCCTTCAAGGAATGGTTTTGGTATTGACCAACTGATCATATTTGTTTGAACCAATCTTCAGAACACAAATTCAATATGTTCACCAAGGTCACTAAATTGTCTAAAAATAGGTGGTCATCTCCCTGGAGGATGGGATTGCAATTGATTTTGATTCTGTGGTTGTTGGTTTTTTGGAGGTCTTGGTTGAACTTATGGAGGAAGTGGTTACCGAGTGGGTGGAGGTAAATGAACAATCAATGTTTGCACTATCTGAACACGAAATGATTCAGGAACCCCATTTTCAAAAAAATTCTTATTATGGTTATAAGGTTTAGCTCTCTCATTATTATTAGATTGAGGTAGCATTAAAAATGGTATTTGAATTGGTTTTTGATTATGGTTTTGGCCTTGGTTCTAGTTTTAGTTGGACTAGCCTTGATGTTGATTTTGGTTCTAACTAGAAGAGGATAACTTGACTTTCCCTTTGTTGACAAGGGCTTTCTCAATATGTATTACTTTCTCTATAAACTTTTTAAATATATGAGTACATTGTAGCTCAAAAATGGTAAGATATATCATTGTGTATGATCCTAGTAAATATCGTAGCCAACTATTTATCTGGCAGATTGTGAGTAGATTAGCTCGCTCTTGCTCTCTAATGTTTCAAGTATGAAATAGAAATTTCACCAGTCTTCTATTTAACTTGATCCAAATCCATAACAATAATCTCATGCTCAAGATTATATGAAAAATGTTGTACAAACTTCTCAAAAAGATCATCGAAGTTAGATACAAAACTCTTTGGTAATTTTAACAGCCATTCCAAGGCTTTTCTCGCTAGACTCCTTGGAAAGAGAAGTAGTAAGTATATGTCACTATATGCCATTAGCTGGCAGGAAACAAATAATTATTTGACACTCTTTAGGGGCACATTTGCCTTTGTATTTTATAAAATTTAGGGAGCTTATAACCTGACAAAAATGGTATTTATAGATATTCTATGTTGAATGGATAAGAGCATATTTCATTCAGTTTGAATTTCTTTATTTGTTTTCCAATATGTATAGTTTGAATTACATCCTTCATCTGTTACAACTCTCGAGCAAGGAAGTTAGATAGAGTGGATTATTTCTATTGAGGTTGCATAGTTAAAGGTGGATTACCTTAATTGGGATAGGCATATTGTGTAATATTAGTCAAATTGGTCGAATGACTAGGTATGCATATCCATGCATTGGGATTATACTATGGATATGAAATATGCTACTATTGAAACACATTCTAGTTTTAAATTGGTTACATAACCTTGGTTAGTGATTTATGGTTACGGTAATGGCATTTAGCTCTTTAAGATGTGTTCATATTGTTGGGTTTGGGAGGGAACTTGTTGCCTACTTGTTGAACCCTGTTATATATAGGGAACCCCTTGTTGACTAGATTCCTACTATTAGAGGTGTTGAAATTTGGATCCTTATTGTGTGTGCAATACCTATTAGGTGAAAGGTAATTGTTGCCTAGCACCTGGTACCTACTGTACATAAGAACTTATTATTGGTTGAATACCTACTATTGGATAGGTAGTTGCTACTAAATAGGCACTTACTGTTGAATAGGTATTTGTTGTTGGTTAGGCAATTTTTGGGAGTTTTTCATCTGATATTGTTGATTAGGCAATTGTTGGGGGTTTTGTATTTATTGTTGTTGACCAAATGGCACTTTATGACCAATAAAAATACATTATGTATTAGGAAACATTTGTAATTGTTGAGGTATATTGGTCTGTGCTTGTTGTGGTGGAACATTTGTTGCCCCTTATTACACACTTGAGGAAGTAGTTGGTTGAGGAGTGGAGGTTGCTTGCTGATTTTGAGAAATAGGTGTATTTATTCCCCATTGTTTCAATCCACTCAGTGAATTATTTAGAAGATTTTTTTTATGTATTATTTAATGGTAGATTAGATCCACTTTAAATTAAATTAGATTGCACTTACATGCTATCCAAAACATTTTGAGTGAGGTCTTCCATTTGAGCGATAGTCTCTTTAGTTAAAACACATATATTATACATGTTACCAACCAATGTGCTTTGGCTAGATGGGTCTAAATTTTGGCTTGCATAGTCTGAATTATCTATTTATTACCTTGTTGATGGAGCTATCTTAATAAGTGACATGTTAGAAATAACCCTTGTATTAAGATTACGAGTTAAGTTGAGATAGTTTTGGTACACTTTCTATACCTGTTCTATTTTACGTCCATAGGGCCTTTCCATTTTGCAAGCATACTTTGATTCTGCTATGGCATTTGGAATAAATCTTGACTGTAACTAGTTGATGCTTGTTCGAATGGTTGGATTTAAGACACATTACTAGGAGTTCTAATAAAACTACTCAAAATTTTATGTGGGAAGTCTGGCAAAAACTTGACTCCTACTTTTATAGTCTTGAAAAAAAAATCATCTTTATTCTCTAATAAATGACGCTCAAACAAGTATGGATTATATATTTTCTACATTGGTGTCGTAACATAGTAGTGGTCTTATTATAGCTTTGTTCAATGTTAGGCATCGTTTGAGCAAGGTAATGCACTGTTTGTTCTTATTCTTAGCCTAGATAAGAAGGTGTAGTCACCAAATACTATGCTAATGGGTTGTGACATTGTTCAATGTATAAAATATTATAAGATGGATAGGGATACATCTCACAAGTTATATTAATATACGAATCTTTAAAAAAAGGACCACTAATCACAAAGTTCTCATAGTCCATATTATACATAGTTGTATTACATGTATAACAAGGCATGTTTGGATCTCTAGCTAGGTCTAGTGAAAAGCAAAGGGTTTAAAGGTAAAAAATAATTGAGGTCTAAAAACAAACAAACTTTGACTTTGTAAAAGAGGCCCAAAGGGTAAAACAACTAAACTAGGAAAAGGTAGGATAAAACAAACTCTAAAAATCAGTCTAACAAATGATATTGATTTGCCCAAAGGCGATTATAAATAGTGGAAAAGGTAACACAAAAACTCAAAATTCATCTATGGATAAGGTATTAATTTTTCCAAAGGTGATTATAATCAGTGACAAAAGCATCTAGACAAAGTAGAATAATTATGAACTATAATCAAAGGATAATAATGATTTGCTCAAAGGTGGTTGTAATCATTTAACGTGAAAACAAGAATAGACTCAAAAATAAAGAACTCAAACAAGAAAAAAAAAAAAAAAAACTAAACTAAGGCAAGTGGCTCACTAAGATTCAATATTTGATTCACAAGAGACTTTTGGAATAATAAAACTAAGACATTCAAAATTTAGCATAACAAACTTCAAACAAGGCATGTGGCCACAACTTGACTCAAAGGACTATCAAAAAAGGCACAAGATAAACAATGACTATTAGGTCTAAGCAAAGGGTATTTTAGATCAAATAAGAAATCAACCCAAGTAACACAATCTAAACACAAAAGGTAGATAAACTAAGCCTAAATTAGACGAGGATTAGCGTAAACTTGATTATTTTAGGATTTGTACTTCAAAATATTGAGTTTTAAATTTAATAAAAAAAGACTCGAATGTTCTAAGGCAAAAGAGCTAGACCAAAATGGGCATCGTAATAACGTGTTTGAAACAAAAGGGGATAACAATGATTTGAAACTTGGTTTCAAAAGTGACAAGTGTTTTGAAATGATTTCAGTAGCATAACAACGCTCCTTCAAATAAATGCTATGACAATAGTTTTGGAATAAAAAATCTAAGTATTTTTTTTGAGATGAAATAGGGAGTGTAACAATTCCTCATTTAAACAAGTGACACACAAGCAGTTTGGAATAAAACTCTAAGGTAAAATGAGTGACGCAAAATAGATAGAGTAACACCTTTTGGGTCAAAATGGTGTGATGGTTTTGGACTTATTTCAACTTGACAAATAAACAAACAATTTTAGTCTAAAAACACATATGTAAATCAAAGAAAATAGAAGTAGTACTAATAGCTCATCCTATCTCTAAAACTAATATAGGTGTGTGCATCTTCTGCCAAAGTTTCCACCATATACCAATGCTTATGAGGAATTAAGTGTTAATTTAAAAATTAAATAATAGGAATAGTAGAGTTTTAACATCTCCCTCTGTCTCTCAAACATTGGTATGTGGCACGAACTTAGAGTGAGGAGCTCTTGACATTTGATAAGAAATTTCATGACAAGTGGGGTTGACTAAAAATATATAAGTTTTGAATGCACTAAATGGTCCCAAGTATGGCTAACACAAAGGTGAAATCATGAAATTGGGTTTATACATGCTAACTTACTATGCAAAGGTTTATTATTTTTCATAACGACTCTAGCCATGTACTACTTAGTACAGTCTGCTGTTTAGAGGGACTTGACCTAGGTTTTCATTTGGATTGGAGAGGCTAACCATTCAACCTCTTGGAAATCTCAAAATCACATGGCCAATTTATATACCCCACTATAGAGTGGGATTGATACGATGTTGGGAGATGAAACCCCATGTCAACGCACCCCTAGAGAACTTGTGAGGAAGAAACGGGATCCCACCCATAAGCTAAATGAATTTTTTTTTTGAAAGACTTTAGAGGTCATTTATAGGTCACCCAAGTCACTTAAAACTTGGGGAGAGCATACATGACATTATTTTTGACAAAACCAAACAAACATGACAATAAACTAAGCGCTTTTGGTCATTCGAGTTTCTTAAAGGGGATGGGGGGAGAGCATACACACAATAGTTTCTAATTTGCCACAAACAAAGAAACTAGTCTAATGAACTTTGAATTTAAATAATAACAAAAATAAACATAAAGTGAAAAAGCTCTTAATAGCTTTAACTAAAATGTATGTTATTTTTAACAACACGAACTCGAAATGTAATTGAAATTTTGGCCCATTGACCTTTTTTACACTTGTAAAAACTTTGATAAATAAAAGACAAGTGTGATTAAGTTGATTTTAAGTAGCAAAAAAATGTGTATGTGAGATTTTAGAAATGCCTAGGACTCTCTCTCTCCACCTTAGTTACTTCAAAAATGTTAGGAGGTTTACTTGTTTTTTAAGCCAAAAATTAAATGAGTAAACAACATTTCATTTCGAGCTCTCAGGTTTTATTAATGTGAAAAAACAGAGTGAAGCCATCGTTTAGGACGGTGAACTTATTATTTTCATACAAACATAGATAGATAAAGAGCACTTTATCAAATCCACCATTTAGTATGGTGAAGCTGCCAAAAATAGCATAAAAATAGATGAAGCCATCAAAACACAATGTAATTTTACCTGGCGAAGCCGTTGTTTAGTAGGGTCAAAGTTGTCGATTCTACATAACAAAGTTGTCATTTAGCAGGTCAAAGTTGTAGGTTTGAAGTCACCATTTATACATAAATAAAGATCATAAACAAAGCTATAAAATGGTGAATTTGCCTTTACACAATGCAAAGCCATCGATTACTCAAAAAATACAATGACATTAATTTCAATGCTAAAACTCTAAACTTGAAGAATTAAATATATTTGTTAGAAAAACTAAGGTTAGCATTTCATTCTCCTTGGCCCTACGGGATGCGTGATCCCATCAGGCATGCCACTATGTATCTTAGGTATTTGAAGAGTACACAAAACTTAGATTAATCCCTTATTAATCCAAATGACAAAAATCAATCATAATAATATACTATGACTAAACACTCTTGCCTAAGAACTAGGGGGAGCAGAACATAGTAAATAAGATTAAAAAATAGAGATAAAAAGAACATAATTAATTTATCTCTTTTATCGAATTTGATGCTTATTTATTGGCATAAAGATGTTTGTGCTCAAACTATGATAATTAGAGTCTTCTAGCAATGCTTCTCTATGGTGGTAGCACTTCTCCAATGGTCACTTGTGGCTTGATGTGAAACTTGATATAAAATGGGCATTATAACACTACTCTCAATATCTTATTGAAGGCAATATAAAATAATAACCTTACACAGAAAAGTTTGTTGGCATATGGTCTGCGCACTTATATTTATAGCTCTAAGAACTAACTCTAACCATAAGGAGGTTACGTTAAATTTTAACTTTGATTGAGTTTAAAATAACCTAGGTTGAGTTAGACTAACCTTGGGTTGGGTCAAAGCACTCAAGAAATATTGACACCTTAATTTTATATATTCGTGAGGCATGACAACTCACTTTAGATATTTGTGAGGTTGCGACTCATAATTATAGAATATTTAAAAAACAATAAATCACTTTATTAGCTCCTTTGACCTTTGATTTCATATTTGACTAAAAATTCTTTTTTGATAAATGAAATTCTTTAATTTGATTTGAATTTTTTGTTTAGGAAAGTTAATTAATATTTTCAATGTAATTAATTTTGTTTAGTACTTCTTGGCTTTTGAAAATTATTTTAAATGTTTTTAATTAATAGCCTTATGGGTCAAAAGTGTTAAATTACTAGGTCGTAATTTGCCTAGGGTTGAAACCAAACTAGGTTATTAGTGCATATAAAGTAATATGCCAAATAAACTAGCCTCGTCACATTTATATCTAATTAAATATTTTAAGCGAATGAATTTGGGTAATTTAGGTGATTTCTAGGCTTAAATTATAGTATTTACTATAAATTGAATTGAATCCTAGTTTAGGCATGAAAGTGGCCAAAACTAAGTGTCTACAATATCTGGTGTTATCTTGTGTATGCCTTTGCTATTGGTCTCACATCTAAATCTCGTGCTCATCTATTTTGTATGTTTTATTATGGTATCAGAGCTAGTTGATCTTTGATTAAGTAGCAAAGTTGTAGATAGAGTGTTTTAGCTTGTGTTCAAGTTATCTATATTCAAAATCACCCTTAATAGTTTGTGGTCAGGCCATAGGAGTCTTATGGAAGATTTGACCTTCATCAAAGTCCATTCCATACTTCTCTCTTATGTGTAGGACCCTGGTGAAGGTAGATCTGAGCAAAGAAAGCTAGTTTCAAGCATCAAAAGAACCAACAAGGAGGAAAATCAGCTCGGGGCACCATTTTTGGTGTGTTGAAAGTTGAAATCTTATAAAAATCAAAGTTTTAATATCTTTGATGTTTGGATATCTTGTTTGAGTGATCAAATTCAATTTTGAGCTGCCATAACTCTCCATCAAGCAACCAATCTTCAACCAAGCTGTCAAAATTACTCAGGGGTGCCAATGTTTGGCTTGTGTGGTCTAAAATTTAGTGTAAAATTTATTCTTGAGCCTCTAAAGTTTATTTTTGGTGTTTGAAGATTTAATGAGTAGTTTTAATGTCTATGGAGCATTCTTTCAAGATTTATAAATTTACACAATCACCTTAGGTGTCATAACAACAACAAACAAATAAAAATCATATTTTTGTTAGAAAAAATCAATTTTAGTTATGCGAAGCGCTTAGTTTGGTTATTTCAAAGAAATTTAAAGCTTTACATGACCAAATTTGGCTTCTTGTAGTCTGTGGAAACTCCATTACTGCTTCTATTGCAACATACTTCTGCTCCCTGTGCAACAACACTAGTAAAAAAAAAAGTTTTTGGACTGAAAGTTCATTTTTGAAGGTGCTAAGTGCTTAGTTGGGCTAGTGCAAGGTAGTTTTGAGTTTTATTTTCACGCCCAAAATCCACTCATAAAATAAACCTGCAAAAATGCTAACAATTTTTTTTCTACTACAACTATATTCTTTGCACTAACTAAGCTAATCCTATATGCCAATTAGTGTAATTGGTATCACTTTACCGTTAAGGTTTTACCAAGCTACTAAATAATCAATTTGACATCGCAAATCAAGTTACTTTAAATGTCTCACTAAACAATTAATAAATGTTATCTGAAAGTACTTCAAATAATACCTTTTTATCTTATTAATTCTTAATTATTATTATTTAAATCACTTTGAAAAATAATAAATATCTTACAAAATGTTGTTTGAACTATTAAGATGATTGACTAATTAATAAATTTAATAATTTAAACTTTTTCAATAAATGTTTAAATAGTCTTTAAATAATTACCATTCTCAATCATGTAATTAAAAGACAATTTATTAAAATCAAGATGGAGATATAATTAATCTAACTTATAAAAAGTTTAACTATCCAAATTAATTAAATAAATTCAAATAATTAAATTTAAAAATAAAATTAAGAAACAACTAATATTATTTACCACTATAAATTATTTATTATTTACCATTAAGAATTACATAACACACTTTAAAAGTTAAGAAGATTATTTTTTAATTTAATTATTAATTTAATAAGATTAACATGTGAAAATAAATAAAAAAATATTTCCTCTCTAATTTAAACATTTAATTATTACCTTTTTCAAACCTTAATGCAAAATAGTTATTTTTAAATTTATATAGAATAACTAAATTAAAATTAATCAATTAATTTTATAGAAATATATTAAAAATAAATTTAAAAAGATTTAAATATTAGGATATAAGTATTATTTAAAAAGCCTTTTAATGTTCAAATAAATAAAAGATAATTTTAATTCAAACTTTCATTTTATTTTGATTAGAGATTATGGAGATTCAAGATGGAGGATATATATATATAAATAATTTATTCTTCTCTTTATTTTTTCATTTTTTTGGGATTAAAATCATAATATATTCCTCTTTTTATTTTTCTTTTTTAGAGTAAAACCATGATATATATTTTAATTGATTTTCTTTCCTTTTTATTATTATTCTATGTAAAAATAAACTTATATATATATAACCCAAACTTATTATATTTACATATATTTTATTAATAAAATTTAACACAAAATTTGTATGTTTATTAATATAAAATATTAATACATTTTTTTTAAAATTCATATTTTTTTAAAATGTAATATGTGCACGGTTAGTCGACCCTGGGCCGGCCCAAGCCTACGATGAGGGCTGACTGCCCTTGCACCAATGCATATGGGGGTTGGGTGACCTATTGGCCACCCCATGGTCCTTTATTTTATTTTTTTATTTGTTTTAATATATTTATTAATAATTATATATATAATTTATATGTGTATTTATTTTAATTTATTATTTTTTATATATTTATTTTATAAAACAAATGTTATTAATATATAAATAACCATTTTTAATATTTTACAAATAAAAAATACATATTATTTAATATAATATAATTAAATTATTAAAATTATATATATATATATATATATATATATATATGTATGTATGTATGTATGTATGTATGTATGTATGTATGTATGTATGTATGTATGTTTTTATTTGATTGGATAAAAGCCAGGTTTTAAAGGGACCTAGAACTACCAAATTATAGCACAACAATTTGAATAGGCCAACAATAGGGTCAAGAAGCTAAAAAACTAAAAGTTATAGAAACAAACCTAGAACAAAAAATAGAAAACCAAAAACAAGGAGTAGCTAGAAAATAGAGCTCGAAGGGTGAACCCCCTTCATCATGTCTTCACGGAGGGCACTACACACTAGTAGGTCCACTTGAGAGAGAAGACTTTTGCGATCAAGGTCATCTGCATGACCATCATATGATAAGAGTTACAACCAGAGGCTTTATCTTTCCTCTAAGATTCATACCCTAGCAAAGCTCAACAAGAAGCAAAGAACAAATTATTTTTATCCTTGGCACAAGGGAGCCAAGGTTCCCAAATAGAATCATAATTTTTTTATATAGAACAACCTTAGGGGTTTGAGTTATAAGAACAATGTCCAATCGAGATCTCGAATCATTTAAAGTGGGATTACAACCATAGCAGGTCCCTAAGAAACTCAACCCTAGTGAGAGCCCTAGGATTACATGGAATGAGAGAGATAAAGAATTTTTTCAAGCCAACAATTCAGATAAAAAATGCAAACATAATCATGCCCATCATCCAAGTTTTGAAATCAGAAGGTTCGAGACCATCGAGGCAAATGCGACAACAAACATCCCCCAAAAAGTTTTTAAAAAGCCACCACTTTTGAGCATGACATGCATCTATAAGCATTCTCAATATAAAAGTTTTGATATCTAGGAACACTAGTCCCATACAGTGGAAGTGACAACAATTAATCCCAAAACAACAGTTGGATGTAGAATTTGAATTCTTAAGGACAAGACACAAGTTGCTGCAATTACAGCCAAACAAGTAGCTAAAAGTTAAATTTGAATTCTCGAGGGTACAACCCATCCAATCAATCTAACAATAAAGAGACTGATCATTAATGAAGCTAATGATTCCACCATAACATCTAGGAAAAGTCAAAGCCCTTCTTGCCATGTCAGCCTTCCATGTGGGCATCCAAACTAGTAGTGGCAGGATCAAACCTGGGGCCATCCCAGAAGCAAAAAATCTATAATATTCTTTGAGAAGTCTGGTGAAGGGAAGGTTAGTGTTCCCACCATCCAATTCATAACTGTTAGCTTTGACATCCTTCTAAGCAGGGTTGAATGGATAAGTAAACGTAGGTAGGTCATGCCAATATCTTGGCATCTAGATCGAGTTATTCAGGTTTAACGATCAACGGATTCCATCATGCCTAAAATCTCCCACAACCATACCATCAATGTCATATGTAGAGAGTCTCAATTTCCATTTGACTTTGCAGAAGTACCAGGCCAAAAGAAACGAAAAGCTGAAAAAAGTCTTGAGGAAAGGAAAAGATCCTGACCTGTCACAACCATAACTAATCCAAACCCAATCGGTGGTAGTTATGTGCCTCTATCATTATCCTCTCCTTTACCAATGTGATTATGTAAAATTAAACACACCTTTGATCTTACTAACATTGGGAAAAACCCATCACCAACAAATGCCATCCTGAGAGTCGAAGAGTCAACCTACTTTTGAAACTTTTTTGCCAACATTGTCTCATCTTCATTCTCAGATACGGTATCAACTCCTCTCTCTATCACAGGCTCCACTAGAGAGGTCTTGGATTCAAGTTGTAGATCCTAAGAGGATGGAGGCATCCCCAACACCATCCCTAACTCCTTTTCCACCCATAACTTATGCCAAGGAGCTACTTCTACTTTTGTTAGGATCTTACAGTACAATTGATTACTTTTGTGCAAGCAACTAAACACAGAATTAAACTAGAATGATAAGTAACTAGAAATTAGAATCAATAAAGAATAAGAGATACAAGAAATAATGAAAACTTGTATTAAACTCTTCTAGAAGGAAATACAATTGAAGAAATCTCTCTTTCTTCCACACCTCTCAGATGTACATATCTCTTTCCCTCAAGAGTTCTCTCTCACAATTACAAACACAATTCAGCTACTTGAATTGATTCACCCTTTTTCTCATACCTCTTACACAAGCTATGAAGATCTATCCCTATTATATAGAATTAGGGATCATGAGCTATGCATTCTCCACCATTAGATACACCTCTTAATCAAAGGTTCAAATCAGTCCTTCCAAAAATAGAAACGCAGACTCAACACTAACAGTTAAACTTATCATGCAAACAATCTATTCTGCCTCAAAAATAGACTTTTGGAATGCACAGGTGACCGACATTGGTCCCTGTCTGCCTGCATATGATCGACATTGGCTGATCTATAACCGACGTCGACAGCCTCCAGTCGATCCCTGACTGACATCGGCGACTATGTAAATACAACAACCTTGCATTTGCTCATTTGGTGAAGCTTTTAGCTCCACACCTCAACAATCTCCCACTTGGAGATAAACAACTGCACCTGTACCTGTACAACAACATCCTCTAGCTTGTTTCTCCATCTTCAAGCTCAATCTTGAAGACCAACAAAAGTTGAATGAAGATTCAACTTCTCCTTTGTTACCGGCTTTGTTAACATATCAGCAGGGTTCTTATATGTATGGATCTTTTCCAGATTCAACTCACCATCCTCCAATACCTATCTAATGAAGTGGTACCTAAGCTGTATATGTTTGGTTCTTGAATGAAACGCTGAATTCTTTGCCAAATGAATTGCACTTTGACTATCACTGTACAATCTGCAACTATCTTGCTCCTTTCCGAACTCTTTCATGAACCGAGTCATCCATATCATCTCCTTGCTAGCCTCTGTGACTGCAATGTATTTTGCTTCTGTAGTAGACAAGGCAACAACCTTCTACAACTTTGAAATCTAGCTAACCGCTGTTCCACCAACAGTGAAAACTTAACCTGTGGTGCTTCTCTTGCCATCCAAGTCACCTGCTATATCTGCATCTACATACCCATGTAGAGAAGTGTTTGACCCTCCATAGCATAAATGCCTACTGCTGGTCCCTCTCATATATCTTAGAATCCATTGAACTGGTTTCCAGTGTTCCTTTCCTGGATTGGCCATGAATTTGCTGACAACTCCCATTGCTTAGGCAATATCAGGTCTAGTACATACCATTGCATACATTAAGCTCCCAACTGCGGAAGCATATAGAACTCTACTCATGTACTCCATCTCATCATGTGATTTAGGACACTGTTCTTTGCTCAACTTGAAGTGTCCAGCCATAGGTGTGCTTACTGGTTTTGCATCCTGCATATTGAACCTTTTCAACACCTTGTTCACATAATCCTCTTGAGACAAAATCAAACTGTGATTTTTCTTGTCTCTCTTAATACTCATGCCAAGGATTTTCTTTGCTACTCCTAAATCCTTCATGGCAAATGTGTGAGCTAATTTTACCTTAAGTTCAGTAATATCCTGCATGTGTGAACCTGCAATAAGCATATCATCTACATACAACAACAGGATAATATATCTACCATTATCCAATCTCTTAAAATAAACACAATGGTCAGATTGACATCTACTAAAGCCATGCTCTATCATAAACCTGTCAAATCTCAAATACCATTGTCTTAGAGCTTGCTTAAGACCATATAAGCTTTTCTTCAACCTGCACACAAGCTTTTCCTTACCTTTGACCTCAAAACCTTTTGGCTGTTCCATATATATTTCTTCACCCAAATCTCCATGAAGAAACGTTGTCTTAACATCAAGCTGCTCAAGATGCAAATCCTCAATAGCAACTAAAGACAATACAGTCTGAATAGAAGTCATTTTTACTACAGGAGAAAAAATTTCACCAAAATCAATACCTAGTTTCTGTGCAAATCCCTTTACTACCAACCTGGCCTTATGTCTCATTTGTCCATTCTCACCTTCCTTTAACCTATAAACCCATTTGTTTTTCAAATCTCTCTTTCCTGCTGGCAACTCAACCAAATCCCACGTTTGGTTCTCTTTCAAGGAATCAATCTCCTCATTCATGCCAAGCTCCCACTGTTTTCGAGTTTCTACCTGCATTACTTCATCAAAACTCTCTGGTTCTCCACTATCAGTGATCAACAAGTAGAATAATGAAGGGGAATATTGAATTGGAGGTTTACTTACCCTTTCTGACCTCCTCATGGGTGTATGAGACTCATTCACTACTTGTTGTCCACCCAAATTCTCTATCAGTGATCGATCTCAGTCATCTCTGGGTCTGTACCTGGCTGACGTCGGTTCCACCTGACCGGCATTGGTTACTATCTGACCGATGTCAATTCCTTTATGACTAACGTCAGTTCTTGTTTGACCGACGTCGGTGTCTGTGTTTTTCTATAAGTGATTATTCTTTCTCGTGAGCTCATTTTGGATCATCACCTCATCCAAATCAACATTGCTCTGCTCAATATTATTCAACTTCTTGAGCTGATCACTGTCCATCACCTTCTCATTGAAAACAACATCACGGCTTCTAATAATTTTGTTAGTTCCTAGATTCCACAACCAGAATCTGAAATCCCCAGAGCCATAACCAATAAAAGTGCACCTCATGGATTTAGCATCCAACTTCTTTCTATTTTCTTTATTAACGTGCACAAAAGCTTCAGAACCAAAAACTCTGAGAAATGAAAGATCTACCTTTTTACCTTTCCAAGCCTCTTCTGGAATTCCACCATCCAGAGCAGTAGAGGGTCCTCTGTTAATCAGGTAAACCGTAGTATCTACAGCTTCTACCTAAAATTGTAAGGGCAAACCAGCATGCAACCTCATACTCCGTGCACACTCCATTATTGTTCTATTCATCCTTTCAGCAACTCCATTTTGCTGAGGTGTCCTTAGAACCATCCTTTCCCTACGTATTCCACTCATAGAACAGTAACTTTTGAATTTATTGCTACAGTACTCACCACCATTGTCAGATCTAAGGCACTTCAATATCAAACCTGTTTCATTCTCAACCAAAGCTTTCCATTTCTTAAATGTGTCAAAAACATCATATTTCTTTTTTATGCAATAAACCCATACCTTTCTTGTAGCATCATCAATGAAAGAAACATAATACTATGATCCTCCAATAGAAGCTACCTGAGGTGGTCCCCACACGTCTGTGTGAACAAGCTCCAACTTGTGCTTCTTCTTTGGTGACCCAGTTTTGAGAAATCTCACTCTCTTCTGTTTCCCAAAAATACAATGCTCACAGAAATCTAGATCTATGCTTTTCAAATCTGAAAGCTTACCTTTTGACTTAAGAACAGTCATTCCCTTCTCACTCATGTGGCCAAGCCTACAGTGCCACAACTTTGCATCTACATCTGAAGTAGATAAAATAGGAGGAGAATAATCAGTAATACAATTAAATAAATAGAGAGTACCTACTCTCTTATCTCTGGCTAATACAAGTGCACCCTTCGAAACCTTCCAAGATTCAGCTGTGAGAGTTACTGTGCAACCCTCATCCCCCAACTTTCCTACAAAAATTAGATTCCTCTTTAGGATGGGTACATGCATGACATCCTTCAACACCCATGTGTTGCCATTCTGCAATTTCAGCTGCACTTTTCCTTTGCCAACAATTTTACAAGGCTCATCATCCCCTAAATAAATTTTTTCAAAATCTCCCTGGACATAATCATTGAAAAATTCTCTATTTGGGGTTGCATGGAAAGAGGCACCAAAATCTAAAACCCAAGATTCTATTTTATTATCCAAAGAAAATATAAGAGCATCTTGTGCAACAATACCTACAACTTTTGCTTCTTCTTTATCTTCATGCTGATTTTCTTCTTTAACTGGCAACCAACAATCTTTCTTTGCATGCCCTATCTTTCCACAATTCCAGCAGGTTATTTTTCTTCCATTATGGATTTGGATCTACCTCTCATCTTTGACTTAGACCTTGATCTCCCTTGCTTGCGCTTCTCTTTTTGGCTTCCCTTGCTTTCAACACTTAAATCATTACCTGATGTTTTCCCTGTGCTTTTTCTACGAGTTTCTTCATTCAAGATTACACTAACAACATCATCTACTTTTAAGATATTTATAGCAGATGCAATATTACTAACTGCCATTACCAAACTATGCCAACTTTCAGGTAAAGAGCATAAAATTAAGAGATCCTTAATTTCATCATCAAAAAATATTTTGACTGAATTTAATTGATTTACTAATGCATGGAAATCATTTAGATGACTAGATATAGATCCACCTTCTTGTATTTGCAAATTAAATAATTGCTTCATAAGATATACCTTATTCGAAGCTGGGGGCTTTTCATATAAATTTTCCAAAGTATCCATTAACTCTACCGCTGTCTTTGCCTGTGATAAGTTGGAAATCACAGAAGATGCCAGGCTCAACCTTATGGATCCTAGAGCCTTTCTATCAAGAACATTCCATTCTTCATCTTGCATATCTGTGGGCTTGCTTGAAACCCCACCCAATAGTAAGTACAGATCTTTCTGATACAGATAATCTTCTATTTGCATCCTCCATAATTGATAATTCTTGCCGTTAAACTTCTCCATTCTTAGCTTACTTTCTTCTACCATTGCTTTACTCCCACTCAATCAAAAACCCCTATGAGTGACCTGTAATCAACACACACTAACCCGATCTGATACAACTTGTTAGTGAATCCAAGCTCTGATTCCACTTGTTAGGATCTTATAGTATAATTGATTACTTTTGTGCAAGCAACTAAACACGAAATTAAACCAGAATGATAAGTAACTAGAAATCAGAATCAACAAAGAATAAGAGATACAAGAAAAAATAAAAACTTGTATTAAACTCTTCCAGAAGAAAATACAATTGAAGAAATCTCTCTTTCTTCCACACCTCTCAGATGTACATATCTCTTTCCCTCAAGAGTTCTCTCTCACAATTACAAACACAATTCAACTACTTGAATTGATTCACCCTTTTTCTCATACCTCTTACACAAGCTATGAATATCTATCCCTATTATATAGAATTAGGGATCATGAGCTATGCATTCTCCACCGTTAGATACACATCTTAATCAAAAGTTCAAATCAGTCCTGCCAAAAATAGAAACGCAGACTCAACACTAACAGTTAAACTTATCATGCAAAAAATTTGTTCTGCCTCAAAAATAGACTTCTAGAACGCACAGGTGACCGATGTCGGTCCCTGTCTGCCTGCATATGACCGACGTCGGCCGATCTATAACCAACGTCGATAGCCTCCAGTCGATCCCTGACCGACGTCGAGGACTGTGTAAATACAACAACCTTGCATTTGCTCATTTGGTGAAGCTTTTAGCTCCACACCTCAACAACTTTCAGATTATTATTCTCAAGCATGACCAATGCTATATTCTTCCTACGGTCTGCCCATAGTTTAGGGTGCTCACCAAGCTCCATCTCAGATCCTTCCTCGATATTTTCTGGCAAGTCCTCCATGGCTTCTTCAAGTAGTGCCTCGTGCTTCTCTTCCTCTATCAGTTGAAAATCAAACTCCCCCTCAGAAGCATCATCCTCACTATACTCCCCCTCTAGCTCTAGCTCCCCCTCCAGCTCTAGCTCCTTCTCTAGCTATATATATGTATATACTTATTAATAATTTTATCTATAATAGAAATATGTGAATTATTCTTATTATTCCCATAAAAAATGTAAATCTTTTGGTTTTTAAATTAAGTAAAGAAATTTAGATCATTTCAATTTTAGTAATTATTTATTGATTAATTTGATCGATATCAAATCCATATTAACTCATTATGCAATAATGATACCGTATAAATTCTTAAGCAATTATATTTAACATTCTAGATATTACACAAGTACATACCAACATAATATATAAATTGAATATACATTGAAAATATAATCAAGGGTCTAAAATTACATATTTTATTTTGATTTGTAATTTAATCTATGAAAATAAATTTGGAATTTTATTTATTTGTTTATTCATTTTAAAACTTAATTTCAAGTATAAATATATAATGAATAAAATAAATCAGATTATTTTTATTATTCACTTATAATTACAAATATATTTTCATAAACAAAATAGAAAGTAAAATGACTTAATAACTTATCAAATTTGGTTGTGCAAAATATACAATTAAAAAATTTATATTATCAATATAAATTTTCTGCCAACTAAGTAGATTAAGAAAGATAGTGAAGCTTACAATTTAGACTTAATTTTGCTTATTAATTAAAATTGGAAGAATAACTACTCAAAACATTTGTCTTATTCAAATACAACTACTCCAACCTAAGTGTAGAAAAAAAAAGGTTTATTTATTTATTTTCCAAGTTGATGACAAAAAAAAAATCAAAATCTAAGGCCATTTCTTGTATTTATATTAATGTATGATAATCAACACATTATTCTATATATCATAACTATAAATTCTTTGCCATATCACTAATCATGTTTCATGTCAAACCATCATTTAATCTCTTTTTTTAAGAAGGGTAGGACTCATGTAATTCTAAGTATTATCTAAAACCTTTTATTCACATTTTGATAATTCTAACTAATAACATGATAAGATAACCTTTTCATTCAAATTCCTTTTTCAAGAGATTCAATTATAAAATATTATTCACACAATAATAACAATGAAAAATAATAGAATCATAATTTTTTTTCACAAATGAAAAAATCTCTTCTAAGAAATATGATACAACCTCTTCATGAAGTAATTATAAAGCATACAGGCTACAATAATTCTCCACTTAAAAACCATTTATAATAAATCAATGGAAATCAAAGTTGCAAGCCATTACAAACTTTGCATCCACACTTTCACTTTTAATAAGAGTTACAATGTATGAAAACTCTACATCCACGAAAAGGTATTACAAGTCAAAATGAGTCAATACAATCAACCCATGAACAATCAATTCTTAGCTTCAAATCCAAGCTTTGAAATAGCCAAAGGAAGGTTCTTGACCTCCCATCCAATAAGCATTATCACAAAATATTCTTACCAAATGAGGTCCATACATAGCCTCCCTCAAGACCAAGCAAAATAGGCATGCCTCAACGCATATGTACAATTGAAAACTATTGAAAAGGCAATGGTTATAGGTACCAAAATTTAAGAGAACAAAATAACAAAATATTTAAAACAAAAACATAAAGAAAAAGGAAGTCACCAAGACTTAATTAGAGTGAAGATAAGAGGGCACTTACTTTCTTTATCACATAAGTTTATTAATGAACAGAAGTACTTCCCAAGCCAAATAAAAGAATGTTTACCAAGAAATAATTTTACTCCTTATACCTCCCATAACCCAATATTCACACAATAAAAGAAGAACACAACAAGAAATGGAAAACATGACAATAATATAAAATGAAAAAACTTGAGAATTCATTTAAAACAATGGCCTCAAGCCAATCAAAAATTTTGTTCATTTTTCTTTTTGTTCATTTTTTTTTAAAGGGGATTTATTCAAGAGAAAACATGAGAACAAAGAACTTTCAAATATAAAAGTTAGTAAGCAAAAAACCTACCTCAAACTAAAATCTCTATTTGTCAATCTTCTAAAATCCTTTCTCCAAGCACCCAAGCTCTCCAACAATTAAAAATATATAAAATTAAAAATATCAAAAGAATTTATTTAAAAGGGAGAAGACAACAAAATAATGACTAATAGGAGGGTGACACATGGCTATGATCATCTCAAGGATGTGGTCTCTCTCCATAAATTTATTCTACAAAGTTCATAAATATCCTTACACACTCATATGTGTGATTCTTCCACTCAAATACATATCACATTTTTTTTTTACAAAAAGAGAAGGTTACTTGTGGAAGTAAAATTTAGGCCATAAAATAAGACCTTTATATGAACAAAAAGTGGTCAAAGGTCCTTGAAAAACTCACACACCCAATGGATATATGTATGGGCCTAAAAAGAAGTTAAAATATAAAGTTTACTTATCAAACGCTCAATGAAAAAGTGGTTGAAGGGACAAATCTAAAATTGCACACATAGATTGGGTTTATAGGTCAAATCAAACCCATACCAAGGTTATATAAACCTCTTAGAGAGGTAAATAATTTTAGGTTGGTTAGGTTAATAAAATTTAGGCTAAAGCATCATAATTCAAATAATAAAAAAGCACAATATAATAAATTTAATAATTTTTAAAATGAAGGGTGTAAGGTTTCAAAGCTTGAAAAGGGTCCAAGATTTGCATATGGTATGTTAAGACATGTTCTAAATCCCTTGTAACCCCTCTTTTGAGCCCCCTGTAATCTGCACACTTAATGCAAACATTAAATACATCTAAGAAAATGATTGATATCTAAAAAATATGAATGAACACACACACACACACACGCACACACACACACACACACACGCACACACGCACACACGCACACACACACACACACACACACACACACACACACACACACACACACACACACACACACACACACACACACACACACACACACACACACACAACTATCAATATAAATATGCCACAAAACTAAATCATAATGTTTAGTTAATCCAATATAATAAATTATAAGTCAAAAAATAGATCATCATGTTATTCAATAGCAATATCTAAATAAAACATACATCCACTCAAACTAAGTAGTCACGCATCCAATTAAAGTCTACTGAATTAGCTAACTAAGATACATAGTGATAATTTTATACGGTCCAATACATATCCATAGAGATCACAAAATATATTAAAAATATATAATATGAAATAATAATACAATTAGGGTAACATCAAATATCCTATGTCAATTTTCTACACATAAATGGTTTATACATACATAAAATGGATCAAGATGACTAGAGTGTAGAGGTTTGAAACAAGGGTTATTACATTCTTCCCCTCTTATAAAAAATATCATCTTCAATGTGTAACTCAAGTCGACAAGTGTAACAACAATTATAAAATTATGTTTTGAATTGACTTAGTTTTTATTATAGTTTTTTGTGTCTTCATGCTAGTAAAATTATTCACCAAGTTTTCTCTTATTCAAGTTTTAGAATTATTCACATCTTTTAATATTGTAAAATTTTATTTTCTTACATTTATGAATGTTTTTAAATCAATAATTAGGATTAATTTCCTTTAGGTAGTGTTTATAGTGTTAATTTGCATATTGTCATCCACTCTGTCTCAAACCAAGTGAAGGCAAGAGGTATTATGATGCTATATAATTATGATCAATGGTACGTACAACAATGGTGTGTACACCAATGATATTTTCCTATCATGAATCATAGTGACAAAGTTAGGTGTCATTCCATGATGAAATTACAATGTGATGACATAAGAATAATCTATGACATAATCATGTAGATCAATAATGAGCTACATTGAATCATGCTGAGCTATTGTACCACACCAAACTGTACTGAAAGAAATAAACATATGCATAAGTGACTGAGCAATCACAACATACCAAACCCTTTTCTTAAGCCTCCCAAACAAGAATCATATCCCCAAGTAAGGACCATATATATATATATAATTACCATGTCTGGTGGGGTGGGAAGGATGGTATCGTGAACCTATACGAAAGGTTTCCATCTCAACCCACTAGATATATTCCAAGATACTTCTCCTCACCCACACCACGCCACATGCGTAACAATTATGCACATATTAACACATTGAAAACCAACACCAATTATAATTAAATTTTTTTTTTTAAATAAAAATAAATTGATCATGTAAAATTAAAATCAATAAAATGAGACTAAATGGCCCCCAAAAAAAAATTAAAAAATTCAATGGTAAAAATCAAAAATAATTTTCATGATCAACCAATTGATTAAAATATTTGAAGATAAGAAAAATAGTACTGGTTTCAAGTCAAATTAAAATAAGGTGTTCAAATAGATTAAAATTAAATTCAACAAAACATAGGTAAAAATAGATCACATTATGAACACTATGTGATTTGACAAGTCATCCAAGGGATGGAGGAATAAGGTAAGAAGACATATGGTAGTCTACTAGCCATCACAGAGAATTAAACTATGTCATCAGGCATAAGGATCTAGTCCACCTACCATTACCAATATGAAGATAGTCCACTAACCATCTGGATAATTGAACTATGTCATCAACATAGGGACATGGTCCACCATAACATGTATCAACTGATATAGATGAGTGAAAATGTCAACAACAATTACTGCACATGGAAACTCAATACTCTATATGTTTTAAATGTAATTATACCAGCTCACATCTCTGATTGTCATGTAACCAATCTATTGTCAAATAACATAGCTGGTAGAGATTAACTATGTCAAAATATAACCCTCTGAAATTATACTGTCAAAGTACTGTTAAGGGAAAACAACTATTTATATGTCTGAATGATGCTCATTAATAACTATCATCTATTGAAATTATCTGAATTATCAATAAGATCCATTTAATCATCCCACGATTAAAAATGTGCATCAATTATACTACTCGTAAAGTTATACTATAAAATATTTGATCTTCATCATTCCTAACCATGGTGTAGTAAGAATAAGAAAACACAATTTTAAAAATCTTGACACGTACATTTAATATGTTATTACATACTACTTATCACAACATATATTATCACTAACCATCTCAAAGTACATATTTTGTTTCATGTTTGTTGTAAATGTGACAAAACCAAATACCTTGATTTCCATAATTCCCATACTATCATCATTTCTTGATAATAACCATGTCAAAAACACGATCGATGTGGCTAGATAATCAAGGTAGTCTACTATAATCTCAGATCATCTATGAAGTAACTACCGACTTATATATATATATATATATATATATATATATATATATATAAGGTTATAGGTTCTTGTTTGATTCAATATTTATGTTTTTAATCTTTTTAGAAGTTTATTGAGTAAGTTGGCTTTATTAGACATATCGTTGAGTAAGAAACACCATCAACGAGTCCAACTTATGAGACAATTTTGTCCTTAGGTTGGTGGGTGTGAATTAAACTAAGTTCTAAAATTTCTACTCAAAATGGAATCATCCTTACTTAGTTTCAATCAAGATTAATAAATTTAAGAACCATTATTAAGTGCTATTAAAGTTGTCAACATAGGTTTACTCAATATATTTCAAAGGACTAGTGATGACTTTACCTACAAGTCATAAGATCTACTCAGAATAACATTCATACATATAATTAATATCATCAAAAGTTTCAAAACATAGTTTCATTAGAAAAAATAATGAAAAGTTACCAACTAAGCACTAAGAATAAGTACCTAGTATCTTATTAAAATATTGATTTCTTAACACTTCTAAGAGAGAGAATTTGGTTAGTGACATTCCATCATTTTTATAAATATATAATATAACTATCATCACCATCTTTATCTTAATTTAGTAAGGTTATTTAAGAGATCATAATTGACTAAGTTGTATGTGGGTCTAAGCTTATATTAGAAAAATGAATCATTTTGAGAAATATACCAACACTTTATGACTCATATAAGTTATGAACATGTAATAAAAATCTGTAATATTATAATTTTAGGATAGCTAATTTAATAGAGAAGTTGTTCTTATTACAAGTATCCACATCTATAGAATATTCTCAATAATTAAATATCCATAAAATCATGTTAATAAAAGGTAATTTTCCAAACTCTAACCTTAACATTCATGATGGGGTTAATAAGTCTAATCTAAACACATGCGCTTGTAATTCAAAGGTAAGCAAATAGTTTGAATGTTGTCAACCAAATTAAGGTACATCTGAGAAAAATTTCCACCATTTCATTTATTCTCATCATAGTAAATGATAGTAAAATATCCCTATGAAAATTCATTCAAACCATAGCTAAATTTTATTGAAAACAAAACTTCTACCCCACCTTTAAAGCATAGTTAATCATATATACTAGAATATTAATAAAGTACTTTATGGTAAAGATACTTCAAAAGTAAACATATAGGAAAAACACAATCATAACATCATTAATATAAAATTCTGTATAAGTAAATATATTACACACTACATAATATATGAAACTTTAATTTGAAGTATAGATATATCTACAAAGTTTTCAATTCAAAATTCAATGAAACCTAACCCAAACACTAACAACATGGTCATAAAAATCAATCTAAGATCTCAGTTCTATTTGAGTGAAAATGGATAAGAAAATAGAGTAAGATTAAAAATCATTCAATTTTTCATCTAGAATAAGCCTAAAACAAAATACAATTATACTATTTAATATAAAAGTACCTCATAATTATAACTAATTGTTTAACTTACTTAACTATCTTATTCACATCCCACCCATATGTCCCCCTTTGATAAGAACTTCTAGGTTATTACTCCAAAATTTTATGCATTGAAAAAAATTATAACTAAAATAGTTAGACTGAATGTTACTTCCTTCAGCGTCTGATGAAGGAGTATTCTAGATTTTATGGTGGATCTTATAGAAGATCATTAGAATTTCTCAATCCTAGCCAAATGCCATGGGTTTTGCCCAAGAGTCCATAGTTTTAAAAGCTAGGTTAACAGGAACTAAAGGCCTCATTTGCCCATGAGTATTACATTTTTGGCAAAAGATCACTTCCTTATTTCTTTCTCTTGCAAGGAGGACCCAGATAAAACTCTCAGGAATGGATTAAGATTTACAGGGAACTTTTTTATTTCTCTCTATAAATGGAAGCTAGGCCTTTCTCAGAATTGGGATTGTTTCCAAGAATTTATGGTATGGATTTACCTTCTAGAACTCCCACTTGACTACTAGAATGAGGACATAATCCTTGGTTTGGCATGGTTTCTTGGGACTCCACTAATGATCGACCCAGCTATTCTAAGAAGGAGAAGATTATTGGAGCCAAGGTAAAGTTTCTAATTTATCCTTCCAAGCCCCTCTCCAAGTCCATCCTCTTCAAAAGCAAAAATAATATTTGGAGGCATAACTACAAGATTGACTACTTTCAAGGCCCTTGAAAGAATTGCTCTTGCCTCTATTTCTCAGGTGACTACTGCCCTATGCCTTTGATACTCTTCAAGGTAGTTAAGGACTCAATGTCTTCTAAATAACATTAAGGTAGAAGATGTAAGATCAACAATGCTATAAATTTTCCAAAGCCTTAGGTTAACATGTTACCATTGACTGCTCTGGAAGTTACCATTGATCTGCATGACATTTTTGTAGAGACCATGACAGCTATCCTTTGGGCCCAGGTTCTAGAAGCATTCATCTCCCCAAACCCCAAATCCCCCAAAATGATCTCACCCTCCCCTTGAACACCTATATATCCCCTTGAGTTACCTATTTAGAGTCCCTAGGTAGTGTTAGTGTATGAATTCTCTCACATGGGAATTTAGGTTGTCTAAACTTTGAACCAAGATCCTAAGGAGGAGGCAAACCATTTACTACTCTAAAATAACTGTTAGAAGTTAATTTAGCACAATAAAATATCCCTAACAGATATTCCTCTCCTAGTGAAATGGGATCCAGTCACAAATATGAATGGAGTCATTACTCCCTAGACTTTGGATCCTGGTTCACCCATAAAAAATAAAACCCTAGTAAAGGAGAGGTTAATTGTGGTAACATTAAGAAGAAAAGGGGAAGACCTTCTTCTTGAAGGAAACTGAAGCTTGAAAGCGAAGAAGAAATTTCCAAGGGTACTTAAAGTACCCTCTCAGAAGGAATTCTATCTGGTTGTTAATGGACCCATGAAATACCTTAATGTTTGGATTTTTTATTAGTTGCATTGCATGTTTCCTTGTACATTGTGGTTTTCTTTTCAGTCGAGTTTAGTTCTTTATTACCAACCCCTTATGTGCTCCTTCCTTATTTTGGATTTCATATCCCTCACCATTTTTTAAATCTTTTAGCAGTGTGACCTTCACTTTTTTGACCACTGTTCCCCTTTTTCTCATTCCCTCTCTCCTTGAGCTAGGTGTATGTTGTATTTGCTTTGCTAGTAGCTTAGATCTTCTCCCTTTTTCATTTTTATTACCCATTCCCTGCCATCATTCCTTCTCTCATGGTAAATCCATTCTCTCCCCCCCATGTTACTTCATTATGACCTTTCCTTTCACTTGGTGTGCAATCACCCCCTTTGTCTCTCTCCCTTACCCTCTTTGTGTCATCATTTTTGAGACTTTTTGTTAATCATTAACCCTTTTCATTTTAATGATCATTTATTTCACTTTCATTTTTTAGTGGCCTTGATCTTTGTTTGGATTATATTTTTTGCTTCCTTTCTCTCATGTTTCCTCATTTTTGATGTCTTTGATATTTTGACATCTGTTCATGTTCCTATGGATGCCAAAGGGAATTATTCTGAATTAAAGCATGATTCTCAGGAAGATGAGGTTCCCAAGTTGTGTGTTGGAAGAGTTGAACCCATTTCCTATTCTATAATTAAAAATAGTAATCTTACTATCTAGGCGATCTTAAAAAAGGGTAACCTCACTCATTTCATGCTCAGAATCATTGGGCATGACCCCAACCTTACAAAGGAGTTTGTTGAGGCTTATAAAGAAAGAGTTATTATCTTAAGGGGCATTAGGATTGAATTGACTGAAAAATCCATTACGGTGGCCACTGGTCTAATTATGCAGGATCTCAAGTATTACAAAGATAAACCAATGAAGGATGAGTGGGTGACCAAATTCTTCAACTCGATAGACAAGGCTAAGGAGGTCATCAAAATATTTCACATAATAGACCTCTCAAAGGTTTGGCTGGAGGTATGCAAATATGTGATGTTACATATCACTCTGGACTCAAAGTTTAGTCTAGTAAGGTCCTACCACTTTATGCTGTTAAATCATTTAAAAGGAATTTTTACTGTTAGTCTCCCTTTCCACTTACTCTACTCATTGGAGGACTCTGTGAGAGCCTTCAAGGGTAATAATAAAGTGGCGATTGTGCATCAAGCGCTAATATTCACGTTATTTAAGTTCACACCCCTAGTGAGGAGTAATGATATGTATCCATTTTCCTCAGAAATGGAACTCCTTGAAAATAAAAGAGCTAAAAGTGCCAGTGTGGAGGATTCCAAGGAAAAAATTAGCAAAGCTAGGGTGGGTCAGCCTAGGAAGAAACTTATCTTGGAGCCTAAAATTTTGAAGATATTGAAAAAAGAATTGACTACCCCCTAAGACAGAAAACCTCTGGTTATCCTCTTAGACCTAGGCCCCCCTAAGACACCCAATCAAGGTATCAAGGGTTCACGTGAGGAGCCTTACCTCGATAATCTTCAATAGGAAGCCAATTCACCTTACACTAGACTCTGGGTCATTGAATCATGCTTAAAAATCAAAATAAAGGAGATGAGAAAAATTTGGTTGGAGATAAAATAAATATGGGGAGATCTATTCTCTAATTCTAGTTCTGAGGGAGTGTAGGAAGGATCTATGGATTCTGGCAATCTTGTGCGAGGAAAGAAGGAGGATGCTATGGAAACTCAAACTTTGGCTCCATCTGTTGATGTGTTAGATACCTTAGCGTACCGCTTCAAAACCCTAGACAAAACTATCTCTCCCTTATCCATGGAAGAAATGAAACCCGACCCCAAGGAAGGACCCAAGTCTGGAACCTAGGGAAAATCTGCTAAAGAATCTTGGTAAGTCTTGGTAGGTCTGCAAGACCTAATTTTGGCTATTTTATATTTTGTTTCAAACTGAATGATTGTAATTTTTTCATTCTACTCGTTGTTATATTTTGGCTTTTTTTGGTTGGGTTGACTGCCCATAGAGCTTTCATTAACAATCCTCATAAAGACTTGGACCTCTGATTGTGCTTGGGCTGGTTCCCACACCAGTCAAACATGGGATTTATTGTAATCTATACTATCTTACTTACATCCTTATATATTATCATTATTTACTACAGTCACTCCCTTTCTAATTTTATTTACTCAAACATAATACAATCCATTATACACATAATGTCCCTCAACATATTTATTGAAAATATTGATATTATATTATCATTATTATATATCTATTAACTATCATTATTAATAATAAAGTGACAAATTTAGCCAACACTATTCTCCATGTTTCTTCATCTCATTATCTTTTCATACTCTCTAATTACCATTTAATATTCCATTCTATTACGAGAATAAAACCAAGGCATGTTTAACAAAAAAATAAAAAAAGAGAGAAGGGTCATTCAATACTAGGATATGTAAACACAAAGTGACCCACATGAGGCTCTCAAACCACGTCAGCCATATGGCTCCATCCAAAAAGTAACCTGCATTAACTCATTGCATAAGAATTAACATTAGATACGATCCCTAAAGTTATTGGTGTTGAACCCAAGCTCTGATACCAAAATGTCACACTCAAAATTCATTCGTAAAATAAACCCACAAAAATGCTAACATTTTTTTTTGCTATTATGACTATATTCTTCGCACTAACTAGGCTAATCTTATATGCTAATTACTGGAACTGGTATCTTTACCATTAAGATTTTACTAAATTACCAAATAATCAATTTGACATAGTAAATTAAGTTACTTAGAACGTCTCACTAAACAATAAATGTTATCTCAAAATACTTCAAATAATACCTTCTTATCTTATTAATTCTTAATTATTATTATTTAAATCACTTTGAAAAATAATAAATATATTACAAAATATTGTTTCAACTATTAAGATGTTGCTAATTGACTAATTAATAAATTTGACAATTTAAACTTGTTTCAACAAACTATTTAAATAGTCTTTAAATAATTACCATTGTCAATCATGTAATTAAAAGACATATTATTAAAGTCTATAAGTGGAGATATAATCAATTCTACTTATAGAAGGTTTAACTATCTAAATTAATTAAATAAATTCAAATAATTAAATTTAAAAATAAAATTAAAAAATTAGTCAATTAATAATTATTACATAATTTAAAATGAAAGTAATTTTTTTACTTAAGTTATCCATGAGTAATAAAATTACCGACTATTATTTACCACTATAAATTAAATATTATTTATCAAGAGGAAAAATAATTTATTTAATTATTGATTTAATAAAATTAACATGTAAAAATAAATAAAATTACTTTTAATTATTACCTTATTAATTTAAATATTTAATTATTACCTTTTTCAAATTCAAATGAAAAATAATTAACTTTAAATTTAAATATAATAACTAAATTAAAACTAATCATTTAATTTTATAAAAATACATTAAAAATAAATTTAAATAACTTATAATTTAAATTTCAAAATCAAAGAACATTTTCTCTGTTGTAAGTGGTTAATTCAGAGCTATTATATTAAAAAGATCTAAACCTTATAATCTAAATATTCTTATTAAACTCTAATTTTTTTAATGTATTAAACTCTAATTTTTTTAATGTTTAAATAAAAAATAATTTTTAATTCAAATCCTTATTTTGTTTTGATTATTTATAAGATAGAGGTTATGGAGATTTAAAATGGAAGATTTGCTTTCAAGAGAGAACTTATAAATATTTAAAATTCAAAATATATACATAATATATATATATTATTTATTTTTATTTTTATTTTTTAAATTTTTATATAAAACTTGAATATATATTTGAATTTATTTTCTTTATTTTATTATTTTATTCTTTTAAAAAATATACCAAAATATATACATATATACGAAACCCAAACCTATTACATTTATATATATTATATTAATAAAAATTGATACTTATGTTTATTAACATAAAATATAAATGCATTTTATTTTTTAAAATCAATTTTTTATAAATTTTTAAATCCAGCCCTGTTTGCACTTGGGGGTTGGGCGGCCTGAGGGCCAGCGCCCCATTCCTCCTTTCTTTATTTTTATTTTTTATTTTTTTAATACATGTATTTATAATTTTATATATTATCTATATGTATTTATTTTTATCTGTATATATTTATTTTATAGAATAGATATTAATATATAAATAATTATTTTTAATATTTTATAAATGAATAAATACATATTATTTAATATAATAAAATTTAATTATTAAAATTAAATATGTGTATATATATTTAAAAATATTTTTACCCAAAATCAAGTATAAATATATTATAATCAAAGGTCTACAATTATATATTTTATTTTGATTTATAAAATAATTTATGAAAAGAAATATTAAATTTTATTTATTTGTTTATTCATTTTAAAACTTAATTTCAAATATAAATATCCAATGAATAAAACAAATCACATTATTCATCTATAACTACAAATGTATTTTCATAAATAAAATGGAAAGTGAAATGACTTAATAACTTACCAAATTTAATTGTGAAAATTATACAATTAAACAATTTATACTATTAATATATATTTTTTTCAACTAAGTGAATTAAGAACAATAACGAAACTTATAATTTTAAACTTAATTTCACTTATTAATTAAAATTAGTAAAATAATTATTTGAAATATTTATGTCTTATCCAAATACAACTACTCCAATCTAAGTATGAAAAAAGATATGTTTATTTATTTATTTTCTAAGTCAATAATAAATCCAATGTCAAAATCCAAGCCCATTTCTTGTATCTATATTAATGTATGATAATCAACATATTATCCTTTGCCATATATTAATGTAAGATAATCAACACATTATCCTTTGCCATATCATTAGTCACGTTTCATGTCAGACCATCATTTAATTTATTTTTTAAAGAAAGGTAGGAGTCATGTAATTTTAAGTATTATCTAAAACCTTTTATTCACATTTTGATTATTTTAACTAATAACACAATAAGATAACCTTTTCATTCAAATTTTTTTTTGCAGATATTTAATCACAAAATTTTGTTGATAAAATAGTAACAATGAAAAATGATAGAATCATAAACAATTTACACAAAAGAAGAATACTCTCTTAAGATACAAGATACAACCTCTTCAAAAAGTAGTTCTAATGCATACACACTACAATAATTCTCCACTTAAAAACTATTTACAATAAATCAATGGAAATCACAGCTACAAGCCATTACAAACTTTGCATTTACACTTTCTCTTTTAATAAGAGTTACAATGGATGAAAACTTTATATCCACGAAAAGGCATTACAAGCCAAAATGAGTCAATATAATCAACCCATGAGCAATCAATTCTTAGCTCCAAAATTCAAGCTCCAAAATGGCCAAAGGAAGGTGCTTGACCTTCCATCCAACAGGGATCATCATACAAAATCCTCACCTAATGAGGTCCATACATAACCTCCCCTAAGCCCAAGGGAAAGAGTTATGCCTCAATTCATCTACACAATTGAATTTTTTTTGAAAAGGAAATGGTTATAAATACTAGAATTTAAGAAAATAAAATAACAAAATATTTACAATGAAAACATAAAGAATAAGAAAGTCACCAAGACTTCACTAAAGGGAAGAGAAGAGGGCACTTGCTTTCTTTGTCACATAAGTTCATTAATGAACACAAAGACTTCCCAAGCTAAATAAAAGAGTGCTTATCAAGCAATAATTTTTCTCCTTAGACCTCCCATAACCTAATATTTGAACACAACAAAAAAGACAACAAGAAAGGGAAAACATAACATTAATACAAAATGGAAAAACTTAAGATTTTTTTTAAAACAAAGGCCTCAAGCCATTCAAAACTTTTGTTCATTTTTATTAAAAGAGATTCATTCGAGAGAAAACAAGAGAAGAGAGAATTCAAACATAAAAATTAGTAAGCAAAAGACCTATCTCAAACCAAAATTTCTACTTGTCAATCTTCCAAAAGTCTTTCTCCAAGCACGCAAACTCTTCAACAATCTAAAATCCATAAAACTAAAAATACCAAAAGAAGGTCCTTAAAAGGGAGAATACAACAAAACAATGACTAATAAGAGGGTGTCACATGGCCTTCCTCATCCTAAAGATGTGACCTCCTCCCATAAATTTCTCTTACAAACTTCATAAATATCCCGACACACTTGTGTGTGTTTCTTCTACTCAAATACATAACACAATTTTTTTGTACAAAAAAAGATGGTTACTTGTGGAAGCAAAATCTACGCCATAAAATAAAGCCTTTATATAGTAAAAAAGTGGTCAAAGGTCCTTGAAAAACCCATATACCCAATGGGTATATGTATGAGCTCAAAAAGACCTTGTTAGACAAGGTTTACTTGTCAAACACTCAATGAAAAAGGTGGTTGAAGGGACAAATCCAAAAGTGCACACATAGATTAGGTTTATAGGTCAACTCAAACCTATACCAAAGTTATTTAAATTTCATAGAGAGTTAAATATATTTAAATTAGTTAGGTTAATAAAATTTAGGCTAAAAAATTACAATTCAAATATCAAATACATCTAAGAAAATGATTAATATATAAAAAATATGAATATATATATATATATATATATATATATATATATATATATATATATATATATATATATATATATATATATATAAAACTAACTGTCAATATAAATATGTCACAAAACCAAATTATAATCTTTGAATAATTCAATATAATTAACTATAGGTCACAAAATAAATCATTATATTATTCAACATCAATATCCAAATAAAATATGCATACATACAAAATAATCATACTAAGTAGTCACGCATCCAATTGAGGTCCATTGAACTAACTAACTAAGGTACATAATGACAATCCTACAGTCCAATACATATCCATCGAGACCAAAAAATATACTAAAACATATAATATGAAATAATAATGCAATCAAGGTAACATCAAATATATTATGTCAAATTTTTTACACATATATAAATGGTTACCACATATGATAAATGGATTGAGATGACTAAAGTATGGAGATTTGACACAAGGGGTATTACATTTATATGTTTTGATTTAACCACCTAAGCCCTGCAAAAGCTCCCCTACCTCTTCCATTATGCTATTATTTCTACTTGTACATTTCGAACAGTTATTATAAAGCTTTTCCAACGTATTTATTAAATCCATTTATTCCATGCAAGCATGGTGGGCCCCACCTTTTGTTGACTAGTCTTTTAAAAAATATTAAAAAACAATTTATTATTTTTTATAGTTAGCAAAATTCTATTTTTTCTTGAATGTAATTTTGATTTCAAAAATCAAATCAAATTAAATATGCTTTACATTAACAAATTTACATGTGAAGACTTGTATTTGGTCTAAGGGTAATTGGTTAGTCCAAATTTGGAAGACACTTATGACCTGAGTTGAAAACCCATCCCAATATTTTTTTCAAGATGAAAATCAATTTATTATTTTAAAAATAATTAGTTAAAAAGTTTTTTTATTAGGCTTGCAAGAACTCACTTATCAAATTTTTAAACACTTTCAACACTCTTGACTTGTTAATTTTTTTAAATCGATGATGGTCATGTGACTATTTAATCTTTAGGTTTTAACACATTTCAGATGCATTGAGATGATTTTTTGTTTACTTTGAAGTTTTTCACTATGACTTTTAGTGTATAATTTATCTTGTGACACTTGTGACTTTCGCTTTTGTTATGGTTCTTTGTGTTTTTTGAATTGTTTTGCAATCAACTAAGTGGTTAGTTTTATTTACTCACTAGAATATATGTTTTTATTGTAAAATTAAGTATAAAACACATTAAAAAAATTTCTTTCTAATTTTTTTATGTCAATTTAATATAAAATACATACTAGTAGTGTTGATTTTAAAGGGATGGCTTCTCTTAATTTTGTGCTGACAAATCATAAATGTTAAATGATATCTTTGTTAAAGTTGAAAATGATCATTTTATCTTGATGATCTTATTATTTTTTATTTTTTAGATAGATACAATTTTGGTAGGATCTTTACCCTTATATTCTTTTGATCGGAGCTCCAACCGGTTTGGGACACAATCGGGGGCCCATATCTCTAAATACACAAGTGCCAAAATTACTAATAATGACCATAACTGACTTGAGAATACCAATGAATGGCCATAACTAGCTCGAGAATAACATAAATGACCACAACCAACCTAATACCAATGATCAGCCACCGTCATTCTCCAATACCATCAACAGCCATAACTGACCTCCAATACCATCTGAGATTTGAACCTAGGTGGTGCTTGTAGCAACCAAGTTGCTTTACCAACTCACCCACATCTCATCGATTGATGATCTTATTATTACTAGAAATGAATTTAGTTTAATTCTTTTATATAAAGACAAACTACACCAATTTTTTTGAGATGACTGATCTAGGCATTCCTAATCATTTTCTAAGAATGGCTCTATTTCAGGATAAAAATTAAATTATTGTATCTCAATTACAGTATGCACATAACCTACATGTTAAATTTAACATGTTTTATTGTAAGTCTACATCTACTCCTATTGAAGTTGGTGTTAAGCTTGATGTAAAATTACGTGTGAGAAAACTAACTCCACTCTTTACAAACAACGTGTTGGTAGTTGGATTTATTGAACCATTACTAGCATATATATTTCATATGTTGTGGGTGTTGTTTTGATATTCTTGTAGGATCCATACTTAGAACATTAAAAACTAGCAAGCGAACATTTCATTATATAAAAATAATTGCAAACTTTGGTTTGTATTATTATTCTTTTGATAATGTTAATTATATGGTTATTATGATGCTGAGTATGTTGGTGATATTATAGATCACAAGTCTACTTCTGGATATGTGTTTATGTTTGGTGAGGTGCTATCACTTGGATCACTTCATGTGAAAGTTGTTAAAGAAGCCTTATGGCTACAAAAGATGTTAAAATAATTTTAATATGAAAGTTCCTCATTGTACCACTATTCTGTGTGATAGTCAAAGTATTATGGATCTAATGAAAATCTAGTGTAACACTAATTAACTAAGAATATTAAAGCTCATATGAATTTTATCTGAGAGAACATTCTCAACAGGGATATTGATCTACAATTTTGTCTTATGGATGAACATGTGACATATATCTTCACAAAACCATTTGGTGATACCAATTTTTATTAGTTTCCTATAATGTACGACCTATTGAAGTTACCATTGAGGGGGTTGTGCATGACAATGTCACTTTTTAATGGTCATAAAGGTTGTGTGTTTCATTGTTTCTCTTTATACTTCTTCTCATTGTAAATCATTGTAATATACAATTTTATGTGATTTTGGTAAACTTTATGTGCAAAAGATTGCATTGTACCCCATACTTAGAAGCATGGAGGTCCTTATATTATAAAAGACTTAAATAAGCATGGATGTCGTTATGTTTTTTCTAAATTTTTTTTTATCACAATTCATTAGTATAATGAGATTACATTTTGTAAATGTTGATAAAAGCATTCTGGATAAAGGTCAAAATAAAGGAAGTATAACAACAACTGCTCTTACGAGCCAAGACAAAAAAATGTAGTTTATAATATCCACACTGTACAGAAAAAACCACAAAATAGTAGTGACCAAAAGTATAAGAAAAACATAAAAAAAAAACACATTGAAGCAAAGCAGACAAAATTAGAAGAAAGGTGTATGTTCATAATCATCCATGTGACCATCATGAAGTTCTAATATCAACCATCATCCTAGAAGTAACTGAATACCACCTTTAGATAATTCATTGGCAATCATGTTTCTCTCTCTATAGATATCTTAGAAGGTCACATTAGTAAAAAGAGATTTTAGGAGTTAATGTATTCTAAGATAAGCTAGAGTCATATATTATCCATCCGAAACACACCATTCACATAATTTATCACAAATTAAGAGTCACCAAACACCTGCACACGAGTAACACCCCTCTCAATAGCAAGCATCAAAGATAATTTTAGGGCCATAAGTTTTGCATAGTTATTTATACCTCTCCCCAATCCTACTCTAAACTTCACCAAGTGTTCATCTTTAAAGAATAAAATACATCTAGCACCACATACTTGAGGTTCTCCTTGTGTCTCCCCATCAAAATAAAGCCAAGCCCTTATTTTATCGATGACCTCCTCAACAATTTATCTAGTAGCTTTGTCTCTCTTTAGTTGTTTAAATTTTTAATGATGTTAAAACTTTGAGAAGCTGATTGGTAAGGTAATATGATCTTATCATTAAAAATATAGTCATTTCTAGATAGCCAAACTTCCTAAAAAAAATGATAGGTAAAAATTTGATCTCCTTATAATCATGCTTCCCTAACTAGCTAAAGAGAGCTTCATCTATAGTATCACCATTCTATATAATTCAATTTCTAGTAAACACCCCGATCTCCCTCCATACTTGACCAATATACTCACATGTGAGAAATAAGTGATTAACATTTTCTTCACAAACCTTACATAAAGGGCATCTATTCAAACCATTTCATCTCCTCTTTTATAAATTATTTCAAGTTAGAATCTTATTATTGAGAACTAGCCACAAGAATATATGCCCTTTTAGAGGGATCCTCAACTTCCACAATATTTTCCACCACCGACCCTGAACAATCACCCAATCAACATTACAAATAGATTTAAACCCTAACTTTGGTGTGTATATGCCACTAATTTGATTTTTTGACCAAATTAGCTCATCAAGAATATTTTTAAATTTGACATGACATATTTTTAGGCTTATAATATAGTAAGCCCATGTCTCTTTTTCATCACCTTCCAGACCTAACAACTCAGTTGATTTCCATTCTTGATTCCATATAGTTGTGAGATTTGGATCAGCTACTTGAGAAAGGTAGAAAATGCTCTATCCTCTAAGGTGTTCAATTAATATGTTTGCAAGACTATAAGCCTCATCACATCTAACCTAGGGGTATTTCCCCCACTCTGATTTTCCCTCCATCACCCACTTTCCATACCAACCAGCTGCCGATAATTTAAAAAGCAGAGATCATAGCCTTCTAAATAATAGAGCCATACCTATGGGATTTTTATAGATTATGAATCCATTCAATCAAAGTAGCAGGTTTGATATATTTTTGTAAGATAACCTCACACCATATCCCTCTCCATTAATGAGCCTCCAGACATTTTTTATTGTCAAAACACTAGCAAACATGTCTGGATTTTTAAGACCCCACCCCCAACTTCCTTAGGTCTACCAATCCTTTCCCATTTCACAAAGGGTATGCCCTTCTTGTCCTTACTACCTAACCATAAGAACCTAAAACTAATTTGTCTAAGCTTCTCCAAAATCCCTTTAAGATTAAAATCTAGAGACATCTAGTAAATCGGTAAAGCTTCCAAAATAGTTTTGACCAAAGTGAGTCTTCCACCCCTAGAGATCTACCTAAAATACCATGCTGATAAATGTTTCTCAAATTTGGAAATAAGTCAATACCAATCCTTCTGACCATAATCATTAGGTTTAATTAAAAACCCAAGATACTTAAAACCTCTTTGTAGATCCACCTACTAAAAGGAAAAAAGTTGAGAGAAAAACCCCTTATTCTGCTTGCTAATACCATAATAAGTTATTATAAATTTGTCAGTGTTAATATTCATTCCAGTAGCCAAGCAATATAGATCCAAAATTTCCTTTAACTTTCTTGTGTCCCTTCTTGATCCATCATAAAGTAACAAAATATTATCAACAAAAAATGAGTCATAAATAAAGAGTCTTCCATCTTAATGTCCTTGAAACCACCAATATTTTTAGCTTCAATGATAGCCCTGCTCAAACCTTCAGCCATGAGAAGAAAGGGTAAAGGAGACAAAGGACAACCTTGCTCAATCCTCTACCAGGTTTGAAGAAATTGGTAGCATCCCCATTGATCAATATGGAGAAAGAAAAAGTTGTTAATCAATTCATCACCCAATTGATAAATTGTAAACAAAAGCCAAGATGCAACATCATAAGATGAAGATACAACCAACTAACTCTATTGTATGCCTTTGAAATATTAATTTTAACAACCATAATAGGAACTTTCTTTGAATTAATCATATTTAAAGCCTCTTTAACCACCCCAATAGCTTCATGTATCTGTCATCTAGATAAAAAGCCAAATTGTTCCTGTGATATGATGATCGACAATAGTGATTTCATCATTTTTGCAATAATATTCACAATAATTTTTTAGGTACAATTGCACAAAGAAATAGGTCTATATTCCTCAATAGTTATGGGATTATCCAATTTAGGAATCAAAGCAGTGAAATTAAAATTAAAGGCAACAAACATTCTTCCTTGAGATTTGGATTCCTCGATAAATTTAAGTAAATCTTCTTCAATAAGCTCATAAAAACTAATAAAAAACTCAACAAGTAGCCCATCTGGCCCTAAAATTTTATCCTTATAAAAACTATGAAGAGCCTCCTATAGTTCCTCCTTTGAAACTTCAGTCATAAGACTTTCATTAGCCCCATTGTTCACAAAACTAGGAAAGAAAGGAGTCATTTTGATCACCTAAGAAATAGTCACCCTACTCTCCTCCTTGATTTCCCCAAAATGATCCTTGCCTAATTTTATAATATCTACAAAGTTTTATACCTCATTACCTTCTCTGTTAGTCAAATGCCATATAGTGTTAACATTTTTTTGATGATTCACATATCGATGAAAAAATTTCATGTTTTCATCCCCACAAGCTAACCGAATATCTCTGCTTTTTAACCTCCACTCAGATGCTTTGGCATCTAACAAATTCCTTTTCCTTTTTTTTAATTGAAGGACCTTATCCTTTTCCTCTTGTTTTTCAAAACCCAACAAAGATTTTTGTCTCTATTGTTCTAAAAAGAGTTCAACCTCCCTTAACTCCTCATCCTTTTTCCTTTTGTCAGCGGCCCAACAAGAAGCCACTTTTTTAATCAACTTCAAGTTTGTTTAAAATTGAAGTGCTACAGATAAGTTCATATCCACTTGATATAGAATCTAAGTGTCTTTAATAATAGAAACAAAATCTGCATCTTTCAGCCATTCAGAGTTTAGTTTGAAGGGACTAGATGGTTTTTTCTCCCCTAAACTCAGCTCCCAAAAAATTAGAAAGTGATCAAAATGACCTCCAGTTCCAACCCATTGTCTAATTATAATTTATTCAAAGGAAATTTTTTTAGATATAAGAATCTATCCAATCACTTAGCAATCCTATCATCACCCACCCTCTTATTCCTCCAAGTAGGACAAATTTTAATAGGAGTGACATTAATTAACCCAACCTCTTCAAATCTTTATATGAGAAAATTAGATAATGGATCAACCTGAGCATATAGGCCCCAAACTTTAGCTCTACCTAAAGTAAGATTTAAATCACCACCTAAAATAACCCTATTCTGTCTCAACATATCCATATCAAAAAAATTCTCCTAGTATGGAACTCTCTCAAGGTAAGGACCATAGATGTTTAAAATAGTCAGCTCTTTACCAATCTCTTTACAGAAGAGCTCAATACATAGGCTTGATTTGAAATCCCAAGAGTTTATACAAAGATAAGCCCTAGATCACCAACTAGTGATCAATCCCCCTGATTGACTAGTAACATCTAGGTAGATGAATTCCCAACCACCTAAAGACTTTTCTAGTTCTATACAGAGCTTTCTCCCTTCGCACATAGTCTCCTGTAACAATAAGATATTAGGATTATGAACTTGGATCAGTATTTTTAGGGCTAAGTTTTTGGAAGGATGTCCCAACCCTCTAATATTAAGAGAGATGCAACTCATTTATAAACTTGTCTGGGGGTTTAATGTGCTCTAAGAACCCCTTTAATGTGAGATTGTTTCCCTTCAACTACTTCTATGGCAGCCTTCTCTTTTGCAAGAAATATGTTAGACTTTCTTCCCCTCCCCTTTTGATTCCTACCTCATTTTGGATTTGCACCTAGTCCCTTGACCAAAACCTCACCAAAAACTACATTAGATATTCTTTTCGTTAAGTTATAATGAACTTTTACCATCCCTTCCTTATTACTAGTATTTGATATATAAAGCGGATTCCCCCCTTCAGTTACTATTGGAAAATATATTGAGTTGTTTTGATATTCATCAATTTTATTAGAGAGTGAGTCATATAAAGTGTCTCCCACCTCTCTTATAGAACTCATGTCCAAGATTTTAATAGACCTATCCTCAACTTCATTCAATGCCTCAAAATATCCCACCTTAGTATTAGATTTCAAAAAATCATTGGAAACCTTAGACTATATCACATTTCCTAATGTAGAAATTACATATCCTTCCTTTAAAGAGCCAACATGTGCAGTCCCAGTAACAGGTTCATCAACCTTTTTATTTGCACCCAAAGGGGTACTATAAAGTAATTCATTGATCATAGACTCATTCACTAATTTTTTGGTCTATACCTATTCTGCAAGCACCCACCTATTAGTATCCTATGACACATCTTGAGCCTCATATTTATCTTGTGAAACAACCTTAATTCATTGGTGACACATATTTTTGAAGGGAAAGTTACATTCGGCCACCAAATGTCCCTATTAATGACATCTAAAGCATATGAAAGGTATCCCTTGATGATCAAGCTGATGAACCCATAAATGACTACCTTTTTGAAGGGTAAATTCACCTAACAATCCTTCATAAAGATCTATACCGATGAGAATCTTAGCAACTATCATAAAACTAGATTCTATAAAACTCAAATCAACATCCATAAAATGACCAAGTGTGTTCCCAATAGCTTTAAATACATCCAAAAACCATAAATCAACTAGGAGATCAGTCAATTTGACCCATATAGGCATCGAATCCACCTTTTTTGATCTAGCATCAAAAAATGGGGACCAATGTTTGAGAAATAAAGACATTGAATCCCATTGCCAATAGTGTTTTAAAATGCTTTCCATGCCATCTATTACCTAGAAATAGAGACCAATCCATCCCCTTTCTAACAAAAAAAAGGATGGTGAGTAACCGAGAAAGAATTCCCAATTGATCAATATCCATTCTTCAAGGGTCCTCACCCCCATTCTATGGCCATAAAATCTGCCAACCAGTGTTTTAGTATCCATGGAGACCACCTTGTTCATCTGAATATCCTCCCCCAACACAAATTTAACTGGAGAAAATATAAGATTTTAAACACCTTTTTTTTGGCTTCTTTGTTGTGCTAAAATCCTTCATTGCATGAGTACAATTTTCCCTACGCTCATCCTTGTATTTCCTATTACTATCAAATGGCTTAGTGACCTATTCGAAAAATTGTTCATTTCCCAAAGATTGCTTATTACTGATAAAATCCACAAATAACAACTCTTCTATCTGCCCTATACCACCATCTGTCCCAATAGACCACATTAGTCTTATCCTTTGGTATTTGAGGGTCATCCACCTCATTCCCAACACAATTAATAAATCCTTGGGGTTTAGTAGTATCTACCTCCACCCCCTTTGAAACTTGAATTTGTTTCAAAGCTAAAATTTTAGAGGAGTCACCTAATTATTCCCAATTTTTTTAATCTGATTGACTTCCCCTCCAATATTCTACAGATCAGACTAGATAGAAGTTCCTACACCTATCTCTAAAATACCATTATGATGATCCTTTTAATCCACCTTCCTTGGGTTAATAAAAATAGACGAAGCCCATAGAGCCCTCCCCTTACTAGTATTAAGCAATTGGCCTTTTTTAATCTATAACACCATTAAAACTATTGAACTTTGTGTTCTAAATTTATGCACCCTCATTAGGATCATTTGAATAGTCAACTTGATTAATCTCCATCCTTGTGTTACCACTAACATAAAATTATTCGCTAACTTATGAAGTTCAAAGATCACATGCTTTCTCCTTTGAAACGTGGTGACCCCAAAAATTTACACTTAGAAATAATGAAAAACTCTACCTGGGTTAATTTTGTAGAACCCATTTGTCCATCTTTCTAGGAAAAACAAATAATAAATTGTTTGAGCTCCTTAGTAGACCAAACCAGATTCAACTGGGATACTTTACTTCTCAAAACCCAAGCAAAGTAAAAACTAAAACCTAAAATCTACACAAGCTCAAGCCAAACTAGAGTTATGGATGTACATGACATCACACCCCAAGTCAAGTAAAGTAATATAAAAATTGAAAGTCTACATAGGCCAGAACCAAATCAAGAATATGAAGTTACTTTACTTTGCAAAACAAATCAAGCATAGTAATGTAGAAAACTCAAAATCTACAAAAGCCAAGACCCAATCGAGGCTAAGAAAAGGCTTTACTTCACAGAACTAAACAAGCAAAGTAATTTGAAAAACCTTGATGACACTCCAAAGATTAACCCAAAATTTTGGCTTAGCTTAACATAGGCTAAGAGTTGGGATCCTATCTAAACCAACTCAAAGTCATTGAGTAGCTTTACTACTCCAATCCACCAAGCCCCATCAAAGTAATATAAAAAACTTGAAGTCTTCACTCTGAGACCAAAATGGGTTTAGTGATGTACTTTACTTCATAAACCAAGTAAGGTAAATCATAAAACCCAAAATCTTTACCAAATTAGGGTTTCAAGGAAGCATTACTTCTCACAAAGATAAGTAAAGTAATGCAAAGAGCTCGAAGTCAATGTAAAGCCAAGAAATAGACAAAAACAAGAAGTTGCTTTACTTTGAAAACCAAAACAAGTGAAGTACATAGAAAAAATTGAGAAACTCCACAAAAGGTGGCCTGGGCTTTAATCAAAGCAAAACTTAAAAAATTGAAACCAAATAAAGTATTTCAAGAAACTTGAAAGATAATGATGCTTTACCTAGGAATCCACTCACATGTTACTCGTAAGCCAAAACATAGTTTTTACCCCTATGGATCTTGAGTGACAATGAACATGATACTGGAGCTATTTTGGACCTTATTCTTCCAAAGCCTTGATCAGAGATACTTATTTCAGTTGGATTTTTATTACAAGTGTCACTGGTCATCTAGCAATCCTACTCCCCTCCATTGAAACCTCATACAATCTCCTGTCTTCTCCTCATAAGCTTAATGTCTATGATTTGTGCATCCATAGAGGAAAACCTTTTCCTTTATCCTAATTGCATCTATCTCCCTAGCCCTCTTCCTAGCCTCCATTCTCTATTGCATGAAAAATCTAACAAACCGTAAGGTGGAAAATCAAGCCATCTAAAAGAAACTCAAACTAATTCTTGTCACCACCATAAAGAAGGCCAAGATCTATTCAAGCCCTCTCTCATAGCCTTGTCCTTTAATGTAAGTCACACCAATTTAAAAAAGTCATCTCTTTCCTTTAGAAAATTGTAATTAAATCCATTTAAATCCATTTTCCTTTTGGAGTAGACAATTTATTTTGAAACATAGTAATTATATTTTCCTAGAATTATTTCTTTGATTTGGGATCAAATAAATGGATTTGGATTTTATTATGTTATAAAAGGATTAAATATATACTTGGATGATTATTCATGAGAAACTGTGGGATGTATTCTCATGATCATGCCAACATAAACTCACTTTAAATGGTTTATGGTTATATAATATAATTCATTTAAATGTGACTATGTGACTATAGATACATAGTGTAATACCTTAAGGTATCTATGGTTATATAGTATAATTTATTTAAATATGACTATGGTTACATAGTGTAATATCTTTGGGTATCTATAGTTAGACTATATAATACATTTGGGTGATGTACATAATATAATTACTTTAAATGTGAATATGGCATGATGAAGTTTTTTTTAAATCCTTCAATTATTACCTCTTAAAACTCATCATGTGGATGGTTCATGGAGAGTAAATTTGAAATTACTATCTCATAAAACTCATCATGTGGATGGTTCATAAAGTGTAACTTCTTTATTATGAATAAAATTATGGAATGTATCTACACTTAACATTAAGGGGGAGTGTTGGGACAATTAATAGTGAATTGGTGCATTCATGCACCCTTAAGATATTAAATAACATAAGATAAATAATGATATGTTTTATTATTTATTATGAGATCATGTTCATGTAAATAAATAGTTAAATTATATTAATATGACTATTGGAGAGGTGGACCCTCTAATGTTACCCATTGGAAAGGTTGTACCATGTTACCGTTGGAAAGGTTGTACCATGCTATCATTGGAAAGGTAGAACTTATTGGTCACAACGGTCTTTTTGCAATGGTCACATTAAAAAAAACACTTTGAAATGGTTAGATTATAATGGTCATATTTCCATGCCTATATGATAAAAGTATAACATTATAAAATGTTAAAAATAAGATAATACAAGTGAATATTCATAATGATTTGCTGTGAAACTTGTGCAAAGTGAGATAAAAAGAGATAGTAGAAGGCTATTATATTGGTTTCATTGTTTCTCTTATAATGGATAATAAACTATGGTTTTTAACATCTTATTGTGAGGTTTTCCACATTACATCTGGTGTTATCTTGTGCATGCCTTTGCTATTGATCTCACATCTAGTTCCTGTGCTCATCTATTGTGTATGAATCATGTAGCATATATGAGTAGCATGTCTAAGTAGATATGTCAATTAAAATCATAGTATGTGATCAAAAAAATCTCTAAGATGCATGATATGTATCATGGCAATGTATAAAAAGTAATATTACAAGCTTAATAAATAATTAAACACACACATAAGAACACCAAATGTCACACAAGAGGGGTCTAAGGAGACTGCAAACAAAGGGCATATTCAAATGTTGCACAGTTGATGGAATGATATTCAAATTTCCAAATAAAAATCAACATACTATGGCATGGGGACCAATAAGCAAGAAACATATTCAAATGTTTTACAAGCAAGACAATAACAAGAAAAAAGAATACAATAAAGGAGATGTGGGATCTCCTTTCCATTTTGATTGGGATTAACAAGGAGGCTTGTTGGATGCTTGATGGTGACTTCAACTCCCCACTTTATCCTTTGGAAAAGATTGGCATTATTTTAGATTACACTGATAATATGGCCAACCTGGCCGAATTTCTCAACAATTCGGGTCTTATAGACCTAGATCTTCAAGGGCAACATTTTACTTGGTCTAATCGAAGAAAAGGTGAGAAATTAATACAAGTTAGATTGGATAGGGTGTTGTTCACCTCCAATTGGGATTACACTAGTGCCTATCTCTTTGAAACCCTCCCCAAGATGACCTCTGACCACAACCCCCTCCTTTTATCTTGGAAGGATAGAGAGAGTAAGGGCCCTTTCCCCTTCAGGTTTGAGTTAATGTGGACTAAGCATCTAGACTTTAGAGATTAGTTAGCTAGATGGTGAAATATCACTATCCAAGGAACCCCCATGTATAGGTTGGCATAAAAGCTAGATATTGTGAAAAAAAAGTCAAATGTTGGAATAGGTATACCTTTGGTAATATCTTTGAGAATAAGAGTAGCATTTTAGCCAACCTTGCTGACATTCAGTTGCTAATGGCTAATGGACATGTCCCTGATGATATGCTACTATAAGAGGATTCCCTGAGGAAGGAATGGAGTGAACTTCTGAAAAAGAAGGAAATCTTCTGGAAGCAAAAATCTTGAGTGTAATGGCTTTAGGAGGGAGATAAAAATATTGCCTTCTATCAATCTACAACAAGGCATAAGAAGAGAAACACAATTATTAAGTGAATAGATGAGAGTGGATCTTTGGTTCAATTGGATGTTCAAGTGGGGCAGGTGGTTGTCACCTATTTTGAAAAATTCCTTGTTGTTCAGCATAGAATGGAGAAGTAAGAGTTAATTGACATTATCACTACCCAACTCAATGTTGAAGATAATAATCTTCTTACAAAACCTATTACTAAAGAGGAAGTGCATGATTGCCTATTTTCTATAGGTGCTTTCAAGGCCCAAGGCCCAAATGTTTTCCTCTAGCCTTTTTCCAAGAGTACTAGGAGATAGTGGGGTAGGATGTTACTGAAGCAGCAACAAACTTCTTTAAGACTAGAAAATTGTTGAAACAACTTAATCACACCTTCATAGCACTTCTTCCTAAGAAACCAGATCCTATTTTTATGGGGGACTTCAAGCCCATTAACCTTTGTAATATTGTCTACAAGATATTCTCTAGAATCTTGGTTTGTAGATTTCAACTGATCCTAGACCATCTGATCAGTAATAGTTAGAAGGGGTTTATCCCTGGCAGACAAATTTTGGATGTTGCCATATCCACTCATGAATTCATTCATTCCATGGAGAGAAATAATTTGCCTGGGATGGTCTTCAAATTATATATATCTAAGGCTTACGACAGAGTGGCTTGGGACTTTCTTTTTAAAGTCCTGTAGAAAATGGGGTTTTATGACATAATGTAGCTCATCAAAACCTATGTCACCACTGTCAATTAATCTATCCTAGTCAATGGGGTCCCTAGGGAATTTTTAAATGCTAGAAAGGTTTTAAGGCAAGGTAACCCCTTGTCCCTTTACCTGTTCATTCTCATGGTAGAGGTTCTTAGTAAGAGTTTAATGAAGATGCTGAGCTCCTAAGAGATCAAAGGTATTAAACCTGCTTCAACAATTGACTCTACTACCATTCAGTAGTTTGTGGATGACACTATCCTCTTTGGGGCTACCTCAATGGTGGAAGCTAGGAAATGGAATAAAGTTCTCCAAGATTATGCAGATGCATCTGGATAATATATCAACTATGACAAGAGCTTGGTCTATTTTTTCAACACTACTATGGACCTTCAATAGAAAATCATGGGGATTCTTAGTTGTTCTAGTGGTAAGCTCCTAGGTAATTGCCTTGGCCTTCCCTTAGCTATTAAAGATGTTCCTCTCATATTTTGGAATTCTATTCCAAAAATAATTCAAAAGAAGTTGGGTGGGTGGAAAGGAAAGTTGTTCAGTCAAGATAGAAAATACCAACTTTTGAAGACTTCCCTGTAGAGAATTCCTATTTATTTCCTTTCCCTCTTCAAAACCCCCAAATATATTATGGAAAAGTTTGAGAGAATTTAGAGGAATTTCCTATGGATTGGGGTGGAAGAGAAAAAGAGGATTTCCCTGATCAGTTGGGATAAAGTCTATAGACCTAAACTACAAGGAGATCTTTGGGATTAGAAAAATTCACCTGATCAACAAAACCCTCCTATCTAAGATTGGGTGGAAATTATTGAGTAGAAACAAGGAATAGGGTAAAATTATGAGGGAAAAGTACCTCTCCAATAATAATAACCTTGATCATTTCATTCACACCATTGGTATCCCTAGAGGTTTGTTGATTTTGAATAGTGTGTTAAAAAGTAGAACCTTATTGATGTAGGGTATTAAGTGGAAGATGGGGGATGGTAGATCCATCAAATTTTGGGAAGACAATTGGATAAAGGACACCCCTCTTTGTAAGACCCAAAACCTCTAAATACTTGCTAATAGGGCCATTACTTACTTTAGGAGGTTGGTTGTTGATTATATTCTTCCTGGAAATGGTGGATCGAAACAACTATCAGACTACTGTCAGGATTAGAATAATCTTCTTTAGATTGTTGAGGAGTTGTATCTCTCTCTACAAGGATGTAGGATTCCTATATTCCCCTCAAAGGATAAATTATTGTGGGCAAAGGAAAAAATGAGAGCTTTTATAATCATATCTTCTTACAATATGCTCCTAGAGTCTAATGAGAACTCTAAATTTTGGAGAAGGGTTTGGAATCATAGCCTTATTCCCAAAATCAACCATTTATGGTGGATTTATATACATAATAATATCCTTACTATGGATAATATTCAAATTAGAGGCTTCCAAATCCCTAATGGTTGTGCACTCTACATGAAAGAGGAAGAATCAGTTTCCCACCTTTTGCTACATTGTGAGTTCTCCTAGGAGGTTTGGAGCATTGCTATGTAGAATATTGGAGTCTCTTTGAGTACGAATATTGATATTTATATTATCATGAGGTGTTGGTTTCCCCCCTTTGTTCATCCTATATGCAAAGAGATATGGGCTTCGATTCCCCCTATCCTAGCCTAGGGACTATGGAAGGAATGAAACAACAGGATATTTAGAGATAAAGCAAAATATTCTAATGAGGTCTTCTATATGTTTTATAATCTATTGAAAGAAAATATATCTAAAAACACTTTGAAAGCTATTGATTTTCCTTTAAATAAGATTAAAGTTAGTATTATCAATAGGTGGAGTGTCGTAGCTCACATATGTAGAATTGATAACTCTAAGAGGATTGGTCATGCAAATACCAAGTGGGCTCCCCATATTGATAGTTAGATGAAGCTCAATTTTGATGGGGCTATGAAAGGTAACCCAAGTTAGGCTAGTGGGGGTGGATTCCTAAGATTTGATAAGGGTGAGCTTGTGACTAGCTATCCTGGAGGGCCGGGGATAATAATGTTGTTGAGGCTATGGAACTCCTCTAAGGTATTAAGGTAGTTCTTGATATAGGAATTAAAAACCTCCTAATTTAAGGGTATTCCAAACTTATCATTGATGTTGTTAAGGATAAATATAGGGTGGGTTGGCAAATTGCTGATATCATTCAACACATAAAAAACCTCCTTGGCTTTGTGGGATTTGAGGTCAAGCATATCTACAGGAAGGGAAACCAAGTGGTGGATGCTATGGCTAATATAGGAATAAATATCTTCCCTTTAAGGTGTGGATCAATCTCAATAATCTACTTATAAATTTTAGAGATCACCTCTAAATAGAATCCCAACCTTATATGGCCTAATGATCCTTTTAAAGTGATATTGTTTAAAATATATTTTCATATATATTCTAATGAGTGGATTTATGATTAACATTTTACATCAGAAGGGATAAAGAAAGGTTATCATCATTATGGCTAAGATGACATATGATTACCCCTTAAGAGATAAGAATTTCCACATCAACAACAAAATCATGTGGCAGTGGCTTAGTTGGCCCATGAGCCCATTTCAAATCCTGGTGGTGCATTTACTGATTGATAGTCCACATGAGCTTCATTACACCTATAATTATTATTTGATTAGAGAGAGTGATTTTAAGGATGAGCTTGGGTGCTTGAGTGGCCTTAAGAGCTAGTTTAATGATGATAGTTAAACCATCATTTTTAGATAATTCTACATAAAGATGCATTATCTCTGGGAGTTAGGGTTTGCCCTGTGTAATCTTTTCCTCAAAATTATGAAGAATTTAACTATGGGTGGAGATAAATTTTGAACCAAAACCCTATTCTATGTAGAATTTAAGGATAACACCATGCTATGGAGTATTTTTTATGAGGGTGACATCACTTCACTCCTAGAATACCTTAATGGCTTTGATGAAAATCTATCAGTCCAGTTTGCTATGTCTTAGGATGAGGATCGTAAGGTTTAGGTTGGTGGAATTCAGTTTGAAGTGAGTGAAGGTACTATAACTAAGTCTAAAAGTTTGAGATGTGAAAGTAAAATGATGAAGAAAAAAACTAAAGTTCTAGACCCTGAAGCCATGAAGAGATTCTTTAGAGAGGGTGAGTCACCAATTTGCCTATAGGGTGGCTTTAAGAGGGAGAGCCTCATCAACCCCTGGGACAAAGTTTGCTATCTTATCATGAAATACATCACCTTAGAGGGCAGGTTCAAATTCTATTACCATTATAATTTTGATTTACTAATTAATTTACATCATAAGGTGCTTGCTAATTTCTTGTTTTATCTCTTGTCATCTCTTGAGTCTTCTGTGAAGATTGCTAAGAATTTGCATAATAGTATAACCTTATTGTTGTTGCTGTCCCACTCCATCAAGGCTTGATTTTTTTCCTTTATCATTTCCACCTTTCCCTTTATCCTCCTAATCCCATAAATCCTAACTAGTTAAAGAAGCTAATGATAATGAGTCATATAATAACAACCCCTTGAGCATTAAGTTTGATAGCCCTAGTAAAAGCAAGGCCTTTATCCCTTCTATAAAATATTCCCTGGGTTCCTTTTAGGGATTCTCATATCCTTAAATATTTGATTATTGATAGTCTTATTCCCTTATCAAATAAGAAGAAAGGCTCTAAGACCCCTTTTGATTCCTAGAAAAATAACCCTTCTCCATAGGGCCCCTCTATTTTGGTCCCTTTTAGTAGTGGGACTGGGTCCCCTGACTAGTCACAAAAGGTGGTGGCTGAGGGTTTGTGTGATTTTAAGAATAGCCCTTCTCATTCAAGCAATAAAAAGAGGAAATAAAATGCTGGTGAACACTTTGTGCCTAGGAAGTTGGGAAAGAAAAAATCCAAGATTTCTTTTAGTATTGAGAAGCTGATAAAGTTAGTTGTGGATAAGGAGCACATCGAGATTTAGGAGTAAAGGGATGATGTTGTTGAGAAGGATAAGGGTAAAGAGGTATAGGGGAGCATTGTGAGGAGGCTGAGCATTCAAAGGTGATGTAGATTGGTTGGTGGTAAAACCCTAGTGCTAAAGATCATAGACTATTCTTCAGCCTCTGTACTAGAGGATGAGGTAGAGATAATAGAGGTTAAATTGAATCCTGGTCAATTGATAAAATAGGAGGTTTCTAGATTGTTTGAGGAGATTAGTAACTCCTTTTATGACACTGAAGAGGAGGACATCAAGATCTTGGAAACCCTTAGGAAAAAAGTTACCAGTGATAAGAATTGTGACAATTGTATTCAGTTCAAGAAGGACTTGGATGATGTTAAGAGTGGGTTTTTCTCTTTGAAGAATAAAATGAAGGTTCTTGTTACCATGTGATCTAAAGTGATTCACTAGGCTACTACTTTACTGACTGTCTTGTAAGATGCTCAGGGTGAGAAGATGGATAAGGATGGCAAGTATTCTAGTAAGGAGGAACTCCTAGGTTTCCTCATGGAGGATTGGAATGCTCTACTCAAATAGTGTTAGTTTTTGTTTATGTTTTTGGTTTTGAGTCTTTTAATTCTTTCCTTCTAGTTTTCTATTTGTTTGCTATTGTTTTGTTGTTTATGGCCTTTGGCCTATTTTTCTGCCCTAGGGGATTTTTGTAATATGTATATGTGCCCTTGTTTGTATCTTACCAATATCAAAAACACGTAAGAAAAAGACACTCAAGGAAGTGACATTGTGAAGAAATAAAGTATAAGTAACTAACATAAAATATCATACCAGTCCCTGTATGTGTGTTATCAAAAATGTCATGTAACATAACATATCAAGTTATTGGAGAATTAACTTTAATTTGGATATTTTCTATAGGTTTATAGGCTTATCCTAAGTCTTAATTATGTGTGCATTTATTTATTTTTGTAAATGTATTTTTATCCTATCTTTATGAGGTGTCACTCACCTCCCTAATCCACTTGTTGGATTTAGATTTATTTGCATGTAACTCTCCCTTCCCTACATGTCATACACTTCCCTCTCTTTGTAAGGGATTAAGACACAAGTGTCTCACACTTAGAGGGCTTGTTAGGTCATAATGAGGTTCTATGTAACTCTCATTTTCCTCCCTTCCTCTCCTCTTTTCCTCACTAAATCTCTAGTTCTCTCTCTTTTTATCTTATGCTCTTGATTCAATCTTGTACTTGTTGGATATTTTGGTTATAATCCTTCTATTAAGATCATGTGGGTTTTTATCTAATACATTCAGTTTCTCAATTTAAAATATCTATCTCATTTTTGGTTTGCTCTATGAGAGGTAATATTATTTCTTGCTTTCATTAAATTATGCACTCTTTATTGTCATTGTTAAACATTCTTGGCATAAATCCTAATACAAGTACATTGTGAAAGATGTAATCATGAGTATATGCATATGTAAGTGTTAATATATAAGCCTAACATAATATTGTAAAAATTATCATAAAGTATTGTAACTTATATCAATCATAATCAAGGAATTAGATGCCCCCAATGTAGTATGTCACATGGGAAGAGGAAACGTCTAACATCTGTATGTTTAAGTATCATGGGTTTGGTGTATTCTTGTATCACACTCAAGTATGTATGAAACATATTTGTATTAAAAAATGATATGCTATCTACTAACATAAATCAAACAACATTGATGTCAAGGAGTTAATAGACATGTGAATGCTAAATATTATTATACTTTTGATTTATTTAAATATTTCTGCAATTTCTTTAATATTTGATTTTTTTTTATTTTTTAGAATATTTTAAAAGGAAAAAAAACTAACCTATGATCCCATCTAAAGGATGCTCACAGGTATCTCCAAACTCAGATTATAGTACATCAAACTAGTGATACTGCTAAGGAGCATGTATAAGTGTCATAATTGAGACTGTAGAATCTATGGTACTTTGTGTATGTCTCATAGGACTCTATGGCCATAAAGAGGTAATAGGAGTAAGGGTTAATGGAACCTATTTTTAGTGCTCCATAGTGTTTTCTATGTAGCTATAACTGAAACATGTTTATTTGCTCTTGGAGAGTTTGAAAATATACAAGTTATCCAATGATATCAAAAGGAGGACCATTATCTACAAGGAGTGATAAATGAATAAAATTTATTGAATAAAATATGCATGTGTGCATACTAGAATTAGAAAGTGTATCTGTTCTTTTAGTAAATTTGTATTTGATCTCTTTGCTTTAGATATATTTTATTTGTTTCTAGTAATGATGGTTTTCCAAGTTTAGCATTATATTTAGTAAAAAATAGACTAATATACAATATAATAGAGCATGATTCAGATCCAAGTGTGACATTTCATTGAATATATCCAATGCAATAGATTTATTCATGTGATACATGCCATATCTAGAGATGTAAATATTTTTTTAGGTGCATATATTAAATTCACAATTTGGATCAACTATAATATTTTGACCTTGCTTTCTATCTATGCAAGGTTCAATGATTTGATGCTTTGAGGAATGCTTTATAATTTCTTCATATGAAGAAACATGTGTAACATACTCTTTTTCATGTATGTCTTGTTTTTTTATAAATGTTCCTCTTATAGTCGTTCTTGTTCCAAGTTTTTCTTTTCTTGTTCTATATGTGCATTTTCATTGAACCTATTTCCATTTTTAGTTTATTGTTTTTTTTTCATTAAAAAATGAATATGTATCTTTGAATGATTTTCATTAGTATTATTAATATATCCCAAGCCTTGATGATCATTATGATCAACTGTGGAGATATGATGAATGATGCATTGTGATTTTTTTCATAATTATTGACCATGATAACCAAAGTGGTGTAAATATTGTGTGGTTTCAAAATATTTGTAAATTAAATGAATTTTGAGGACTTGACACTTGATAAAAAAAATGGACACTATTGTTGAGAATCCAAAATTGATAGTGAATGATAAATATCAGGTTTTCAAATTTTTGTATAATGTAGGAGATCTAGGTAATAAAAATTGATAGGGTTAGACTATAAGATAAACAATTAAGCATAGTGATATGATGAATGCAAACCTTTCAGCAACAGGGAGGTCTAAAACTGAAGGGTAGAGCATTGAGAGGTATTTTTCAAGTATACAAGATTGAGATACTATATAAATCAAATTTTAGTATCTACAATAACTAGTAAAATGCACCAATGAAAATTAAGTGTATTATTTGAAAGAATCAAACCAATTAACCCTTAAATTCAAGACACTTTCATTTTATGTGAATAAAAATATAAATCCACCTGCTAGTATACCATGAGTTTTATGTTTATGATCATCTTTGGTTTTACATATGAAAGAACATATTATGAAAACATGGTTAGTACAATAGATCATGATTCTTACGACACTTATATGGGTTGGGGAAAATATATTTAACATGGTTTTGTTTCATTTTTTTTAGTTTTTGATATTCAACACGATCTTAATCTCTACCTCTCTTCCAAGAGAGTGGGAATCAATGCTCATAAATATTCTTCTAAATTTGAAACCCTATAACTAAGTTGGGCTAATTGTGAAGAAATTTTGTTTTTGAAATGGAAGTCACAATTTAAAATCCCATGAAAGAGAAAACAAATGCTTATGATTATATCTTTGTAGTTATTATTAACTTCAAAAATATTGGAAGTTGTTACAAGCAATAAATAATAATAAAATAAGATATTGTAAATAAATTAACTGAATGAATTGATTATCAACTAGATTATAATTTACAAATAGAAGTGTTTTATATATAGCAAAAATAAAAATTGTAGTCCAAATTTTATTTTCACTATGTTGTAGACATGTGTGCAAAAACCTTCACTTGAATATGCATATTAGAGGTGAAGTGGTAAAATTATGAGCATCACTTATCTTAATCTAAAATCTAAGTCTAGGAGATGTGTATATTAGAATAATTCAAAAAAGATAAATAAATCTAAATAGACTAAATAAAAATTTAATAATATGTGCACATATATAAATATTTCACCAAAACTCCCCCTTAAATTATACTTATTAAAGTTTAACATAAAATAAATGAGGCTAAGAATCCTTTGAAAATGATTTCTGAAAACTAAGCTTGATAAGTTATCTATGTATAAAATGTTATCTTATAATCAAATAAAATGAGAAAAATTGTAGGGAAAAAATTCCCCCTAAAATATAAATAAGAGAAGGTCTAAGAGACTCTGCTCGATGAAATATACCTATGTACTAAGAAGTTGTAGAAATGTCTGTCAAATAACAACTACAACACTATAGAGCTGAAGAACCTCCATTGAAGTCAGGGTCAAAGAAGCATCCAAATATGATTAGATCAAGGAGAACTATGAATCTGATGAAATTATGAATAAATATCAAGACCAAGAGATACATATTTTTAATGAGTGAGATAAAATAACACCACTCAAACTACAAAAAATTGAAGCATGTCGAAGATATAAATGACATAATGTCAATATTCTCATCAATGTTGGTCATTGACGAAGGTGTCTTCTGTAAAAATATATCTAATAGTTTATATAATTGAATAAATTATCTTCATAAACATGAGATCAAGAGTGAATATGTATTTAAAAAATATATAATGAGGGTCTATATGGTACATGTTCCATCTCACCAGCATGCATGGGTAGCTAGCCACTATATCTACCTAGTATATAAGAATAAATATTATTCACATAGATCACTAAAATATGAAAAAAAATAAGTATTAGTTATAATATCACAAGTCTTGAGCCATCCCCCTCCTCCCTGCCCGCCTTCCCCCTAATAATGCCAAGTGAAGTAGATGAAATAAGATATATGTATGAGTAATCTAAATCCTCTACTAGTATGGTAGAAAATGATCACTAAAAAGAAATGAACTGACTTTAAATGTGTTAAAAAATAAAAATATGGTCTCTCAAAGATGAATGGCCCTAATGGTGATGGGAGAGATTAACAACTTAAATAGAAAAAAAGTGTGAAAAATAAGGCGCACATGCATTAAGGTAGACTAGGTTATAAAAAACAAACACCTTATGACAATTTATAAGTTAGTTCAAGTACAATATATCTTAAAAAAACCAAATTAAGAAAAATAAGACAATGTGTACACCATAATAGCTCTAAATAAGAAGACTATCTATTTTTCGAAGATAGGCCATATCGATGTGAGAGTGGCTCCAAAATAGGGAGCATTGTTGAGTAATGAAGAAAATCACCGAGTAGAAAAGTCCCAAATAAAGATAAAAAATTTATCACTTTATAAGTGAGTTTATCTTACATTTCTTTATATAGTTCAATAGAGTTTTATACAATTTTATAGGTACTAAAATACAAAAAATGACTAAAAATACAACCTGATATAGAAATGAGTCAATATTAAGTTACTACTATGAAGAACATGACAAATCATGCACTTTAAAAAACAAAAAGTTGATTTGACGTACATATCAAAATATATGACCATTTGAAGGTTCATAAAATAGGAAAAGTAAGTAAATTTTGGCAAAAGTCATAACTAGTAAATTTTGGCAAAACTCATAATTTTTAAAAAAATGGACCACCAAAATAAGAAATAAATCCCACCATTGGGAATTTTTCTAAAAAAATAAGAAGAGTGAAATAAAAAATTTACCCTCTCAAGTATCTCAAATCTATATATGAACCTCCAAATTTCGTTACTTCAAAAAAAAGTTGCATTGGTGAGGGGTGGGCTCTTTGGGGATAAAAACTAAAGTGGATGGTCACATGGGCACTGAGGATTTTAATAAAAATATTAATTTAAATGAATTGAACCCCTAACCTATCAATTATTGAAAACCCTTACAAAATTCTTATTGTCAATACACCACATGAGCGTTCAAAATTTAAAGTGAGATTTTTTTTTAATTGAAACAACTTTGATGGATTGGTCACTAAAATGAGAAATGGTGGTGGTGGTAGCAATGGTCACTTATAACCGTGGTGGTATAAATGAGAAAACCTCAGCTTGAATAGTATAAGAGTGTACCAAATGAAACCCTAAAAATTTACCTTCATGTACAAACACTCACCATGGTGCCTTAGTGGTCTATTTTTTACAAACTAAGGTTTTTAGAAAAAATCTTGATGAGTATGGATACTAAAATTTGATTTATGTAGTACCTCAATTTTATATACTTGGAAAATATCCATCATGATTGTACCTTTTAATTATAGACCTACATTTTGATAAAATCTCCACATTCACTATCTCTTTGTGCCTAAATTAATTATATATTAGTCTGACCATTACTATTTTAATGACCAAGGCTTCTATATTGTGCAAAAGTCTCTAAAGCTGATCATTATCCTTCACTACTTGTTTGATACCTATACTTATTTTCTAAATTCTTGGACACTTGCATCCCAAACAAACCCATGCATCGATTTAAGTGTTTGATTTTCCTACAAAGTGTCTAGTTCCCAAAATTTATCCAATTTGAAAATGAAATGCATCTTGTTGGCATGTTGTTGTCATTGATGTCAAAAGGGTGCATCATGTAAAGGCATAATGATTATTGATGTCAAAGTTTATGACAAAGATGTATCATGTCAACATTGTATTGTCATTGATGTCAAGGTTAATGTCAAAGGTGTATCATGTCAAGATTGACTATGTGTGATATCAAGAAGCATCTTGTGAAGGCTGATTTCAAAGGTGACTAAGGACATATGGTAATATGTGATATGTCAAAGTACATAAAAGTGTTGCCATGAGTTTTACCAAGAGAGAATAGTGTGTTCATAAGAGTTATCATGAGTGAGGTCATTCATAAAAGAGAGAGTGTTTCATGGATGAGAGTTGTCATGATTGTTGTGAGCATGGAAGGTATAAGTCATGAAAGAGTGTTTGAAGATAAATAATGTTTGCAAAGGAAGCATAGTGTATGAACAGGTTTGTAAAAATAATTGATGTCATGATATGAAGAAATATGTGTAGAGGAATGTATGTGCATAGTGTGGCATAGTCATGACATGAAGAGTTTCAGGGTGATCCATGTGAAGGAAGCATAGTGAAATGAATGAACAAAGGTATGTGATGTGATATTGAGCATTATCATTGAGGATATGGAAGATTATTGTCATAGGAAAGAGAATAGTGAAATTATATGAGTGTGTTGTGATGTCTTATGTCTTATTTTTTGAGGTTTTGTTGAGGTCATGACATGGAAGGAATAGGTCAAGGTGTCATGTGCATTGGAAGCTTGAGCCTAGTCATGGAATGATGAAGGTATGAGTTGGTGGCATGATGAGGTGAGTAAAATCAGGAATGTGAGAGGTTTTTAATGTTTTGTGAGCATGAGAATAAGGTGTCGATACACTCATAAGTGTTTCAAAGTGAGTCTTTGAAGGTAGGTCCTTTAGTCTTGGTTTGCACCTAGACCATTCTTTAGCCCTACCTAGACTAATGAGGCATGAGGATCATATTTCAAGGTGAATGTGTGAAGGACAGAGTGGATAGAGGTAATTAAATTTTTTATTAGGAGTGATCATGAAGTATGAGGTTATGGTTTATAGGAAAAGGCATGAAAAGTGGTTTTGAGGTCTCTTGAGTGCATATAATGAAGGTATGCAAATGTGAAAAGGACTTTCAAGTTTTTTTTGGAATGTGTAAGCTATGCATGGGATCATGAGATGTTAAATATATATGGGGAAGTTTCCTAGGTAATATATACAAGCATTGGTTTTGAATTTAAGGGGCAGTCCCTTATGAACAATCGTTAACACCAAACCCTGTGTTAAACCTATCTAAAACCTTAATAAGTACCTGATGTGAAAGATATTGTTCAAATCAGATTAGAATGGATTTAAATGATAAAAAAAACATATTGGATATTGTATTGGACTCTCTCAGGTACCTATAGGTGGTATTAAATTATTAAGGTGAGTGAGAATACGCTACAGGAAAGGGTTTATTTGTGAAGAATTTACTGTAGTAGTCAAAATTTGACTTGGATAAAGTAACTAAATTGATGGAGAAAGAAGTTCAAGATCCATATTTCATGTAAATTATTGTTTATGGACAGGTTATATTCTTTAGGTTTTCAAATTTGGTGATCTAAGTAGGCCAGTTGCTGACAGGCCTAATGAAGCAAATAGTACAAAACCCACGTAGAGATGAGAAGATAAATTTTAGGGTGTTTTCATCGTAGAATGATGAAACCATGTGCATGGAGATGTTTTTAAAGAATTTTATGTCATTTTAATTCTTTGAATAAGCTTTGGGGGTCAGGAAAAGAGATGAAAATGTTGAAGCCAAAATGGCTTGTCTAGTTCAGTTTGGTTTGTGAGATATAAGGTCATGAGATTGGTCTAAAAGACCAATATTTTGTTATTAGACCATATGATTTTTGTTTTGAGGATGTTATAAATACGTCATATAATATTTTTAATGTATCAAGAGTATATGAATTTTTTCATACAGGTATTGGAGGTCAAAAGTTTCATGACTCTATTTTGAGTATTTTGGGAGTTCTGAATGAGTGTTTTGATGAGTTGATATTGAAGCCTTAAACTCTGATTTAAAGTGTATAATGCATTTGGTAATGACCTTGAGGTCATTTATATTATATATGTGTGTGTGTGTGTGTGTGTGTGTGTGTGTGTGTGTGTGTGTGTGTGTGTGTGTGTGTGTGTGTGTGTGTGTGTGTGTGTGTGTGTGTGTGTGTGTGTGTGTGTGTGTGTGTGTATTTTTTTGATCATTTTTTAGTGGATTAAGTGTGTTTGAGCTTTAGTATTGAAAGACATACTTTTTGGTGTACACAGGCCTAAAAGGATTGAGTAATATTAAAGGGTTTCATGAAGGGGTTGGAACTGAAAGGTGTTATGGAGCTCATAGGATGTTTGATAAGGTATATTTGGATTTTTATTGAAATGGTTATTTTATGTATGGATATTTAATGTTTTCCAATGGATCAAATGGTAACGTGTTGATAAGAAGGCCTAATGCAATTAGGTCTCCATGGGACCTAAAGGAGGAATAAGGATTATGAGATGTTGTGTCAAAATAATTATGATTGATTCATGTTTTTAGCATGTGTTAAGACCTATTGTGTAATCAAATAGATGTGGTGAGTGTGTGTGGATGACCAATAGGTGTGTGAGTAAGAGTCTTTTATATAAACAAGACATTTTAGGCCTATTTGAGAAGTTGAGAGTAAGCAAATGGATTGATAAATAAATGAGCCTAAGGATGTTGGGTAACATGGTGTAAAACATAAAGAGAGAGAATATAGGAATTTAATGAAAATCATATAGGTGTTCTATAGTTGAAGATCAAGGTCATATGACCTATTCAGTCTTGAAGAGGTCTAGTTGAGAGAAGAAGCCTAGAGGCATTTTGAGAGAGATCAAGTGGAGTAGAGATAAAGGAGTGATCATAATATGTTGATTGTCTATTGAGAGGATATAAGAGATGAATTATATATGTGTTCCTAATTTATGATAGTGGATAGAGTTAAAATAGAGCATATAGAGCGCTGAGTGGAAGAGTAGAAGAAAGAAGTGTGATTGGTTGAGTTGGTGCTTGGTCAAAGAGGGAGTTGAAGCTTCCTTGCTAGTTGGTGATTGAAGAATTGGTCTTGGTTAAGTTTGTGTTTGGTCAAGAGGGAATTGGATCTACCTTTCAATTTGGTGTTTGAAAAACTATCCTTTGATTGAGTTGGTGCTTAGTCATATGGGGTTGTAGCCTCCTAACAAGTGGGTGCTTGATACATTTGGGGTTGGTGCTCCATGTTAGGTTGGTAATCAAATAAATTTGATAAATTTTATAATAAGATAGTTTGTCCAAGATTTGTTTTAATGGGTTTTATTCCCCATGAGGGTCTCCCACATATGTGATGTGTTATCTTGTTTCATGCTCATGTGATTGGTTCTTAATGCATTGTTAGATCACTAACTTACTTTGAATGATTCATGAATGTTTAAGGGTAATTTATTGAATTTTTTTTAATACTGATTCACCCCCCTCTCATTCATTATGCTTACAACACATCTTAAATATTACCTTAAGTGTTTTAGTATGAGATATTTTCAAAAAGGATTGGTATATATACAAGATCAACATTCATTCATTCTTCACCTAGCAAATATCGAGAACTCGCATGACAATATACCAAGAAGCACTGGATAAATCATTAAAGTTAGCAAATCTACCCAATTCATCCCTATTTATATATCAATAATAGGAGTAGTATTCTCACATGTCTGAAGCATTCAAAGAGTAATTCATGGGCCATATTTTCCAAGTTATAAGCTAGGTCAATACATGTCTTTACTTATCACACATTATCTCCTTGTACACACATAAGCCAAAACATATGAGAGAACTATATAAGTATGAGGCCCTATTTGGAGTATTAAATATGTAAGCAACAACCATTAATAGAGGGATATTTAAGACAACTTGACACTATGATCCCATTAACCCATTTTTTACAGTCATTTTAATGGTGAGGATGATAGGGTTTGATAATTTGACAAATAATGACAACCTGTGTGTAAGATATGAAGAAATAAAAATAAAGGTAATAAAAAACACATAAGGCTATAATTGGTCACATCTAGATCTAGTAAGTATTACATACAAGACACTTACAGTATGGTTAGACACTTGCATCGATGCTACTATCTAAATCTGATGCAAATGTCTGAGGCCAAAAAAAGAATATTCTTAAAATATAATGTTTTTTCCAAGATAATCTTCCAATACACTTCCATCCTATTATATATCAAACTTGCATGAACATAGTCAACCAAATAATATCATTATTTCCAATTCATTACAATGTCTATCAATAATTGTACTTTACTATTTTTATCAATCTAAGTTATATAAATTTAGGATATTATTTGCTTGAGTTTTTTAATAATTGGCCATCTAATTAGGTTAGTTCACCATCCTTGTGTAAAATATAATCTAATACCCTTTAATGATAGATATCACACATATATAAATATCTTTGCACCCCTTACCAGCTAATGTTTTTGCACCTAAGTTCACATTTTATGATGGCAAAGGTGATTGTAAAGAACATCTTTGATATTTATATATGGAATGCCTTGATTATGCCTCCACTAATAAAATTTTGACTAAACCATTTCCAAGGATCCTCAAGGACTATGCTCTAAGGTGGTTCTATGATTTACCAATCCAATCCATAAAATTATTGAAACCTATTGTAAATTAATTTTTGGCACACTTTTCTATCAACATTACCTAAAAGGTATCCTATGCTTAAATTGAAAAATTCAAACAAGGAACCAGTGAACCTATCAACCAAAATGATAAACCAAATGGCAGATAAAGAACTTCAAGACACATTCAAACAAAGCTTGCTTGCCCAATTACATGAGTCCATTATTTTCAGGAAGTTTAAATCTTTTGATGACTTATGCCACATTGTTAGAGATCATGAAATAAAATTTATTTTATTGAACATGCTTAAGTATGTAGCAAACACACTGACTACATCCATTACCAAGTTTTATATCAAATGAAACTATAAGCTCAAATATACATAACCTAAAAATAACACACCTACAACTATTAATGTAGTGTCACAAAAATGTAATTGACTTGTCTTATCCAATGTACCAAGGAGATAATTTACATGATTACTTTAGTCTCCAGCTTCTCTACTTAAGAAGCTTGTAGATTGTCATCTCATATCTCTCCCTCCTCCCATAGAGGTTGATATGAGTAGACCTCTAACTCATGGATATGATGGCAATGCTTATTTATGACTATCACTAGGGTCCTAGGCATTCTATTAACCAATGTTATACCTTGAAGCATAATATCCAAGACCTTCTTGATAACCAATAACTTAATTTTGATGATCCTTCCAAAGATTTAGGGTCATAACTTGGTGACCATTATAACCAAATTATGTTTAGTGATCTATTACAAGATCATTCTTAAAATAATCTACGAGTGCAAATTACATATAATTCACATCCCCCTCTAACACACGATGGGCACCCATTCATTGCGATTATTGTTACTTAAACATAACACACACCTCCTATGGTTTAGAGATTATCTATTAATTTTGATGACAATGAGATTGTGGATGATAAATTAGATCTTTATTCATTATTTATTCAAGCATACCTTGATCACTATCATATTCACAGTGTTATGATTGATAATGGTGCTAGCCAAAATGTTTTCACTATGACATAACTTACACATTTGGGATATATATATGATGATCATCATCGTATTCACAGTGTTATGATTGATAATGGTGCTAGAAAAAATGTTTTCACTATGACATTACTTACACATTTGGGTTATACATATGATGATTTACACCTTCAACCAAAGTGGTCAGAATAATTGATGAGACCTCATGATGATAATATACATCAAATTACCAAGATACTAGGATCACTTCTTATTTATTAGGCCTATATTGTCTCTGATTGGCCCAAAACTCACATCTAATCACTATTTTTAATACAAACTCAATAGGTCTAGTTATAATTATTCTTGTTTAATATTGAATTCCCATTATTTATTAATCAATGATTCATCAAATCAAACCCATATACCTTACTCTTGATTTTTTCTCTCTAACCATGAATTTATGCTGAATTTTTTTTTTTAATATTCTTATGACTAGTGCCTCCTTAATATTTTCCACACGTATTATAATGACTCAAACCAAATTTCCTAGCAAATGAAGTCTTTATTTTTGTCGCAATCATTGAATATATTTCACGAGGTTTTAATTCCCATTCCTTATTACTCAAACATAAATGTATATCCTAATATTGATCAAGATCTTATTACTTTCATAAAGAAATCAAACAATTCCTTTCTTTAAACTCATAGACACCTTTATGCATAATTATGCAACTAGTCTTGGGAATTGAGCCATTCAAATTTCATCCATTCTTGTTAATCACTATATAATTCAATAAGAATCACATACCTACTTATAATTTTCAAATCCTTATGAAGGAAACCTAAAACATTGTCTTAATCCTTATCTTGTCCATATTAGACTCTTGTACAAACAACTCTGATGATTTAAGACTTTGTTTCTCTTAATACATAGTCAAAATTTTAGTGATATCTTTCTCTATATTAAACTAATAAACTTTTTACTAAGTTCATTGGATTACTAACATCCAAATGCCTCTACTATCTATTTTTTAGTAGTTTTCATTGGATCTTTAATGAGATATGATCAATTTATAATTCATGCCCTAGTTCTGACATTTTAAACTTTTGAAGAGGTCAAGAACTTTTTAATGATTATTTATAGAGTTCAAACCATTTGTGATAAATTTAACACTTCTATATACGATCCAAAAAATATTATTCAACTTATATAAATGTAATTCTAAACTCATGCATCATAAACAAGTACAAATAATTAATTTTTCTTGACTATCACAGGTTCTGTATCAGACTTGAGAATAAAAAATTAGTCCTATTTCAAATTTTAATAATTTTTAAAGCATTTATTTTGGGTTATTAAAGACCTAAAAACACACCTTAAATTATGTATATCATTATTGAAACATCATATACTATAAGTGCATAAAATTCCCCCACTATTTAGACTGTGTCATTCATTTAAACTCTGAAGATCTTTTAAAATTTTGATATTCATGAACAAGAACTAAAACAAGAACACATAATATCAGTTTATTACTCATTCATGGATCTTTATGTGAACACAAAAATTCCATTTATTTATCATTCCTCTATATTTACATATAGTCCTACAGATGATCTATTATTATACATACAAATATACATATGCATAGTTATTGGCCTAAACGGCCTTCTTCACTCCTCTTCCCTTAATCTACCCTATTCCTCTCCTTGTACTATAAATAGTTATTATAAGATTATTTATATATATATTAATCCTATCTCTCCTCAACTGATATACAAACATAGGCTTATTGATAAATCCTACGTCTTCTCAATAATATTCCCAACATAGAAAATGCCAATGTTGCCTTCTCAACATACCATCGACTTCTAAATAAGTGATGAGGTGTTTTGAAACTTACATGGGATAAAGACAAGGACACTTAAAATATTGTTACAACCCCTTAGGACCATTACAAGAGTTCCAAGTCCTTTAGAATGGGTCTTAACCCTCACAACCTTTACAAAACCTTTTGAATATTTAAACATGAGATTCTAGTTACTTGAACATCCTCATATGGTTAGAACAAGACTTTTTATGATACTTGATATCTAATAAACCTTATATAATGTAAAAATGAAGCATGATACTTGATTATTTATTATTCACAAACCATGACTCCTTGACTCTTTGCATTCAAACGAACTACTATGTACAAGATTTACATAATTAGAGTAATGCTCATGCATCACCTCACAATAGGTTATTGGTGAGATTGACATACCTTTACAGGTGTTTAATATTAAATTGTATATAGATCCTAATATGATAAATAGGGTTAATAAGCTATAAATTAATAATCACAAAGGTGATAAACAGATCTATAGTAGGTCAATTGATTGTAAAACTCAGATAGAACATATGTTAAATTCATTGTGTTGAGATATGTTAAAAATAAAAAGTACAACTATGCTAGATATTACAATGACAAAGAAATAAGATACTTGGTTATGATGCTAATATATATCTAAATATGGAATATAAAATAATTAGACTATATGAATATTCTAGAATAATCACCAAATTCTAGATTAATGCCTCTATAGCCTAGACACTTGTATCAGCCTGAGATAGGTACATTGATGTTAATGTCTAGATCAGATGTAGGTATCTAGTGTGGAATACATAATGAAACTATATGTGACCACCTATAGGATTCTGTGTCCCTCATCATCTTTGATTTGGTGTATTTATATCTGGGTCACAAATTATTGCTCCTTGTCAAATGATCAAACCCTAGTTCTTCATCTTCATAGTGACCTTAGTGAAAATAAGTTAGTGGAAACATGGTGTTGAGATGCCCCAAATACCCATTTATTAATGACAATTTCATACATACATAATACTATGAAGATGGTATTTGACTTATGTAATTATCCCATATGTGCTGGATTGTGTGTGAATCATGCAAAGTGTGATAAACAAGTACAACAATTACCTATTTTGTAACTTGGAAAATATAGATCTTGGAGTGATCCTTTAGTACTTAAAAGTTGTCAATGTGTTTTCCCTATGATTTTTATGGAAATATGAGAAAATATGGAAGCTTTGCTCACTTGAGTGTTTGATTGAATTCTATTTGGTATGAATGCTAGGTATGTGCTAGGTGAGTTTAGAATAAGGAGTGGTTGTGCACATATACCACTCCTATCAAGAGAATATATCACATAATATCACTTAGACTGACCATTAAAATACATCTCATTTAAAAACTATATGACTTTAAGGCCTTGGGCACTTATGTCATAATAAGACAATTGCATCAATTTAGGTGTCTGTTTGGGATGCAAGTGTCTAACGAGCATGAAAATAGGTATATGCTCAAAACTTGTAGAGGTATATGATAAGAAAGTTTTAACCATTTTGGAAAAAATAAAATACCTAGGTCATTAATATAAGACTAGTCAGACTAAGAGATAGGCCAAGGGGCATGAGAGAGAGAAGATGTAAGACTTGTGAAATCAAGAAAAATCTAAAGTTGATAGGCACACATTGCATAGTATATGCACATTAGATATGTCTCATGTTGAGGCTATGTATAAAAATGGTACCAATATATATAATTTTTCCAAAAATATGTATCAAAATCATATATCTATGAATCTAGCCAATTTGAGAGCTATGTGTGGATAACATGTTTCCAAAACATGCCCTCACTATCTATCTAAAACTGAAACTAGTGTAAGTGTGAATAAAATGTTTCAAAAACATGCCCCCACTATATATGGATATATATGAAAACTAATATAAGTGCCAATGTGGAGGACATGTTTACAAAACATGCCCCCACCATAACCTGGGTATAATGCATATTGAATATATGTGGAGAACATGTTTACAAAACATGCCTCAACTGAATCTAAAACTATGAATATGTGGAAATAATTCCTCTATGACATTCCCCCACTGAATCTAAAACTATGAATATGTGTAATCCATGCCTCTATAACATGCCCCCACTAATATGCCCCCTTTTGAGGTGAGGGGAGATATAAACTAGTAGTTACCTTACTTAAAAAGGAAAAGATAGCCATGTAAATTGGGGAATATACCATGTATCATATAGAGGGAATATGTTAGGTAGATATATCATTAAAGTGCATAAAATGTGATTACATTGAGTCCTAAGATACATGATAAAAATCATGGAAACATCTAGATAGTAACAATAAAAGTTCAAAAAGCAACCAAACACACACAAAAGAGCATTCAAAAACATGTCAACAAAAAATAGTCCAAGGAGACTATAAACAAATGGCATGTTCAAATGTGGCACAATATAATGGACACAACTTAGTCGAATGTCCACAAAAATAATAAATGACATATTCAAATGTCAACATACAATAAGAAATGACATATTCAAATGTCAAAGAGGAAAATAAAATCTTGGGGCTCATAAATAATGGAGCATATTAAAATGCTCAAAAAACAATAAAATAGAAACACAAGACACTCAAGTAAGTGCATAAATGAAAGCATAAGCAACTAACATAAACATATCATAGTATCCCATGGATTAGTGTGTTAGAAAAAAACATCAATTACATGCCATATCAAGTATATTATGAAAGATTTAAACATGTGTAAAGGCATGTGTAAGTACATACGATTAAACATGATAATGTAAAGTGACCATGTAATGATATAACTTGGATGTATGGTGATCAAAAAAGGTGTATACCCCCAACATCCTAGTGATGTGAGAAGGAAGGCCCAACATTCATAAGTGCATAAATCATGTATCTGTGTATGCATATATTACACTCAAATAGAAGCATGAAACACATGTGTATACATAAATAACTAATATGTTATCCATCAACATGGAACTAACACATAAATGCTAAGGATACAATAGAATATGTAGATGCAAACATTATTTTTTGATTTTTTAATTTTTAAAATTTTTGGCATTTTAAAAATATATGAAGACACTACCCCATGATCTCATCTAGTGGTCATAAGTATATTCCCACTTTATACTTAGTGCAATCAAGTGGTACTACCAAGGAACATGCATATGTGTAATATTTGTCATTGTAGTATCTTGGATGCTCTGTGTATGTATAATGGGACTTTGGTGTTGTGAAAAAAAATATGAGTAATAGGGGTTTGTGTAACCCATCATTGAGTGTTCTGAGGTTTTTTTAGAATAATAGTGATAGGAACATGTGTAGGTACTCTAAATATATGAATATGGTGTGTAGTAGATGATGATTCCATGGAATCCAATGCATGTATCTAATGTAAAGGTTTCTCAAGTACTAACCACCTAGTAAAGGGGATTGCATGTTGCTTATCCTTTTGTAGTGGATTAGCCTTAGTAGGCTTGATAATTAATTATCTAGGTATAAATTTCTCTCATTCAAGAGGATGCTCATATGGACCTCTAGGAACTATAATTACTCGATTGACATGAATATATTTAACACACCCATGCACTATTTGAAGAGTATGTATCCAAGGGCGTCCCAATAACATATCAAAGACACCCATAGAAGGTATAACTAAAAATATAGTAACCACATGTGCGGCCATCTATAAAGGTAAGTCAATCTCACCAAAAACCTACTATGAGGTCTCATCGAATTCTCTAGCTAATCTAGTATAAGGGTGTAAATAATGATGAGTATAACCCAACTATGTAAGTAATGTTATGGTGAAAAAATTCTTGCTTGAAAAATTATCAATCATAACACTGCGTATAGGTTGGTGATCAAGGTATGCTTGAATGAATAAATATTAGAGTCATCATCCTTAGTCTCATTATCATTTAAAGTAGTAGAAGGTCTCTGATCTGTATGAATATTAAGCAACATATAGGAACCAATAATAACATCTAGTGGGTTTTCATAGTGTCATGGAGGAGGATGTGCATTATATACCATTTGCACCTCCACATCTTTCTTATAATAGTATTGTAAAATATTGTTAAATATATTATGTTTTTGGTGATCACCAAGTTGTGAATCTAATTCTTTTGGAGGATCATCAAATGAAATCTTTGGTCATTGCTAATGTCCTAGATCTTATACTTCAAGGTAAAACATCTATTCGTAGAGTGCCTTGGCCCCTGTTGATAATCATAATAAGTATTCACATCATATTATTTAGGTAGAGGCTGACTCATATCAACCTCTATAGGATGAGGGAGAGATATAAGCTAACACTCCACTAACCATGTGAGTAGTGAAGCTAAAGACTCAGGTAAACATGTGAACTATTTCCTTGGTGTATTAGATAAAACAAGTTGATTAAGCTTATATGAAATTATATTAACCATGGTGGTTCTTTCCTCTTTATGCTCAAGAGGTTTTACCTTGTAGCTTGGTTTAATTGTAAACTTGATATTGGATGTAGATGTAGATAATGTGTTTGATATATATTGAAGTTTTTTCAATGAGATAAGTTTCATTTCATATTCCCGAACAACATGGCATAAGTCATCAAAGGATTTAAATTTTTTGAAAACAATGGACTCATGTAAATAAACAAGCAAATTTTGCTTGAATATGTCTTGAAATTTTTTATCTACCATAGGAGTGGTCATTTTAGCTAACATTATCTTATACCTCAAGATATATTCATTGATAGGTTCATTGGTTCCTTGTTTGATTTTTATAATTTGGGCATAGGAAACCTTTTCAAAAATATTGATGGAAAAGTGTGCCAAACATTGATCTATGAGAGGTTTGAATGATTTCATGAATTAGAGAAGTAAATCATAGAACCACCTCAAAGCATAGTCCTTGAGTATTCTAAAAAATAATTTGGTCAAAAGTTTATCATTGGAGGCATAATCAAGGCATGCCACATAAAAGGATTGAAGATGCTACTCAGGAATACCCTTTCCATCATAAAATGTGAACTTAGGTGAAATAACATTAGTTGGAAAAGGTTACAAAGATAACTTAGGTGCAAGAGGGTTATGTGAAACATCTTGGAAATCAATAGCATGAGAAGATTTTAAAGACTTTTGTTCAATGCTTGTAACCTTGTCTTCCAAGTTCTTAATAACTTGAAAAAGTGTTTGAATTGTAGATCTATTAAGATGAAAATTATAAAATTGAGTAGTCACCAAGGGAGATGTAAACATGGTTTGAGTAGTAATAGGCATTGAAAGCAGTATTTGAATTGAAGTAATTGGTAATTCCATATTAGATGTAACAATAGTAGTTTCAGTAAATAAAGGTTGAAAGACACATCTTGTGCCCCCATTAGAAGTATGCAGCAATAATGTTCTTAAGGGGAGGGTTGTTTGTATATTGGGATGACCCATAATTCTAATATCATGATCAATAGATGGAACTACATGTACATCTATGTTTTTTGCATTTTTAGTTTCTAATATAGTTATTAAGATTTCATCAAGATCTTTAGGGGTTTGATGAATATGATCATGAAACAACGTGATTGATTGCAGTTGCTCATGATCTATTTGATCATGTTCATTGGTTTCATTAGACTCATGTTTTTCATTATCAAAATATTCTTCTATTATAATCTCAGAAGTATGTTGCTCATTCTCAACATGAGTATCATCATGGACCATGTGATTAGGTTCTTTATTAGTTTGAGACATATTAGGTGGGAAGGGAAGCTTAATGTGTTCAATATGCAAACCTCTAAATTTAGGGATACACTTAGGTAACATGCAAAATTATATAAGAAGGAAATGAAAAAGTACAACAATCTGAAACTCTAGTTGACTGAAAACCTTAAGAATTAAAAAAATGCTTTCACATGAATTAGATTCACCAAATGTTTAAACCTAAATTGGGTATGGATCATAATATGATAGATATGGTTAAAGATATATAAATGAATAATAACAAGGGTGATAAACAAATCTATAGCATACAAATTAATTTTAAAACTCAGATAGAACATATACTGAATTTATTATGCTAAGATATGCTAAAAATAGAAAGTATAGTTATTCTGGATATTGTAATGACAAAAAAAGATAGCTAGTTTTGATGCTAATAGAGATTTTGAGATAGAATAAGTAGGATGTAGACTAAGAGAATATTTTGAAATAATCACCAAATTTTGGATTAAGTGCCTCTGTAGCTTGGACACTTGCATCATATTATGATGGTTGCATCAATTCTAGTGTCTGGATCAAACATAAGTGTCTAGTACATAATACATACTAAAAATGAATGAAACCACCTAGATGCTTTTGGGTTCATCATCACCTTTGTTGTAGTGTATTCATATTTAGGTCATGGAATATCACTCCTTTTCAAATGATCAAACCCTAGTTCTTCATATTCATAATGATCTTAGTAAATATGGGTTAGTGAACACATGGTGTTGAGTTGCCCAAAAGACCCCTTTATCAATGTAACATCCCCATATATATTTAATAGAATAATTCATTTTTTTTTAACATTTACAGAACACTTATTATTTCATTAGATTACACCACATGAATCTAATTAGTGACCTTAACATATTAACTAAGTATATTAAACATAGGTAATAAACATGTATAACTAAGAATTACTAATCACTAACATCTTATGTAACATAACATAACTGTATAAGGAAATTAATCATATTAAAATCTAGCCATCGCTAGTACAATAATAAAACCACTTCTATCAACATACAATAATTAATCAATTACATTTCTAACATGCATGATGTCTTAGCATAAATTTAATAATAGATACAATGCTCCATGGAGCTTGAGTCACTCTAGCTCTTCTATCTTTGATAATCTCTAGTGTAGTCTCCAAGTAAGTGCTATAATGGGGAGGGAGAGCATTATCCGAGTGATTTTCCATACCAACCATAGACCATTGATCCCCTGCATAATCACCCAAATAGGGAATGGTCCTCCTTTCATGGATGGGTAGATAGTTATGGTGTGGGAATCCAAAGAGACATGCTAGTACTTGTGTGCTATAAGATTTATACTTCTTGATGTGTACCATACAGAAAATATGTTCTAACATGATATCATAAAAGTATGTAAATCATACATATGAAATGACAATGTCTATCTAAGCATTACTCTGGCTAAAGTTTTCAAATAGCTATTGATCTCTAGGATCAGTGAAATTCATACACCCCACTTGATCAGATTACCTTCATCTGACATTGGTCGTGCTAAGTAAGCTATTGAAGTCCATCTCACTTCATAGTTAGTACTAACAATGTGAGATTTGGTTAACAATATTTTAACCAATAGATTTATACAAATTATTCCACTAGAAAGTATAACTTAAGCTAAATAATAGAATAATCACTTTAAATACATTTAGTCCATCTAGCCTATGAATGAATCCTATTTTTATTATTCATTGCATAAACAATAATCATGACAAACAAGTTTATTTACTATATGGGTAAAATACAAGTCATTCTAAAGAATATACTTTCCTTAAGTAAATTTTAATGAACTAAAATCATTTTTTTTTCATAATATAAAGGTCATACTATCACAACATTAGTCATAATGATTTAAAAGACATAAATAAATTATAAAACATATCATAATCTTTATATATATTATGCCTAAATGGAGGCTTTATGCAAAAAATTAAAGCACTCTATCCTTTTAGATTTTTAAGACTTCATTACTTTATAAAAAACTATAACTATAAATATGAATAATATATTCATACCATCTATATACGTGTATGTGGACCCATGTTCACATATAGGTATATAACATATGTTTATACACTTTATATATATATATATATATATATATATATATATATATATATATATATATATATATATATATATATATATCCTTTTTCTATCATGCTTTGGTATTTTTCCCATTCACTTCAAGACTATATAATTTATATCTTTCCATGAACAAGCAACTAAATCTAATTAGGGTCTCCATATTTCCTAAAGTCCCATTTTGATTCACAAATTTAAACATAAAGGATATTATTTAATTATGATTAAAATCATTCCAAACATTACCATGTTATTCTCTTTGATATAATCCTTATTTTGTATATGTATTATAGGAAACACAGTGTAATACATCAATCAATCAACTATCAAAATGACCCATTTCACACAGACACACACACACACACACATTCAAACTTGACACAGTTGTTCTCTATATAAGTTTTAAAGATTTTAATGATTTTATAGATTTCAAAATGGAAACCAAACTTATATCTTTTGTTTCATAGTAACATACATGTATACATAATCTTTGAACTGAAGTTATTTGTAATGGAAGATGAGTATATGATATATGTAAATATATATTATGTGCTTGATATTTATTAAACACATAATCATAATTTCCCATAATTTGTATACAAAATGTGTATCATTTGGTTATACATATGCATATGGTGTTCAAGTCTTATGTCCAAATTTTTAAACCCATAATTTCATTGAATAGTTATATAAATTAAATTTGTACACACACACACACATAAAACCCATAATTAAAGTATATGTAGTCCTAATATGACATATGTATATAATCTATCTTTGTATTTCTAATTATACAAAGCACACACACACACAGATGTATATAGATATAAAAAAGGAAATAACTTGTTTGATTCTACTCAACTGTTAAATTTACACAATCAAAATACTAACTAAATCAATGGTCTCATTTATGCTCATACTGATTCAAATCAATAGTATATATATTTATTTTCCCAAATCGACTATCTACATAACTTTGTAATAAAAAATCTATATTATAACATTCTTATGACCTGTATATTTTACCTTAGTTTAATACACACACACACACACACACACACACACACACACACACACACACACACACACACACACACACACACACACACACACACACACACACACACACACACTCAGTTGGTATATTTACCTAGCTAAGTGCACACACACACACACACACATATATATATATATATATATATATATATATATATATATTCTATAGGGCATTTAATCTATGAAAATATACATCTAGAGTTTCAAAAAACTCATTCATAAATTTATATATTTCATAAACTATTCACCCAAATTTTTAATTCAAGTTAGGGCATAAGCGACTGAACCATTTAACTCATATGACTTCTTATCTAAATATAACTGGTTTGAAATTCATAGGGTTTATAGGATACTAAATTATTTCTATGGATGGCCAAGCCATCCATAGGGCTAAGCCTATATTCCCAATACAAAAACCAATTTATTTCTAAACCCTAAGAATCAAATAGCTCACATAATTCCATAAATAAAAGAATAGTAAAAACATAACCAAACTTACTATTGCTTCCAATTTGATACTGATTCAAACCATAATTTATTCATTCTCCTTCCTACACTACCTTTCCTCTTCTTCTCTTTATCATTGCATGTGTGTCCTCCTGCCTTCCATGGCTCACCTCTTATCATATTCCTCTTACCAAAATAATATTTGCATGCCCCTGTTCATTACTGCTTGTAGTCCATGAAAAACTCCATGTTTTTCAATCTAACAGTAACTAAGACCAGTTAATCTTCCATTAAATTTTCTTAAGAAAAGCCCTAAATTTTAATTTACTTGAACTTTCCTTTATTTTCAAAACCATGCATGTCGATCTATGTTACAAGACTGAGTAATCCACTCCAAAGTCCACTTTTAATCATTTTAAATAATGATAATTATACTTTCAAAACTTAACATAGCCCATTTATGTTAGAAATATTAGACTTATATCTTAGGTTAGTATTTAAGATAATTCATCCTCCTTAAATAACAAATAAAGGTAATTATCTCCTTTAACAATGTCAATTGTCTTCATATATCAAAATGATAGACCAATCAATTATTACTTTAAAAAATGACAAGATAATTGTTTGAGTCATTACTAGTGTATATAGGCTATATACGTCTTTCATTTATTTTAATAGCTTGGCGTATATTGATATTCTTGAATATAAATAATAGCAATCTTAGCATTCTAAAACATTGTAAAGACATTTTGCTAGTCTATATATAATAGTATTTAAATATCTTTTATTAGATTTACATTCTCATAATCATAAACAAATATAAGTTAAACTTATATAATCATACAATAATATTAAGCACTAAGTCTATGTAAAATATGCAATCACATACAATATTTATTCCATATATATGTACTAATATTTAAAACACACAAACTCTAATGTCTAACTATAATTAACTTTCGAAGCTTACTAACTCTAACAATCCAAATACACAATACATATAACATATTAAATCTGATATGGTGTGTGCATGGGTCTTAGAAATTTATCTATTGTCCTTCACCATCTCTATTTACATCACCCTCTCTAATGATGCTCTTCCTCTATCATTCTCTGAGGGATGAACTCTCCGGCATCCAACTCATGACAAGAAGGTAGTTAGTTGAATACATCATGATATATATATATATATATATATATATCACAAAATAATGCTATAACAACAAATGTAACATAGTCATTATGTACAAAATTCGTAATTAGCCAACTCATAATAATGAAATCATGAAATCTAAGTAACATACATCTATCCCATAACAACATATGACTTAAAATTTAGTTAAAAAGTAACAAATAATTTTAACAACCATAATAATCCACATATAATTAGGTAAATAAACTTAGTGAGAAAATCAAGGTGTAATAGTCATTGAGCATTATCCACATAGACAATACTCTGAAGAGGGCCTTAGAATTATGTATTTCTCACATATGTGTTGGTTTGTGTGTGAATCATGTAATGTGTGATAAGCAAGTATAACTGTGACCTTATTTTTAACTTGGAAAATATAGCTCGAGTTCCTCCTTTAGTAATTTATACCTATATGTGTGATGTCACTATGACTAATATGGAAATAGGAGAAAATAGGGAATCTTTGCTCACTTGAATGCTCTTTGGTATCAATGCTAGGTTTGTTCTAGGTGAGTTTAAAATGAGGTGTGATCATGCATATATACCACTCCTATCAATAAAATATCTCACATAATATCACTTAGGGTGACCTTTAGGATACATTTCATTTGTAAATTAGATGAATTTAAGGCACTAGACACTTGTATTAAAATATGACACTTGTGTCGACGTAGGTATATGTTTGAAACATAAGTATCCAGGGAGTAGGAAAATATGCATAGGTTCAAAATTTGCAAAGGCATAAGATAAGTAGGTTTAAAGTATTATGGGTGAGATAGAAGGCTTGGATCATCAACATAAGACTAGTTAGAGTAATAGATAGGATAAGTGGCATAAGAGAGAGAGAAGATGCAAGACTTTAAAAAGTGAGAAAGGTCTAGAACTGAGAGGAACAAACAAGGTCTGAGTTTTCCAAGTGTACAAGATTTAGGTGCTATATAATTCATAAATATCATCTAAACAGGTTGGCCCAATACATGTAGTCACTACCTTCTCAATTATACTATACATGAGAGTATTTGATATGTTATTGGGATAACATTAGATACATAAAATGGTGCAAACATAAGAGGATGGGACCAATTAAGGTTTATATATATATATATATATATATATATATATATATATATATATATATCTGTTAAGTGTGTCAAGTCTATATAAGTGTTAAAAGTGTGACCATGAGTGAATTTTTGGACCTAAGAATACATATATGTATTATTAGGTCCAAAAATTCACTCATGGTCACACTTTTAACACTTATATAGACTTGACACACTTAACAGATTTTTATTTCATTAATATTAAAAAATTAACATTAGAATAAATTCAAAGTATTAAAACACACAAAAAAAATATCACACGTACCTATACAATCTTATTTCACTACATCAAAGAATTATGGACTCTCATACAGTTCCTCCTGAACTGATACAACTTTTTGTTATGCTCCTAGAAAAATATTAGTTATAAAAATCACATATTAATATTAACATACCTATCTTACTAGAGTGTCTCTTAAAATTCCTTACCCTATACATAATGTATAAGACTCAGGTGGCCTTCAATTTTTTAGATCAACACCTAACTATTAGTAACTGTCAGGTGACATTTCAAGCTAAATGATTGTTCTAAAAACATACATAAATTAAATGTCATTAAAATAATTTATATGAAATTTAAACCAAAAATTATGTATTAAATTTTACATCACCCCTCCAAATGTTAGCATCTAAATCTTTACACAGGTTATCACAGGTAACTGCAAGTGAAGAATGGCCTGCCAAGTGTCACATACTACACATATGACATTTTTAAGTTGAATGGTAGTTACTAAAACTTATATAAATTTTAATCCATTTGTAAAATTGATCTAAAATTTTAAATAGAGAATGAAAATTTTATTTTATATCAGTCCATTAAATTTTGTAACCTAACTATTCTTGTAACTCTACAACAAGGTAATTAACCATCAGGTTAGATAAATTCATTTTCTGGCTGAATGACAATCACAAATTTACCTCCACTTATCCAATTGAGATGAAATTTTAAACACACCTTGTATGATACATTTAATATCACCGATACAAATTTTGTGACCTAAATATTATCATTGTTATTCTGCAATATCATGAACCTTCTACAAACTAAGCAGACGTAATTTTTTGTTGAATGATAATTATAAAAATTATCATAACTTTGGCACCACTTATCCACTTGAGCTTAAATTTGGCACCAAATTTTCACTACAATTTATATACCTAATCCAAATTTTGTGACCTAAATATTGACACATCTATTTTGAAAGGTAATGAAATCTCTACCAAGTGATGTAGGCATAGATTAAAAGAAACAATTGTAACTTTTTGTGGTAACTCTAAATGGTCTAAAATTTGGTATAAATGTTGTAGGTGTCATATGATATGAACTCACAAAACTTCATCATCCAATTCCTTCCATATCATTAATTTAATTAAGAAAATTTCCTACTAGAGTAACAATTGGTAAGCCTCTATGGTGATTCCAAATCATATGAAACTTTGTGTGGAAGTTGTAAATGTCAAGTTCCATGATCCCACCAAGTTTTAACATTTAATTCATTACATAAAATTACCTCAAGTAAGGAAACCTTCTACTAGTGTAACAATTGGTAGGATTTTATATTGTCTCTAAAAGATCTAAAATTTGATACAAATGTTTTAATTATCATATACTATGATCTCACAAAATTTCATCATCTAATTATCACCACAATTGAGTAACCATTTATGACAAGTTTATATGACTTAACATTCCTTGCAAAATGGAAACAAAAATCAAAAGATATCCACACTTTTCATGGCAAAGGAATATTTTTGAAACATCATTAAAAGAGGTAAAAATCTCACATAAACAAGGACACAACCCAAAAATCAAACGAAACATACCACACTCTATTTTTAGTTGATGCAAGATTACACGAACCTTGGGATGCTCCTGCATTAGACACTCGAGGTTTTTAAAATGTGAGATCATACTAACATAGATGGAATGAGTGGAAAATCCACTCTTTTTACCATCAAGTATAGTGACCATAAATTTCTATTAAAAAACACCAAGTACTTTAGTTGATTGTTATGCTTATTCTTCCATTTCTAGCTCCTTGCTAGTTTCAATTTTCTCATCTTCATTTTACCTCTACTTTTATTTTTATTCTCTCCTCACTCCTTTTGTGAGATTATACCCACCATAGTCCATCCTCATCTACCAAAGGCTCATCCTTTTCTCTTTGCATCTTATTTTGGGATTAAATCCATATTCAACTGACCACGTCCATTAAGATGCTTACATCTTACACTCCCTTTTAGGCTTAACCCCACTTCAAGATGACTACCTCTTCCTAAAACCTTATTAAATTTGGATAATAAATATCCAAGTTAGATAAATCTTCTCTATCCATAGTTCTTATCTCATGGATTCCATTTCCTCTTTTGTATGCAATATATCTCCAAAGACTCAACATATATTTGGGCATCCAAATGATAACCCATAGCTTGTAGTACCATCTCAAGGATAGTCTTTTCTTTCTCATCTCCCATTATCTCCATTGATGTGTCAATCAACTTCTCCGCCTCTATTACAACATCATTTTCTTCTCTGCATTCTTCTATTGATATGAAAATTAGTTACTCCTTACTTTCATTCTTGAGTTCATAATTTTACACTTCTATTTTTAATTCTTAACATTGAAAGGCCTTTTTGAATGCCTCTTCTGTCTCTTAATTTTTGCACCTGCATACTAGCTACAATTACAAATTAGTTTATAAACATGAGACTTAATAGTAACCATTACTGTTTCTTCCATATTCACACTATTGTCTTAATTCTTATCAAGCCTAGGCTTCTCAAAGCCTCTATCACTCTATCGATGTTCTTGTGGTAACTCCTCTTTGCTTCTCATCTTCTTATTATTAACTCTAGGTTGATTGTTATCTCATTCTTTTATCTTCTCCATGTTGTGTGCAAAGGACATTTCAATCTCCTTCTCCATATGAGGATAATACATATCATGGCTCCTAAGAGTCTCTCCACCAACATCTATATGGGTTAATTATGCATATGAAACACCACTTTCATCTTTTGTTCCTCTTGGTAGAACCATGTCCACCATATCCATTATTGTACCTACACATTGAAAACACATATTAAGGTAATAAATATTTATCAAAATCACTTCTTCCATTTATTATTCACACTATAAGGACATGTTGTCCAGATATTCTCATAGATTTATCCTTCATGATGGATTCCCAAAGACCTATTTTCAACAACCTCAATGGTTATTCTCTCTACATCCTTCTTCATGCTTTATTCTCCTTCAAATGGTTGGTCTAAAACCATACTCTACTCATGTGCATTAGCTTGCACTTCTTCCACCTCCATTATTTACTTCATGGAAACCTACAACTCTTCTAGGGATTCTATCTTCATTTGCCTTTGTTGTTTCATTTACAAGAACTTTCAACTCCTCATTTCATTTACAAATTCCTGTAGCTTTCCTTAGTTGTCCTCTACCCTTCTTCCATCTAAAATAGAAAAGATAAATGCATTTCCTTCATTAGTCAAGGATGATTTTGATTCTTCCTACTCATAAAATACTGTAAATTCATTTCCATCATCAAAAAATGGGTCTCCTTCTACTTTAATACATATCACCTCCATATCCTCTTGCATGAGGATTTATTCCTTTGTAGGTTGTTCATAAATATCATTCACTCTACTTTTTTAAAATCATAATTAGGATCTACATAAATAAGCCTCATCTCCTTTTTGTCTTCCAAGAAAAATCTCTCTTTGTCACACATATTCACCTCCATGCTACTTCTCAAAGTAGTCTTTGGTTACTCGCATGGCAACTTCCCATCCTTATTACTTTTCTTGGCAATATTATTTTTCTTATATCTCTCAATCTTCAAAAGATGAAGCTTCTTCAGCCACTCCTAGACCGAAAATTTTGGGTCTAAAAAATAAACCAACTTATTTAAAACCATACGTTCCCATCCACTTGACTTATTATTTCCTTTCTTTTGTCTCCTCTCTTAAAGATCTTTCCAATACATAGTTGCACTTCTGCATAGTTTCTTACATGTAATATTTACCCTCATAGGGTCTTAAATATTCTTAGTATCAAAATAAAATTTTAACTCCACTACCCATTTCCTTAGCTTATAATAGCTCTCTTTACCACATTAAAATTCAATATCACAAATGGACTTAACCCTTTCCTTCACCATGAACTTTGCTAGTCTCTTCCTTCTGTTGGAATCTTTTCCTCTACTTTCCTAGAATATTTACAAATCATCCAATCTCACTTATATGTAAATAAACCACACCATTATATCTTATTCATCATCTTCAATTTTACTACAAGATCTCCATTTTATGCAGTCATCTCCATCATACCCAGTCTTGCCTAAAATTTCTTCATCTTTGTCAAGTCTTCTACCTCTAGTGATCTTATTATTTTATATGCCATATCTCAACCCAATCATCAATATTATATTTTAAAACCTAAAATATAATAAAATTAAAGCCTCTTAAACTCCCTTAAACTTGCATGACTTCTATCACACCTACAACAAACTTATACAAGCTTCTATTTCACAACTTGCATCACACTCAACATATTTCTCTTTCACAATCTAGAATAAACTCATGCAAGAGTTTCACACAATAAAATCATAATTAAAAAGCCTAATAGGATACCACTTTGTGTAATCAAAATAGGGGGAATAATTAAAGTTTACTTTTATCTCTATATTGCTAGGGTTAGATATTCACTCATAGTCACACTTTCAAGGCTTGAACAAATTTGACACACTTAACATAATTTCATTTCATTAATATTAAAAACTTCACAAAGAAATAAATTCACACTCGTAAATACACACTCACAGTCACATAAAATTATTTCAGTACATGAAATAGTTCTGGACTTTCATATAGTTCTTCCTAAACTAATATAACTCTTTATTCTACTATTGGAGAGTTTTGCTCCTTCCCAACTCATTCCTCTCTCCCTAAAAAAACACCTTTTTAATAATCACATATTACTCTTAACATCCCCAACTTACCAGTGTATCTCAACTTCCAATAACTTTGCATAATGTATAATATTTATGCATCCTTCATTTTTCAAGATCAACACCTAACTATCAGTAACTATCAAAAACTGTTAGGGGTCATTTTAGGTTGAATGATAGTTAGAAAAACCACCATAAATTCAACATTACTATTAAAATTTATATGAAATTTAAACCATAGATTATATACTAAATTTTACATCACTCCTCAAATTTTTAGTATCTAAATCTTAACACAGGTTACTGTAGGTGAATAACAACCTACCAAGTGTCGTACACTACATAGATGATGTTTCCAAGTTGAATGGTAGTTAATAATTTTTTTTAAAATTTAAATTAATTTTTTAATTTGATATTAAATTTTAAACATATCATGATAACTTAATTTTATAACAACCCACTATTTTTTTAACTTAATTCTTATTGCAACTCTACCACAAGGTAATGAACCGTCAGGCTAGACAAATGCATTTTCTAGTTGAATAAAAGTTATAAAAAGTATCATAACTTTTCCTCCACTTATCCAATTAAACTAAAATTTGAAAAAAACATTTTATGATACATTTTAAATAATTGATCCAAATTTAGTGACATAAATCTTACCTCATATATTTATCAAAGTCATGAACCTTCCCTAAACTAGGTAGATGCAAATCAAATAAAACACATGGCACTCTATTTTTGGTTGATGTAAGAATTCACAAACCTTGGGATGCTTCTACATCATAAACATTGTGCAATACCTTACACAATACATGGGTATATTAAATACATTCATACCAACAGAGTGATCATAGTTCTTAGAATTCCATTAGAACATTCACTTGAAAATAATAATTTATTCCATATAACTAATTATCAAACTTACTAAGGTTAATAATCCATCAAAGGGTAAACAATAGGCAATCCTCTTTCCTAGGTAGCCCATACTTGATAGACCATTACATCAGAGATACATAGTGGATTCCATGAAATCCTCATTTACTACTACATAGTATACTTAAATATCTAGAGAAACTAAACATGTTCCTATTATTTCTATTTAAAATACACCATAGAGCACAAAATTATGGGTTCCATGAACCGCTACTCCTCTTATTAGCTCTTTAAGACCATGAAGTATTATGATACATACCCAACACATTACAAACCCTACAATGCCATATATTACACCTATACATGCTCATTGATAGTACCACTAGTTTACTAACTGATATCCAAAGTTTAGAACACTTCCAAATGAGCATACCTTATATGGGATAATTGGATAGAGTTTTTCATAACAAAAAAATCAAAAAAATTTAAATATTTAAAAAATACTAAAAACATTCAAATTTTTATAAAATACTAGATTTTTTCATCATGTTCCTAATTTTACTATTTATTGTGCATATGTTGTTTGATTCATGTTAGTAGATAACATATCAATATTTTCCTATATACACATATGTTGTACACTTAATTTGAGTGTGATACATGCATACCCAAATATATGATATATTCACATTTAGATATTGAGATTGCCCCCCATTCACGTCTTAAGTATATTGGGTGCATCAGCTTCTTTGATCTTAATACACCTAAGTTACATTATTTATTATCACTTTCCATTATCATGTTTAAGCTTATATATACTTACACATTCCTATATCCATGATTTTACCTTTCACAATGTACTTGATATGTTATGTACTTAACCTTTTATAAACACATATATTTAGAAACTATTATGTTAGGGTTTTGCTGGTTGCTTATAATTGTCAAAATTATCCATTTTAGCACTTCTTTGAGTATGTTCTTTGCTTAATATTGTCTTACATTGTATTACTTGTTTGAGCATTTGATATTTGAATATGCCATTGTTTATTTTATACACATTTGAATATGTCATTCTATGCTTTGTGGACATTTGATTAAGTCATGTCCTTTTGATTGTGAAACATTTGAACATGCACCATTTATGAAGTCTCCTTAGACCATTTAATTTTGCTTTGATTTTGAGTGCTTTTTTATGTGTGCTTGATTGATTGCTAAGATTGTACTATTACTCTATATACATTTTTGTGATCTATATCATGCATCTTAGAACTTGATGTGATCACATACTACATACCTTATTGCTATATCTACCTAGACATGTTACACCTATATGTTACTTGATCCATACATAGCTTATATAGTTATCTTATCCTTCTGAGGTAAGATGACTACTAGATTATACTTCCCATCACCTCAAAATGGGGGAACATATTAGTGGGGGCATGACATGGATGCTTGGATTCCATACTTTCATAGTTTTAGATTATAGTGGGTACATGTCAAAAAGCCATGACCTCCACACTTATTAATTACTCAACATTTCCATTATAGTGGGGGCATGTTATGGAAACATGTTCTCCACATTTAAATAAGTGTTTAGATTCTCTATATTCAGTGGGGTCGTGTCATAAAAACATGTCCTCCACACTTTCACCTCTTACAAATTCACACATTAGATGAAGTCATCAGTCATGGGTCTCACATTTGATATGATTTTTGACTCATGCTCTTTCACTTTACAAAACCTCCCTTTACCAAAACAAAAAAGTACATCCTTTCTGGTGTAATTTGCACCTCTGGGGTAACTGCTAGTTATAAAACAACTATACAAAGGCCCCTAGGCTAATTGAATTTGAGACAACAAAAATATCTTCAAACTTACACTACATAACCGATAGATTGGTAATAATGCCCCCACTACTTTCCCTTGAACAAGGGATTATGGCTGTATTTATGTTTTTTAACTGTAAAATATAATTAATTTTTTTAAGGAACTAGATTAAATGCAAGGCAAAATTTTAAGTAGACTGTCAAAAATTATAAAATATTATTCCTTTTATTATAAATTATAATTCTATTTTAAAAGTAATGTTGAATAAATAGCCGTATCAAAAAAATTTGTGGTCCATGGCTTCAACCATTGCATTGGTTCATTTTATCTCTTCTAGTAATTTTAGTGAAAATTTATTGTATTTCACTTTTTAAACCCCAAAAATATTAAATAAGGGTTCACAAATTTAGATGTCAAGGTCACCAAAATGTTTCATAGGAAAATGGGTTTTACATCAAAATACAATACATCTACCCATATAAATTGTAAATAAATTTAATTAGATTATAAAAAAATAAAATTAGAGTTAATTGCATGAATAATTTCATACAGTAATAAATTATAAGAGATACAATTTCATGTGAATTTGGAGAGAGTATTTAGAAACACATTATAGAATATTTCTAGACAATGAGGGAAAAAAGAGCAAACAAAGATCGCTCCCTAGAATTATTTGGATGCTTCCAAAAAAGTACTATCATTTTTCCAAACATGATCCCAAACTTAGTAAATGAAATATATATGAAAATTAATTTGATAATCCTAGTTGTCAATTTCAAGTTTCCACAAACCTTTTTTACTTTTCAAAAATTCCACATATATCTTTGAGAAATTGATCTCCTTCAAAACACTAAACCTAAAAAAAATAGGTGATGTATGCTAGGGATTTTGTTCTCTTTAACTTGATTACTATCATGCCCATAGAATACTTTTACAATTTTGAAAACAACACAAAAATTAATATGCATGTTTAATTAGGCAATATTATAACACATAAGCTACTATATATGACTTTTTTTATCTAAAATAAATGTATGGTGGGGTAATAAATGCTTGTATTTTGCTCAAAATCTTGAATTAATTGCTTTGGAATTTTAAATATTGATCTCTAGATGAATTGATTCATTTTACTATATGCATTAATGCACTTATGTATTTATAGACTTCCCAAACTCAAATTAAGGCCCTATTTTCACACAGGCTAACACACAAAGGGTGGAAAACACTGAAAAATTAGGAACACAACACATGATACCCAAAGCACATGTTAAAAAGGTCCAACCCAATATCATTTATTGTATATTTTTGGTAAAAATCTTAGGATACCAAGTAAACATGGGGGATGGGGGAGAACAGTGAGATAAGGAGAGTAAATGACGAGGCCAACAATAGAGGGAAAACATGTCAATAATAACCTAATCTGAACTGATAATCAATAAAGACAAAATTGCCCTAAAATAATGTAATTTTATGACTTATACATTTTTGATAAACCCTATAATGCCTCAAATTATTTAATCCTTCATTTAATTAGAGTGATGAATTGGTTATAGTCGTGCTAGTGGTGTTTGCTTTTTCATCTTGGTCAATTACCAACTTGTTATATCAACATGTGTGGTAGCTTTTTAAAGTAACATTATTTTAAAATTGCCATACCTTTAACTTATCTCTATGTTATTTGGATAATAACATTAGTATAGTTTAAAATATTCAATGGAAACATGTGACTAAGAAAGGGGAGTTAAATGTGACCCAACAACCTTCCCTAAATGCCAATAATTCATGCCTCTAGGACACTTACAATGTTGAAATCTAATGAATCTATTACATGATCAATATATAAAGTATAAAATAAATACATTGAAATGAAATGAAATGAAAGATTGTAATAACATCCATGAGACCAAGCAGTTTATGGGACCAATAAATGTAACAAAGTTATTATGTGCTAACATAACCACTTGACATGAGGGTTTTCCTACTAATATTTCAAAATTTATAATCCTTTATAGATGTTAACTCTTCTACTATGGATCTTGATTGTAAAACTTGTTTTATTTAACCTTGCCTCTTTAAACAAGTTAGTCAATTTGTCAACCCTCAAGTTGTCTTTGTACTTGATTCAAATGTCTTATATGATGCACACTCCATAATGAAGTGCCATTTTGTCTCCAATACTCCCTTGTCATAAATTAAGCATCTTATCATTTCCCATTATTCTTTAAGCACTGTCCACTTGTCAGTTTCATTAATCCAAGTGGATTAACAAATTGTGACTCCTATGGTAATGCTCAACCAATTCTCTTAGTTTTTAGTAACTGCAGAGACACTTCAATATTTTGAATTGATTCAATTAGACCCCCTACCTCACTAGATCATACCGTAGGATACCTATTTAGTTAATTTCAATCTAAGTGGACCTACACCACTGGGTTCTTCCATAGATTATTATTGTTTCTTAATTGGGCATGCAATAATGATAAAAAATTCCTTTCAAAGGATCAACACCTACATGCCAGTCCTCACTATCTAATTATGATTATATGTTACCACACAGTCCCTACAAGATTAGTCCTAAAGACCATTCAATAAATAATCATTATTTATCAGTTCAACCTACACTAACAATAATAGACATATCACAAGGTCATGCACCTACATGGTAAAACACACCATATAAATACACCTTTGTATTATCTCTTAATTCAAATAGTAATGATAGTTGGTGATGTCATGATAGCCATTAGATATGATGAGCCACACATGAAACAACTTAATGGTCATACTGGATTTCAGGCCTCTTGACATGTCACTTATATATACATATCTATAACATACTGCTGATAAGGATAGAAGTAGAAAATAGGATATAAGATTACAACCATACATATTTCTCAAGAGTGTCATGTACAGAATGAATAAATAGATAAAATACATTTAATATTTCAATTTAATATCTCTCTTTGTCTATCTTGCACTCTCTCTCAAATATTCCACATTTGCATATAACTTGATCAGGCCCCTATCTAAAAAGTTGTCCACTGGTTTACTACCTGGGTACCAAATCAATGGTAGTGATACATCTTATTATTGCATGACCTATCAAACATGATTAGAGTATTTGAGCCTTGATACCAAACCTTGAGATCCATTAGACTATCTACCAGACAATTTTGACAAGATGGCTAAGCCAATGTAAGAGGATACCCATACCTTGATCAAAACCAAAATCATAAAATCACTCTTGGAGCAACATTTTTTTGTTTGGCCAGTTGTCTTTGAATGGGTGGTTCCTTTGATTTCATCATTAGGTAAAGATTTTGGTGGTCGATCCCCCCTTAGGTTTCAAGTAAACCTGATGTTCATGTGTTTGAGGGTAAGATTAATGAAGATGCAGTAGATGCCTAGTTAGATCAATTAGATTATTAATTTTCCATGAATGATTTATTTGTAAAATAAAATATCAATATTGTAGTTCTCAAAGTTTCTTCACCCATCAATAAATGGTGGCAAACATATTCTTTATAGGAGAAAGACCAAATAGAAGATAAATCAACCTAGGATGAATTCCTAGAATCCTTAGAGGGTGAGTATTACCCTAAAGATGTCTATGATTATTGATACATGTAGTGGTCACAGCTATGGTAAGGACCAAACCAGTTAGTCCAAGCCTACACCGACACTTTCCACCTTCTCCATGTAAGACTAGGTTCTTTTGAGATAAAAAACCACTGCATCCTCTAATAACAAAGTGGCTTATGACCATCCATTCATTCTATATTGAAGGTGATCAAAGTTAAAACAATGGGTAAGGCCTATTGATATGCAACAATCATTAAAGAGTAGTTAAAGCATAAGGTAAATAAGGAGTCAACCTCCACACTAAAGAACACACTTATTTTAGATAAATAACAAACCATATAAGTAGTTTAAATGGTGCAACAAAAAAAAATAAACAACCCCTCCAAAACTGAGTTCCATGCAAAAAATACCTTGCTTACATGGTTGAAACAAAGAATGATGTCAAACCCTCAAATGTAATCATTGACATAGAACCCAACATTTTGGTCAACACTACACAAGAATTTCCCATAACTCTAGATGCTAAAGTAGAATACTTGTTCCATTCACAGATGTGGGTACAAGGGTATCCACTAGATTTTTTGATTGATGGTGGTAGAATGAATAATCTCATTTTTGTAGTAACTATCAAGTGACTAAATTTTCAAACCATGCCTCATCCACAACCTTAAAAATTGGGATGGTTCAATTACTATAACAACAAGGTATACACATCACTCTTCAATATAATTTCTCATATGCTATACATGTAATGTCCCCAAATTTATGATAAAATAACTTAATTAATTTAAGTTGTCCAAAAATTAATATTACTTCAAAAGGATGAATTTAATTAATTAATTTTAATTAATATGGAAATAAATAAAATAACATAATAAAATAAAGTTGACTTCTTCTAGAAGTTTCTTGGGAGCCTTTAAAATAAGTGGAGGGCAAAGCATTTGGAATATCTTTGGTTGCTAAAATATTGTGAGAATTGTGAAGCTTGAATCTGTGATTCAGCTAAAATCTCTGAGGACGCAAACCTTCAGCAGATTGGAGAAGAGTTGGACAAAAACCCAGCACTTTTCAGGGGTGGATTCGTGACGGAATTTAGGTTGTGCATATTGATCAGAGCTGGAGCTTCAGAGGACATTCACTGGGTAGATCAGGAGATCAGCATATGCAGAGGTTTCCAGGTATTTATTCATTGATTTGATTTAAGGTTTATATATTTATATCTTCAGATCAGGTTGGGTACAGAATCCATACAGATCAGTACTAGGCCGTACCAACAAATTCAAAAAAGGGAAGGGCACGAATCACAGTTGCAGGCTGCAGGGTATTACAGAGGCCGACATCGGCAGCTAAGTGACCGGCATTGACAGATAGACCGACATCAGCCTATCAGCAACCGACATCGTCAGTCAGGCAGTCACAGGCAGAGTCACCAGTAGGCAGAGATCACCACCAGACGACCGATGGCGGCAGTGTATTGACCGACGTCGGCAGAAGAACCGACGTCGGCAACTGTGTTCTCACACAGTGTCTAGATTTGTGCATACTTCCAGGTCCTTGCTTATTTGGGCTTCGTTATACCCTTTATAATATAGCTGTGTACTGTAATTTTTATTTATTCACTGTTGAAGCAAATCTGGGCAATATACTTTTGTAACAACATTCTCTAAAGGCAAATAATCAGAGTTATATCTTTGTCTTGTAAGAACTTGTATATTTTGTGTCTCCAAATTTAGTTTGGGATCTTTCAATACATCTGTTCAAAAAATATTTAGTTTATGATGTATCCCATATTAATGTATGTGATGTTTTCCTTAGGCATTCATACATACATAGTCACAAGTTTATGTATAATGTCAATCATTATAGCATCATTGTATCAATAAGTGATAAAAGATACTATATTCCTAAAGTGATTTCATGATCACACATGCCATGCCAACTCCAAATAATATTGTGCCATACAACTATGTATACTTTGCCTACAACATATCACCATTGACTAGCATATCCTACTATGGTAAAGACAAATCAAATTCTAGAAACCCTATTTACATAGAACTATTATATACCCATATATAGGGTTATCAGAATGGGTCATCTCCCATAATAATAAAAATGGTTCACCAAGCAATAGATAGAAACCAAGGATCTACACCTTATTCATAGACTTAACATAATCATGACTATTTATTTTTAATGAAAGATGACTGATCTAGGTGGATTAACTAACTGTGAATCTTGTGATAATGCTCGATCAATTATTTTGGTTTGCAATAACTATGGATACACCTCACTCATTTGCATTAATCTAATTGTACCTACACCACTAGGTTATTTTTCTAATTACAATTATTTCTCAATTGGGCTTACACCAACATCAATAGATTCTTTTCAAGGATCAACACCTATGTGTCAATCCTCACTATCTATTTCTACTTCTACATTACCACACAATGTTTGTAATAGTAGTCATGAGGACCATTTAGTGGATAATAATTGTTTATAAATTCAACCTACACTAATGAAAACATACACGTCACAAGGATCTACACCTACATGGAAAATTACACCATCTAAGTACTACCTCTGCATTATTTCTTAGTTCCTTCATTAACAATAGTTGGTGATGTCATGATAACCATGAGAGATGATGAGCCATACATGAAATAGTTCAATGGTCATAATATCTCTCAACCCTCTTGACATGTAATTTATATACACATATATGTAACATACTGAAGATAAGGACATAAGTAGAAAATACGCTAAAAGATTACATCCATACATCTTTATCAAGAGTATGCCATGTAAATAATGAACAAAGAAATAAAATACATTAACTATTTAAATTATATATCTCTCTTTTTAAATATTAATCTCTCTTTAATCTTTTGTAGTGGCACATAACTTGATCAAATCCTCGTCTGAAGAGTTGTCCACAAGTTCACTACTAGGGAATTGAATCATTCAAACCTAAGATGATGTGAGATAGAACTTAATTTTTCCATCAACATCTTTGCTTTCCATTTGATTTTTTCCCCTATGTATGCCTCTTTTTTGTAATCCCATGTGATATTAAACTCTTTGATTTAGTGTGTTTTCTTATATCCTAGTTGTTTTATCGACACAGTTGTCTTGATTTTCTCTCTCACATACTTTTTTATTTCCTCATTGGTGTTTGAAAATTATTTCATGTTGATGTCCCATTTACTCATCTATTTTTTATTTTATATCATCTATGCATTTTTACTTCTGCTTAAATATTATTTTATTACCATTTTGGGCCATTGATGATTCTCCATACTATGTGTCTTTTTAAAATAACTTAATGACCTAGTTATTGTTGATGCTTCCAATAGAAAATTACATGTTTTAGCTAATAGAATCTCATATGGAACCAAAGATTTGAATTTGAGGTTATTTGTGATTAATTTTTTTTGGATTCTCTCTATCTATCTCTAATTTAGGTTAGACACATTTCTACCCCAAACTTCACATCCATATTGGACTATTAGTGTGATAAGTAGACCGAACAAGGTTCTCTTATTTTTCCAATCCCATAATTATACATTCCTACACCTATTTTGTAGTGAGTATAAGACCTTCCACCCTCTTAATTTATTTTTACCTTGTAGGTCTCCCAACTAATCTTGTTGAGAAATTCAAGTCTGAGATACTTGTATTCTTCCATTACTTCTAGCGAGCTTCCATCGAAAAAGAACTCAACTTGTTTCTTTTTTTCCGTAGAGAAAATATCACGACTTTTATTTTTCTAGTATTCATTTGCATTTCCACCTCTTGGAAGAATAAATTTAGATACTTCAAATTGTCTCTCAAAATATGGGATATTATTACAATAAAATACAATCATATACATATAAAATTAACTTTACAACATAATTAGCTAGGTGGACACTCCCTCCACCAACATTATCTATCCACTCCTCTAGTTTATAAATCTATATCCCAAACAAGGTGGGAGATATATGACATTGTTTTTTGAATCCAATATTGCTTCCAAATCATTCTAACATTCCTTCACTTGTTCTAATTTTGGCCCTAACTTGATCATAAAGTCTATGCACTGTCGTTCTATACACATCTGAGACTACAAGCTCCTCCATTCTAATCCAAATTTTAGTTTTAGGGACTGTGTTAAATGTTTTTTTAAAGTCAATAAAGCAAAAAAAAAAAAAATCTTTTTCTTGAGTATCCCATACTTTTTTGATCAAGTTTCTAAAAGTGATGAAGTGGTCGGTATTGGAATGTTTTAGCCTAAACCATGTTTGACCTTTTGCCCTTTAACCCTCTTTTTATTCCCAACTGCTAATTATGCACTCTATCATGCTACCAAATAGCTTTCTAAAGAGGGGATTGAACATGATTGTTTGGTAATTATAAGAATTATTTATATGCCCACTTTATAGAGAGGGATAATGACACTAATCATCTAATCTATTGAGAAATATCCATGAATGATATCATTGACTATATTTTTGATGTGCATTATGAGGGTTTCTAAGCCCCATTTTAGATATTCAGTTTACATCCCATATATGTCTTTCACCTTTTCATTCCAAGTAGTCTCAAAGTTCTATTTTCTATGTTGCACTCTTCATCACACCACAAATTCATCCAAAAAGTAATTGCACTTCCAACCTTAGGTCTAATTATTTTTCATGCATTTAGATATTTTTGAATCAAGGAAAGTAACATATTATTGTCTACTAGACAAATTTTCATAGATGAAGTACTATTATTTGTTTCCTAAAATTTTTAATCAAGGGATGTATTGAAGAGTTAGTGATTCTCCTGAGTCATGAGGAATCTACTTTGAAGAGGTCTCTTTATTTTCTTGCAGTGGTCTTGTCCTCCTTATTGATTATTTATGTGCATGTTAAACTTTACATATATTAGATTATGATTTGATTTCCCCATGATAGGGTAGTCCCTAACATCAAGCTTCATAAATATCTATTTATAAATAACATAGTCTATCATGCCTTGACCATTGAAAGTTTTACAAGTAATGTTCCCTGAAATCAACCATGTTCTCATGTCTTTGCATATAACCATGTCATAAAAACTACATAGTTCTAATAGTTACGCTCCATATTATGTAACTCCCCCCTTTGTTTCTTATGATTTCCTTTCCCAACATTAGTATTCTTCTTCTTCTAATCATAACATATTGTTTCTCACTCCCCCTTTATTTCTCAAATTAAGAGCTTGGTTGTTTTTTGTCCCTGAGTTGAACTCCCTTATTATCAAGGCTTCTCCAAAGGTGTTCAATATTGAAATGTCACTTTTTAGAGACACATAAGGGTCTTCATAATCTAACATCCTATTTTAATATGTTTTTGAGCCTCTTAGTGTAAAATAACAATTATTAAGCCTAATTGCTAACTCATTTTCTATTAGTTTCATCCACATGTATTATTTATTTGGGTATTATTTCTCCACTTTTATAATTCATCATCATGTTTCTTTGATTATCCCCTAACCCCTTTATGTCCCTTGCCAATTTACATCCTTTTATTCCAAACTAATATTTTCTTATATTCTTCAAATTTTGAAACTTTGCAGCCTTTGTGTTCATGAGTTTCTGAAAGAATGATAATGTATTTTACCTCTACTATGGGCCCCAACCTAGGGCCTCTTCTCCAAGAGTAATCTCTACAATTCCAACTTACCAAGGTCAAGTGCTCATGGCCCCCCTGAGTTCCTATTTATTGTGTGTCATTCGGTCACTAATTTGGGCTCTTTTATTCTATAAGCAAGCCCATTTCCATGCATCTCTTGTTGTTTTCACTTTCTCCCATTCTTTATTTCTTTCTTCTTGTTGCGTGGGTTAAATATTCATCTAGGTAGATGTGTGTCCCTCTAAGAGACCTTATTTTCATTAATATCTTGTTTTTGTCTTCTATCTTTTTGATGATAACTCTTACATGTTTTTTCTTTCCTCCTATCAATTTTTGCATTCTATTTACCTGATGAATATGTCTTGTCCAATGCAATTAGTCTGAGAAGAAGTCTTTTGATATTTTTTTGGTAATCTCATTCTCACTGTAGTTTTTCATTCCTTTAATAATGATGTTTACAAGCCTATCATGTCTATCATTTTCTTCTCTTATTTTCATTCAAACATATTTTTCTATTGTCTCCCTGTGTTCGTCTGAAGGTCTTCTTACTACTTGTGCCCAAGACTTTCTATCCTAATGTTGGAATCCTAAGTGACTTTATTTTACTTTCATATTTGTAATTGTAGATTGTGACTCTTGTTTGTGGTGCATTCCTTCTTTCAGTCACTTTTGGCTTATTTTCCTCTATTGTGTTCAAATGATTCAAAGCTTGTTTTATCATCATCAACTCTTGCTGCCCCTTTTCCATGTCATTTTATAAGTTGTTTACTTGTTCCTTGAGTATTTTATTCTCTCTTAAAATTTTCCAATTATAATCTATAACCTCTTTCATCATGTAGTGCTCATATTTTTTCTTTGTTTCTAAGTCTTTGATCCTACTTTACATGTTCATTAATTCATTAACATAGTTTGGGTGACCATATTAGTGGTGTTGATGTTAGGATATATAGTTCCTTATTTTATTGGTTCTCTTCATCTCTTTCCCCTTTGTTTTATGAATATGTTTAAATTTCCATTTGTTTACTACCTACATATTCTTTTTATCTATTTTTTTAATCTTTCAAAACCCCCCTATGATTATGATTTGTATTATCATTTCCTTGTTATATATGGTGAGTGAGTTGGTCATATTGTTTCATAGCTTGATTCAGTTCAAATTTATTTTTAAGCAATATATTAAATTTTTATTTACCCATTTCTTACCCTTATGTTGCATGAATTGTCTATGTTTGCTACCTTATGGAAGTGACTATTGAAGTATTGTGCACTGCCCTTGGTAGGATAATTGTGAGTTTTTTACTCCTAGTTTGTATTAATTTTTGAGTTTACCTCCGCTTTAAAACACTTTTATGTTTTTTGGCATTAACATAGAGTAGTTTTCCACTAGTGTCTGATAAACTTATATGTTGTTTAATAAAATAGTGTGTGGATATCCCAGCATGTGTGATTAAATGCATGATTCCTATGTCCCTATAATTTTACCTTGTATATAAATAGGGAATGTTGTATCTTAAAGTCCAAAGGAATTACCAAGTCTCCATGAGGCATCATTCCCATCATTGACCCTTGTGTTTGTGTCCCTATTTAAAATCCACCTATTTCCTTCTTATTGGTGGATGTATGTTTCCATCATTGATGTTTCAGTGTTTTTTGCTAAATTTACCATTGTCACTTCCAATAATGACATGTTATTTACTACCAATATATATCATAACTCTACCACCTTCCATATTATTTTTCCATCATTCCTTAGGTTTATTGCACCTCAGTGAGATTTAACTTTGAAGGATATATTATAATTATTCAATATACTTGAAACATAAAATGTGTAAGACAAAAAAAGGTTGTCTTTAAAAAAAAGGTGTGGAACTCACCTATGATCTATGTGGAGCTAAAAATAATGTCCTTGTAGAGGTTGAACATTATGTGCAACAGCTTTTTCTTGTCTAAAATAAACTCTGCCCTGATTCTGATTTTGTTTTCCTGCATGTTCTTGCTTGTCTGTGCTATGCTTTATTTACCCATTCTCTACCTACAAAATCCCTTCTCCTCACATTATTCATGTTCCTTCATGCCCATTATATCATGTCTCATTTGTGTATATGTATGTTCCCATATAACTTCACCCCATAGATCAAAGAAATAATTTTTTCTATATGCTCCATTTTATGCATTCAGATTATCGAGTAGAGATTTAATAAATTATTAATATTAGGTTCATTCATTTAGGATTTATACTATGTTCATTGTGAAAGTTAACTGTGTTCAAATTCAATAATATAAACCATTTTAGAACCTATTTAACTATGCATTCTTATCAATCTACCAAACAAGGAATTATTAAATAATTTTTCTTGATTCATTAACTAGTTTTGTGAGAATCATCTCCCCCAAAAAATATTAGAGGAGGTTAGTGTTGTCATCAAATTGTGCACCCTAGGATACTCTATGAAGCTCCTACAATTTGATGCAATATGGAATCATCTCTCAAGTTTTTGGGAACTTGTAAGAGAGATGAATCTCTAGATTATGAGGGCTAGCTCCTTAGATTTCATCTTTAAGTGCTAATCACCTAATCTAATGCTTTTTTATGTGAAAAAGGGTAGTAGTTTACATGAAAATGAAATAATACTAAAGAGGTGATACACTAAGACATATCCCATAGACTATCACACTCCTACTAAGCAACAAAGTTTTTCAAGACCAAGGCATTGAAGGATCCTAACATAATGTTTCAATGTGAAGGCATGCATACATAGGATAATAAAAAATATAATTGATATAGGGGCATATTTCACACCATATAAACAATTACATACTTTAAGAGGAGCCTAGTACATTTGTACACTTCACATGCCCTATTAAAATCAGAACTCTTGCTTAAACATGAAGGATAAAGAGGAGTAAGGATGACACCATCACTTAGCTCCACTATACATCACTCACACACTTAGAAAAAAATTTCTTAACTAATAATCAGACCTGTATTCAATTTTTAAAGACAAAATTAAATGTCATAATAGCAGGGTCTCACCATACTAGCTGTGGTCTCTTTTACAATAGCCAAGATGGCTCACATTTATAGAATTTAGAAGAAGAGAGAGAAAAGAGAAATTGAAGAGGCACAAGGACAAGTGTAAAAACATGAGGATAAATTGAAAGTATAGGAATTAGGTGGAAAATGAGTTATGAAACTGATTTTCACATCATTCTATCCCAAAATATCTTTTTCTCGAAGTGTGGCATAACAATCTTCTCAATCATTCTCTATTGTGAAACTAACTTCATAATGAGCTTTCAAGAGAACTTAAAATAAAGTTAGGGACAAGTTTTTCATGGAAATTAAGTGGAGGAGAGATAAATTAACTTATTTTGACATGTTTCTATCCCAAACTGAGCACCTTCCTTGATGTGGTGTTAAAACTCTTCCATAAACATCTTTAAGTCTTGAAACTCCTTCTTGACAAGTGGCAAAAAGAAAGATTTTGATCATGAGGTCTCTTGGAAAGTTAAATTTTCATCCAAAGGAAAATTTTAAATAATCTTGAATCATATCAATTAGTTACATCACCTTCAATCATCAATTCCTATCTTAGGTGTCACAAGGCCTCTTTGTCTCAATAGGCCCAATTTGGCCAAAATAGATAAAATTTGGATTTAGCTCAAGTCATGTAATTTTTATTAATGTAAGGCCTATTTTAATAATATTTGACTGAAAAAATCCATTTTTAACCATAAAAATCTCTTCAAGTCCCCATTTTGCTCATAGAGCCTTTACTAGACTTAGTCCTCTAATATCCATATGTTTACACAAGTCTCCTTGTGTATGAGAATGTACAGACTTATAGGATTAAGTATAAAAAATTTTGAGTAAATTTTTTCTCCAATTTTATATTTTCCAAGATTAATGGTTTGAAATCCAAGGCAAATGTGTTTGTTGATCCATTAGGCCTCCCAATTAGGCCTAATTAGGCCTCTTTAGCCTAGAAGACCAAAAATGCTCAGATTGGCTCTTGCACATGTGAAAGATCTTGGAAATGTTTGATTAACTTTAAAATTACCCATAAAATTCTCCATATCAATTTTTATCTTCTGGTTCATTGTGGAAGTATGAAAACTCTGAAATGGCCAAAAGACTAGCCTAGGTCTTTTTGCATGCTAGATAAGAAAAAGGGATGTTAGGTGAGTATTGAGCTTCAAATTTATTTAAAAATGATATATTAATGTATATAAAATATTATTAAATAACTATCCACCTCAAAAAACCCCATTTACCTTGCAAGCAACTTCCAATTCACCTTTTCTTCATTTCTCCATTAGTAACAAGCTTCATGGTGACTGCAACATTTGTGGTATGGAGTACCCTGTTCGCCCTCAAAATTTATAGAAAGGTTTATTAGGTTTTTTTATGTGTTTCAAATCTTATAAATCCATAATATAAGGTATTATTTCCTATTGGTTACCAATTTCACCATTTTCCCCAAAATTGTCACCTTCATGCATGTTAAAACAACCCCTACTTTGAGATAAACTAGAGAGATTTTAAACTATTGTAATTGGAAAATTTATCATTGGATAATATTAATTAGGTATTTATGTAATTTTTTACCAATTTTTATCTTATAAATCCTTCATTATGCCATTCAAATTTCCACATTTGCAAGGCAAACTTTATGAACCAAACAATCTATAAAGGTGGGCAAGGTATGACTGTGTTTGTAGGTTATAGGGATGGAATTGAGATTTATTATGGAATTTTGGGGGTAATTAATGAATATTAAAACCTATTTAACCATTTTATATCCTATTTATCCCTCAAAAACTTATTTATGCTTTTGGAATCATCAACTAGGTCTTTGACTACCTAGAAAAGGGAATCCTTGTTTATGCTTGGCTGTATGTTCTATTTTGAGATTGGTTAATGATTTTTGGACCCAATATAACATAATATGGTTTTTTAAACTCATATTAGTGATCCTAAATCAATTTTATAATTTATATTTCAATTTATTTTCACTAGTTCATGTTCTGTTCCCAAGATTAGGCTCACTACCTATGTGGACTGAGACAGCCCATGCAGGTTGATAACTAAGATTTATTCACACTTGTATTATTGTCTTTAGGATTTATATGAGTTACTTAAGGTCAAAATTTATTTTTATTATCAAAAATTTCATCCACATAGTCACTTATAGTACAAGGGAAACCACTTTGACCTTAATGCCATCATACCCTTTTGACTATGTTTTTCATGGATTTAGGTCTGCCTGTAGGTTATTTACACTGTTTGGATATCCAAGGTAATGTTAAAAACTTATTTAATCTCCAAAATTTATATTTGATACTTGTATCAAGTGATTCATCCCATCTTTGGAACACACTAATCACCACTTAACAATTTCCTTTAGCCCACTGTGTATTGATTGAGACACCTCAAAACCCTAGCTTGTATGTAATCACTAAGCCTTGTTTGATATTTTAAGGACCTCTTACTTATGTTTATTACACCATAAGGCCATCCTCATGATTGTATTTTTATTATAATATTTTAAACTATTATCATCTCATGTTTTATCCTTCAATTGGATCATCCTCTACTTTGTTTAGACTGAGATAATCTTATAGGTGATTTTAGGAAAGATTTAGGGCTATTTCATGGTATGTTAGGGTCCATTATAATTGTATTTCAATTAAAATTACCTGATTAAACTAAAATTTTCACCTTGTAACCTTCAAAAGACCCTGTAGCAATCAATCTAGATCACTACCCAGTATGTTGGTTGTAGGTGTTTGTAGGTATACATGTTGTGTGGACAGGGAAGGGCTTAGGAAGTCTCAAAACATCAATTTCCACTTTGTCACTATCATTTAGGCTCAATATTCTCATTTGGATAATTTTTAATGATTTAAAATTGATGACATAGTTTAAAACCTCCATGTGAGGTACAAAAACAACTTTTCACTAACACCCATGTAGAATTTAATGCCAACATTCAGTGGTTTTTGGTCATTTTTAAGCTTGTTCAAACTCCATATCTACTCCACTTCTGGCCTTAAAAATTTGCATGAGTGTTCTTGGTGGATAAGGATACTAATTAAAGAAACCAAGACCATTGAAGAGTTCTTTTGTCATGGTATATGTTATCTTAAAATGCCTCAAGGATCTCTATTTTAGGCCTTTAGGGACTGAGAGCCCAAAATAGTCTAATCATTCTTTTGAAGGGGAATTTCCACTTAGTATAGCATTCCAAATCTCATGGCATGAACACCATGGATCTTGGGGAATGTTGGATCTTCAAACATGAACTTTACCATGTGTTTCACTCTTTTCACCTCTATATAAACCTCTTGAACTTAAGCATAAGCTGACTATGAGCAGACTAGGCAGTGAACAAGGAGATTAGGCAATTTGGATTTGGAGGAGTATGTTAATTTGATATTTCACAAGGGTTACAAATGAATAAATTTTTTCAATAATTAACCCAATTATATTGTATGTCTTTAGGATCTCCTTCCACATTATAAATCTTAGGTTCCACACCCATGACTACAAACTTGGAAAACAAGCACAATTTGAAATCTTCCTTCAAGGACATGAAGAGAGAAAGAGTTGGAAGTTGGAAACACCATGGAGAGGACCTTATTCACACATAAAAACACCTCATAAAACTCACATAGCTCCGTAGATTTATTAAAACAAGATATAAGTGTAAACATACACCCCTTTTGAATACAATTCCATAAAAAGTTGCCTAGAGTGTAAATGATTATTCATAAAGGATGAAGAAATAAATTGAAAATTATTGTTATTAAAATAAATTTAACTCAGAGTACAATCCACCCCTAAAATCACTCTTTCCAATTCCACTTGTAGCTTCTATAGTGAGTGCTTGAACTTGCCCTTCCTTGGCTTGCCAATTGAAAATGAAGGAAAAGAAGATAGAAATAGATATTTTATGGAATTTTATGGAAAAAAAATGTTAATATGACCTATGGATAGGTTAAGAGACACTCCAACACGTTTTCACTTGATGGTGGACTTGAGAAGTCTGTATAAGTGCCCAAAGGGGCCTATTTTTTAGAAAAAAACTACCATTTCTTGATCATAATAGACATGTAACTAAAAATTGACATGATACTAACATAATTTGAAATTATACATATTATTATCCACATTTATGACAAATATTTTAATTTTAAAGTCATTAAAAGTCATTTAATCGAGTTAAAAGGTGGCCAAATGACCTTTTTAGCATCTAAAACCTAGCAAGTGGTCAATTTATGACTTGTAAACACATTGAAACCTATAAATTACCATTTTAATAAATTTATAAAATAAATTGAGCCTTTTAATAAGTTTGACCATAGTTGACCAATGTTGACTTTTGTTGACTGAGCCAATACAAGGAGGATGGGTTTCAACAAGGACTAGGGAAAGAGTAAGTGAGACATGTGGGATAGTAGATGACCCAATAGGACACATTAAACTTTATATAAAAGTTTAAAATAGTAGGGGTTGATCCAAATTTGAATTGGGGTCAAATTTGGTGAACATACTTGGTGATTCCTAGGGGTGGCATGCCTGGCTATGCCTAAGACCAATTGCCTAATCCTTCTATTGGGCATGGAGTCACACATATGAGTGCTCTAATTGACTTGAAAATACATTTGGATCAAGGGAAACAAGATGGTTAACACACACACACAAAAAAATAGAGACACACACTAACAAAAGGAAAGAAACACACTTGTGTCATGAAGCACTTAGGAAACACAAGACAATGGAAACAAACACACTCTAAAGTGTACAAACTAAATATCAAGAGTTGATACTCCTAGATTGAAAGGAAAGCTTTTCATACCATCCATTGAAGTGGACTAGAAGAGAGTGCAAGCTTCCACTTAGGTCCTGTCCTTTTTTGTTCAACACCTTGCTTATTTCTCATGGTGCTTGCATTGACTTCATCTGGTTTCACAACCAAGAACATGTGTTCAATAGAAACATACTCCTCTTGATTGGTTTGAATGGAAACCATAGTCTTTGGTTCAAGTGATTTTCCATTTATTATAGACTCATTTTGATCTTCACATCCAACCTCAACCTCAAGTGGCTTTTCATCCTCAAGGTTGTATTCATTTTGAAAAGGAAGTTCTCCATCAAACTTTGGTGTTTCTAGCAGATGAATTCATGGGAGAGGTTCTTCAAAACTTACTACCTCTCTTGGAACCTTGTATTCTCCATCCATATTATGCATTTGATCTTCTTCAGATGAAACATGCTTACCTTGTTCTTCTTGTGGAGGTGTTTCATGATCTTTAATGGGTTTAGCTACAACATCTCCTTCAAAACACTTCTCAAGTTCTTCATGAAGTGGAGATGCATCATCCAAGCTCAAGTAAAGTTTTTCAATATCATCCCAGAATGCCAACTCTTCATGATCAATATAAGATACTTGAAGTTCATCAACATTCTTGCCAACTTCTTGTGGAGCATCATGTTGGTTAGTGGGCATCTCTTCTTCACCTTATGTTACAGGTTGACCATCATCATCCTCCATATCATTAGCTCCTTCCTCAAGCTCAAATATTGATCCATTAGGGTGAAGAGGTGTACTAATGATAATCTCTTCATCATAACTTCTTGAGGCATCATCTTCAATATGTTTAAGGGACTCATCTATGGTAGCATCATCTTCTAACTCTTAGAGAGTCTTAGGAATAATTAGTTGATTCTCATTTTGTGAAGGCAATAGAGAAGAAGTAATGAATAGTAATTCTTTAGGTGCTTTTTCAACCTTGTTCGCATGGTTTCCTTCCCTTTGAAATTTCACAAGAATGGTACCTTGGCTGCTACCTTTTTCATGAGTATCCCATTGCATGAGATTTTATTCTTCTAATGTGAGGCAAGGAATAGATCTTTCTTGTGATAAGAAGGCTTGACAACCTCCTCCACCATCATACACAAACTAACCTTGAGATTTTCCCCAATGATCCAAATGTTCTTCTCCTTAAACCAGGTTGATATGGACTAGAACAACAATTTGCAATTGAGCTTGTTTGAGCGAAGCTTGTAATGACCTGATCATGTCATCTTTGTCTATAGCATTATCCACCTTCTTGGGAGTGATTATAGACTTAACATTGGCATTGGAAACATTATTTACACTTGGGGTTTTAAATGAACTAAGAGATAACAAAGGCACAACAACTCTTGGGGGTAATTTCCTAGTTAGTATCAAGCTATTCTCAGCTTTAATAGCTATCTCATATGCATTAGGTAGAATAAATCCTCTTGTTACTTGAAAAATTACTACCACATCAGTGCCAATGGCCTTGAGATAAGTAGGGAACACAAATATTGGAGGGGATATCATGATAGGTGGCAAGCTATGTTGGTTGGGGATCAACCAACAAGCTATGCCATGTTTTTGAAATTTATCATTGAAATCTCCCATGGATTCATTAGGACCTCTCCTTATCACATTCAACTGATGGATTAGTGAAGTGTGATCACTCTTATTCTCAAACCTATTCACCAACAACTCTCCAAAGCCATCCCAACTAGTGATGTAACCACCTCGCAATGTCCTATACCAATAAGGTGATTTACCCTTTAGGGACATGGAAAGTAGCCTAATGGATATGTTAATTTGGGTGATATTGTGGAAGTTTCAAAAGTTTGAGATGTACCTAATGTGCTCAGATGGGGTAAAAGGACCTTATTCATTGAATTTAGGGATACTTTTGATGGAATTGGGAGGGATAGGATCATATGCAGGAAGATTGATTAGATTTTGAGTATTGAAGGCTGGGAAAGGATGTAGCCTAACCATCTCTTCTTCTTCCTCCTAATCATGAAATATAATGTGGAAAAATTGATCTACAACTAGAGATTCTTACCTTTTGGAGTTGCTAAATGCTAGATTGGAAACACTTATACAACCTTGAGCTTATCAAGACCAGCATTCACCTTGACATGGAAGAAATTAGGATTAGATGTCCAATAGGGCATGCCAGAGCTATTGTCATCATATTGTGCACCTTAGGATACTCTATGAAGCTCCTACAATTTGATGCAACATAGAATCATCTCTCAAGTTTGTGAGAACTTGTAAGAGAGATGAATCTCTAGAGTATGAGGGATAGCTCCATAGATTTCATATTTAAGTGCTTATCACCTAATATAACACTTATTTATGGGAAAAGGAGTAGGATTTTGCATGAAAAATAAACTACACTAAAGAGGTGATACACCAAGACATATCCCACAGATTATCACACTCCTACTAAGAAACAAAGCTTTCCAAGACCAATTCTAGGCATTGAAGAATCCTAACATAGTGTTTCAATGTGAAGGTAGGCATACATAGGATAATCAACAAGATAACTGATCTAGGGGCAGATTTCACACCATAGAAACAATTTCATACTTGAAGAAGAGCCTAGTATGTTTGTACACTTCACATTTGCTTAAACATGAAGGATAAAGAGGAAGAAGGATGACAACATCACTTATCTCCACTACACATCACTCAAAAACTTGGATAAAATTTTATTAATTCATAATAAGACTTGCATTCAATGTTGAAAGACAAAATGTAATGTCATACCAGCAGGGTCTCACCATACTAGCTATGGTCTATTTTACAATAACCAAGATGGCTCACATTTATAGAATTTGGAAGAAGAGAGAGAGAAGAGAAGTTAAAGAGTAAAAAAAATTGTGATCTATTTCAGGTTTCATGGTTTGACATCCAAGGCAAGTGTGTTTTTTTATCCATTAGGCCTCCCAATTAGGCCTAATTATGCCTCTTTAGCCTAGAAGACAAAAAATGCTCAAAATGGCTCCTGCACATGTGAAATATATTGGAAATGTTTTATTCACTTTCAAATGACTCATACAATGCTCCATATCATGTTTTAGCTTTTGGTTCATTTTGGAAGTATGAAAACTCTGAAATGGCCAAAAGACTAGTCTATGTCTTTATGCATGCTAGATAAGGAAAATGGATGTTGGGTGAGTACTGGGCTTCAAATTGATTTTAAAATGATCTATGAAGGTCTGTAACATCTTATTAAATAAAAATACACCTCAAAAAAACCCATTTACCTTGTAATTAATTTCCAATTCACCTTTTTTTCATTTCTCCATTAGCAATAAGCTTCATGGTGACTGTAACCTTTGTGGTATGGAGTACCTTGTTTGACCTAAAACTTTATATCAAGTTTTCTTAGGTTTTTTTTATTTTTTTTCCAGCTTATCCAACACTCATCTAAGGTATACTTGCCTATTGGTTACCAATTTCACCATTTCCCTCAAAATTATCACCTTCATGCATACTAAAATAGCCCCTACTTTGAGATAAAACAGAGAGGGTTTTCACTATTTGAATTGGAAAATTGATCATTTGATGATATTAATTAGGTATTTATGTAATTATTCACCAATTTTGAGCTTCTAAATCCTTCATTAGGCCATTCAAATTTCCACATTTGCAAGGTAGATTCTATGAAACAAGGAATCTATGAAGGTGTGCAGGGTATGACTATGTTTGTAGGTTATAGGGATGAAATTGAGATTTATTATCAAATTTAGGGGGTAAATCATGACTCTTAAAACCTATTCAACCATTTTATATCCTATTTTCCCATTAAACACTTCTTTATGCTTTTGAAATCATCAACTAGGTCTTTGACTGCCTAGAAAAGGGAATCCATGTTTATGCTTGGATATAAGTTCTATTTTGAGGTTGGTTCATGATTTTTGGAGCAAATAAAACCTCATATATTTTTTTTAACTGATATGAGTGACCATCCATAAATTTTCCAAGTTAGAGTTTAATTTATTTGCACTAGTTCATGATATGTTCCCAAGATTAGGCTCACTGCCTATGTGGACTGAGACAACCCCTATAGGTTGCTAACTGAGCTTTATTCACATATATATTTGTGTATTTAGTATTTATATGAGTTATTTAATGGTACAAGTCATTTTTATTGGCCCAAATTCCATCCACATAGTCTCTTCTAGTACAAGGGAAACCACTTTGACCTTAATGCCATCATACCCTTTTGATTGACTATGTTTTCATGGATTTAGGTCTCCCTGTAGGTTAGTTACATAGTTTGGATATCCAATGTATTGTTAAAAAATTATTTAATCTCCATAGTTTATATTTGATACTTTTATCAAGTGCTTCATCCCTTATTTGGAACACACTAATCACCATTTAATAATTTCCTTTTAGATACTGTGTATTGACTGAGAAATCTCAAAACCCCTGCCTGTATGTAATCACTAAGCCTTCTTTGATATTTTAATAACCTATTACTTATGTTTCTTAAGACATAAGTCCATCCTCATTATTTAATTTTTCTTATAATCCTTCAAACTATCATCATCTCATGTTTTAGCCTTTAATTGGATCATCCTTTGCCTTATTTAGACTGAGACAGTCCTGTAGGTGATTTTAGGCAAGATTTGGGGCTAGTTATGTTAATAAAAAAATATAATAAGAGGGGGGGGGTGAATAAATATATTATATATCTTATTTCTTAATCAAATTCCTTTTCTTTAACCACTTAATCACACATTCAAGATATGCAATAAAACTAAAACAATAATATGCACCACACGAGAGAGAGAGAGAGAGAGAGAGAGAGAGAGAGAGAGAGAGAGAGAGAGAGAGAGAGAGAGAGAGAGAGAGAGAGAGAGAGAGAGAGAGAGAGAGAGAGAGAGAGAGAGAGAGAGAGAGAGAGAGAGAGAGAGAGAGAGAGAGAGAGAGAGAGCATATTTTTATGTGGACACCCAAAGTGGGAAAAAACACAAAGAATAATCTCAAGTATATGAATGAGCACCAACTCAAATTAAAAAATTTTTAAGCACCAACTTGTAAGAGCACCAACCCCTTTTCCAAGCACCAACACAACTATTTTTCAGCACCATCCCATAGGAGCACCAACCCATTACAAATATTTATGAGCACTAACCCATAGGAGCACCAACCCCTCTTGTGTATAAAACACAACTATCTCTCAATGTTGCTTACTCAAAAAATGATAGAACTCTACAATATCTCTTACTTCTGAAAATAAATATAAACCATGCACTCTCTTGCATATGATAAATGGATTCTCAAGCATTTATTTATAGCTTTTCAAATGAACTTTGGCATTCACCCTTTATGACCCTTCAATCCTCATGGAAAATGGTGCCAAACTTGCATAACCCTTCATATCCTTGCATTCGAAAAGTCATATGTTGACCCTTCATAAGCAAAAGAATCATTTCCTCTTTTGTCTTTATCTTGGTGACTTTTCATATTCTTCAAAGTTTCCCTTCATATAAAAATGCACCATATCCTCTTTTGTCTTCACATGGTGACTCTTTGAATTCCTCAAGATGACTCTTCATGGAAAATACATCCCATTCCTCTTTCATCTTTTACCCCATGACTCTTTGACTTCTCCATGGGCCCTTTTTTGAATTATATGCAACCAAAAATATATTTATTAATATTAAATAAATAGTAACACACATTAGCCAAGATATGAATATTAAAAACACCATTAAATGCAATGGGGCCTCTATCACCAATAATGCTAGACCTTTCACATCAATGACAATATTTCCAACAAGTTCATGTTGTGTTAGGGTCCCTTATAATTGCCTTTAAATTCACATTACCTGATTGAACTAAAATTTGCACTTTGTAACCTTTAAAACACCTTGTATTAATCAAACTAGATCATTTCCCAGTATGTTGGCTGCAGGTGCTTTTAGGTATGCCTATTGTACGTATAGGGAAGGGCTTAGGAAGTATCAAAACATCAAATTCCACTTTTTCACTATCATTTAGGCTCAAGATTGTCATTTGGATCATTTTGAATGATTTTAATTTGATGGCATAGTTTACAACCTCCATGTGAGGTTCACAAACAAATTTTCATTAACACCCCTGTAGAATTCACTACCAACATTTAGTGGTTTTTAGTCATTTTTAAGATTTTTCAAATTCCATCTCCATTCCTTTGGCCTTAAAAATTGGAATGAGTGTTCTTGGTGGATACAGATACTAAGTCAAGAAACCAAGACCATTGAATATTTCTTTTTTCATGGCATATGTTATCTCAAAATACCTCAAGGATCTATGTTTTAGGCCTTTAGGGATTGAGATCCCAAAACAGTCCAATCATTATTTTGAAGGGGAATTTCCACTTGGCATAGCATTCCAACTCTCATGGAATTAACACCATGCCTCCTGGGAAAATTTTGATCTTCAAACATGAAATTTAACATGTGTTTCACTCTTTTCACCTCCATACAAACCTCTTGAACTTAAGCATAAGCTGACTATGAGCAAACTAGGCAATGAACAAGGAGATTAGGTAATTTGGCTTTGGAGGAGTATGATAATTTGATATTTCACAAGGGCACCCAATGAAGACACCTTTTAAATCATGAACCCAAGCATATTTTATGTCTTCGGGATCTCCTTCCATGTTTCAAAACTTAGGTTCCATACCCATGTCTGTAAACTTGGAAAATAAGCACAATTTGAAATATTCCTTCAAGGGCATGAAGAGAGAAAGAGTTGGAAGTTGGAAACACCATGGAGATGACCTTATTCACACTTGAAAACACCTCATCAAACTCACATAACTCCTTGGATTCCCAAAAATAAGAAACAGAGACAAACATACACCCTTCTTGAATGCAATTCCATAAAAAGCTACCTAGAGTGTAAACGATTGTGCATAAAGGAGGAAAAACCAAATTTAAACTTATTGTTATGAAAATAAATTTCACTTAGATTAAAATCCACCCCTAGAAATACTCTTTCCAATTCCACCTGTGGCTTCCATAGTGAGTGCTTAAACTTGCCCTTGGCTTGCCAAAGGAAAATGAAGGAAAAAAAGTTGGAAATGGATATTTTATGCAATTTTATGAAAACCAAAAGTGAATATGACTTGTGTAAAGGTGAACAGACACTCCACCACATTTTCACTTGATGGTGGATTTGAGAAGTCCATACAAGTGCCCAAAGGGGCCTATTTTTGAGGAAAAACTACCATTTCTTGATCATAACAGACTTTTAACTACCACTTGACATGATCCTGACATCATTTGACCTTTTCCACATTCTTATCCACCTTGGTGACAAATATTTTAATTTTAAAGTCATTTAATCAAGCTAAAAGGTGGCCAAATGACCTTTTTAGCATCTGAAACCTAGCAAGTGGTCAATTTATGACTTGTAAACACATTGAAACCTATAAATTCCCATTTTAATACATTTCTAAAGTAAATTGAGCCTTTGACTAAGTTTTACCATAGTTGGCCAATGTTGACTTTTGTAGACTGAGCTAATACAAGCAGGATGGGTTTCAGCTAGGACTAGGGAAAGAGTAAGTGAGACATGTAGGACAGTAGATGACCCCATAGGACACATGAAACTTTATATAAAAGTTTAAATATTATGGGTTGACCCAAATTTGACTTGGGGTTAAATTTGGTCAATAGTTAGTCCATGCTTTTTTCTATGATTTGTTTATCATTTTGATGAAATAGATATATTTTCAAGCTTCTTGTCTTTTATTTTATTGTTTTCCAATAATTTATTTTAAGAGAATATGTTGATATATATTTCAACAGTCTTAATTATGGTTTAAATTTGATAGTCATATAAATGTTTTTCAGGGTTTTTACCTTGAAATATAGTATAATTTTTTTATAAACCATATAAAATGATAGGGAAAATTTCAATGACTATTAATTTTTATTTGAAAGATTATAATTACATACATATATTTTTCTAAAACAATATATAAAAATAAATATTATTTTTAAAATTCCTTATTCAAATAAAAACTAACTAAACTTTTAAAGGTAATGTTAAAGAAAGAGCTATCATAATAAATTTATTTCTTGACAAAGTTGACCATCAAATTTAAAACATTATTGTGACTCTGTAGACCTTGATGAAATAACTATATTCTCAAGTTGCTTATCATTTATTTTATTGTTTTATGGAAAATACTTTTGATATAATAGATAATATGTTGATAAATATTCTATTAGTTGTATCTCCATGTCCCTATTGCATAAATGCATACATTTATTATATATTTAATAATTTAGTTTGAAAGATATAAAAATTTTATTTATTATACAAATAAATTGAAATGAGTTTCATTTTATATTTACTACAATTTTATAAATTTAGTTTGAATGTTAAGAAAATTTATTTTTTATTTGAGTAAATAAATTGAAAAGAGTTTCATTTTGTATTTAAAATAACTTAGAAAAGCTAGTTTGATAGCTAAATAAATTTATTATTTGTATATACATCTAATTTTGGTATAAGGTTTGTTTTGGTAATACTTTTAGTGTCATCTTTTGCATATGGTTCATCAACTTGAGTTAGTTACTAATTAGTGCATTTCATATATTTCTCTCTCTCTCCCCTTCTTTATGCATAGTTGTCTTATCCTTTTCTTGTGTTTTCTCTTTTATGTGTTTTTTTGGCTTTATGTATCCCCTCCTTTCTCCTTCTATTTTATCTCTCTCCTTCATCTACTCGTTTACTACTAATTTTGTCATTGGGGAAAGATTATCAGTCTTGCCCAATTTTGCCTTGGGCAAAATCAGTGGATTGTCATTTTTGTCTTGGTTTTTGTAGGCCCTTCCCCCTTCCCCTATTTTTTCTTGCTTACCTAGGCTTATTTTTCAACTTCCTTCTCACTCATGTTGGCTTGCATGCCAATAGGTACGTAATTAAAAATTGAGAAGGTTGTATATATAAGACTCTTAAAGGCATTCTACATCAAGTTTCTTCCAAGTTTCGAAGGGTCTCCAAATTCATTTATTTTATCTGCAAAGGGAAAATTAGTCTAGGCACAGTCTAAAGGATTTATTTATTTTTATAAGGACAACATTTATGTTTTATTACATATTGTACAAAAAGAGGGATACATGAATGTGCATGTAGTTGCATCTCCACCCAGGAAAAGGAGATTGAATATTTCACTCTATTTATCCATTTACACTACAAAAGAACTATGTGGGGTCTGATTCGAATGTGCAAGATATATAGTTGTAAATCCATTATGGTTGTTGGACCCAATTACTTATTACCTTCTCCTTTTACATTCTCTTTTTATTATGGAAATCTAGGTCAAGAGCATTGATGAGTGAAATCATGCAATTATGTTCATCAATTCTAAAAAGTGTAAATAAACATACATAGCCTCCAATTGTGAATTAGTATATAAATCTATAAATTCCTAAAAGATTTTTGATACAAAAATAATGCAAGAGGACACAAAAAACAATAAAAATAGGTCAACATCAATCCCATCCTAATCATGGATGATGTAGCTATCGATTATGTTTTTTTGGAATCAAAGCTTTCAATTTCACATAGAGGTTTCTATAGACCTACAAGACACATATTTGCATTCAAAAATTATAAATATGATTAGTGTGTGATTTTATTAACTTTTGTACTTTATTTTCTTAGAATAGATTATTTTCACTTCCTTATTACTTTGGATAGTTCATGTTGATAATCCACCTTTAGCTAAAGCATAATTGATGAACCCCGATGTAGTTTCACTCAACCTAGGGTTTCCACCCTATTACCCCTTAGGGTTTGTTAATTTTTTTTTTATTAATTTCATATTTTGATTTTAGGTTTGTATTCCTCCTTTCCACCCTTAGGGTTTCATTTCAATTATACGTGGCTTTTATTGGATAGAATCATAGTTCATATTAATGAAATGGATGTGAATGCTTTATATTTTTTGAATGCTAAAATGAAGGTTTCAAATGATGAAAGGATTTAAAAATGTTTTTTAAATCATTAAAATCATATTTTATTTAAAATCCTAGTCTTATTGATGAAATCTTACATATGGTTAAAGATGCAAAGAATTCAAATGTAGATTCCCCTAGGATTTGTGATTGTGTGTTTTCATCTTCGAAGCTTTGTGATAAGTGTTTGTATTCTACCCCCATGAGAAACAATATTCCTATGGATATTATTAATGGTAAGACTCAACATTTGAACAAACACCTTAAGGAACTTAGTGTTCCCTCCAAAGAGATTGTAGTTATAATGCATTAAGTATATGAGTTATAATGGAAAATGCATGATTTATCTTTATCATATATTGCATTTTCTTCTTGGGCCAATTTTAGTGTTATATTTGGTCAAGATGTAATGCATAAGATATATAATTCAATTTTCCCTTGTGATTTTATAATTTCCAAATTTACATTGTCTGATGGGTTAGGTGATACTTGCATCTTATAAACTTTGTTTCTTCTTTTGGGAAATATAATTTCAATGATAAAATATTTCTTAAAACATTCCACAGAAGTTTAAATATCCATGCTTTAGATTATTTTTAGATACTTCTTAGTGGTTCTTTGCATACATAATTTGAGTTGGAAGAGATATTTATATTATGATATATACTTAATAAGGGACCAAGTGTCACTTGTGAGTACCTTCCTTCTCTTTGCCAAGGTGAATCTAAACATTTTTATGACTATATTTTGAAATTTAAAGATAGAATTCATACATTGATTAATCAACCTACATATTTAGGGAAACAACTCATTTTTTTAGGCATGTTATATTTATTCTTAAAGAAAATTTTCTTTATTATACATGCCAATATTTATAATCTCTTTGCTTTGAGACTATTTCACTAGAAAAACAATTTGCATATTTTTAAAATATTGATCATACTAATAACACTCCTATTTATATTTGGCCATAGTCAAGTGCAAGATCAATTACCTAGCCTTATCTCTACCTAATGACTCTCTACATAAATATTTTAGTCAGAGAATGTTTGGTCATGCATTTGTTGTGTTGGGCTTTGATGATTTGGATGATCATGAAGATGATGAGGATGAGTTAGAATAGTATATTTTAGATTTAGTGACCAAAGCCTATGTTTCCATGGATAAGGACAACAAGATCTATATTGGATTCAACAAGGGTTTATGCAAGTAATTTATGAACTAGCCAAAGCTTTCACACTCCACTTCACCTAAATCCTATGAACATCCTATTATCAAACTAGTTTAAATTCAAAACAAAGATGTTTTGGGGGTTTGATGGTTGTATCCAGACTAACAGATGTTGTAAATAAATTTCATTATTGATATAATTTTTTTTTGACCTTGATCTCATCATCACCCTTTTCTTCTCGATCTTTGGTTTGGGTTAACAACTTTAGAATGTCCCTACGCATTCTTTAAAAGACAGGATTCAACTAAAAAGGGTTTATTTTTAGGAGCAGTCATGATACTTACTTTTTGGTGGGTGACATCCATATTTATTTCTCAAATTATTCTCCCATTCTTCTCTCTGACTCATATATCCTGAGGATGGAATTAAACATTGGCAACAGGTCATTATTTGGTAAATGTTTTGGTCTCTCTCAATTAAAAGTAGAGCTTTCCAATTAGGATTATTTTGAGTGGAGTTAAATATCTACCTCAACCTTATAATTACTTGGAAAAGGATTATTTCATGTTACCTTTAGTATCTCTAATGATTGTGACTATGTTAATAATGTTGGTCCATGGTTTTGGGGTAATCATGGGTTATTATTTTTCCCTTGGTCCCCTTAGTCAAAGCAAAAAAGATAGTTATTTTAGTGTCTCCTTATTGGCTTAGATTTTATAACCTTCCACCTATTTTATGTAGTAAGGATCATCCTTAGTATCTCACTAGCTTAGTGAGATATTTCATTAAGATTAATGAGAGATTTATGGGAAGCAAGACAATGAGGGTGTATGTTATCATTGACTTATCCAAACCTCTATTTCATTTAGTCAAGTTGATTTATTCTTGATGTTCATGGGTTAAATTTATCAACTATGAAAGTTTACCCTCCATGTGTTTGTCAACTATCAGATTGGACACCATGCAACTACCTATTCTTCTTAGGATTCCTTGAGTTTTCAAAGGTGTTGAAGGAAGGATGCCAATCATATTTTAATTTTTAGAAGTGTCATTTGGATACATTTTTCTATTCTTACTTATTACCATTTATCTATAACATTTTTTCTAAATATATTACTTTATATTTGGAGATATTAAGAATTTATTAGCTTTGGTTATTTATATATTGTCTATCTGTAGACACCTAAAAAGTGTCTAACCCTTGGTCACACCCCCTCTTGGTCCATTCTTAACCCATTCCTAAAACATCTAATTTAAAATAATTAATTTATTTTGAATTAACCTCCCTCCTTTGACACCTCGCCTAGGACACCTCGCCTTGGACTAATTCCCATCCTATGACTCACACCCCCTCTTGGTCCATTCTTAACCCATTCCTAAAACATCTAATTTAAAATAATTAATTTATTTTGAATTAACCTCCCTCCTTTGACACCTCGCCTAGGACACCTCGCCTTGGACTAATTCCCATCCTATGACTCACCCAAGACCTATTCTTACTCCTCTCCAACCACCTAACAAACTCTCGTGCGTATTTATCCTTACCTTCGACCAAATCTCCAACTGACTATGCACTTGGCAGATGTAGAACGGGCTTGCTGGGCCTTTTACGCATTCTGAACCCGCTGACGTTGGTTAACTATCGGCCGATGCCGGCGGGATCGCCGATGTCAGTTTAATTAAACTGGCGTCTAACCTCTTCCAAGGCTAATCAGCTAATCACAATTTCCCCAAAATCACAATTTCTCACCTAAATCACAAAATCACGCGTCTAATGACGAATCCTTGAATCTTTAGTCTTTGACCATCTGCCAATTTGCTAATCTCTCAGCCAAGCCTCTCACTCTCTCCCTCAGGTGCAGAAACAGGTATTCTGCATTAGGGTTCTGCAACATCAAACACAATAGGGACTCAGCATCAGGGTTCTATGTCAACCACAGGTACGACATCAACAACACTCTTCTGGCAGGCACAGGTATGTATACTGTCTATGTTTTCATTGTCTTTGGAATTATAGCTTTTAGGTAATATCTCCTCCCCTTCAACACCTCTATGACCTTAAACTAGACCAGTCCCGAACCCTGTCTCTCTGCTATCCCTGTCTTCTGTTTGATCCCTCTGTCGGACCATATACTCTGCCCATTCAACCAGACTCTCAGACCCAGACCTTAGACCATTCACCTGAGCCCAAAACTTTGTCTCAGACCAATCAAACAGACCACAGACTCATCCACAGACCTATCCCCAGACCAAGAAACTCGACCAGACCCGACTACAGACCACTGCCCCGATCGACGCTGGTCATTACCCTAATCGACGTCGACAGACTAACCGACGTCGGCAGACTCTGACAATCAATGCCGGTAGGACTATCAACGCCGGCAACTGTGACCAGTCCGACAACATCTTTCAGGTAAGCTTTTGCTTCCTTTTTCCTTTTCAGTCTTTTATCATATCAGTATTTAATCATTTTATATTTTATCAGACTTTTCTTTTATCAATTAGTGGGTTAACCTCCCTTAAGGAAGTTTTCATACTTTTGGGAATAGGCTTTCGCTTGGCAACCCACCATCTATCCATCTAACACCTCCTTTGTCCAAGTCTCTTTCTTTGCAGGTGTCATTCCTCCACAGCCAAAGAGGAGTACTCACAGCGTCTGGATTACGGTGCGCAGACTACATCCAGGTACACAAGCCTTGACCATCTCTTAGTTTCTTAATTCTTCTCTTGAATATAGAAAGCGAAATTTGAATAGAAACACTATCAATATGCCTTTGTTCTTGAGTATAACTTGGTTGGTGTAGTGTTTCAGGGACTGGTCCCCCTATTGTGTCCTAGCATCACTTTGGAGCTCCAATCTCTATAAAAGCTCCTCTATTGTGGTTCATAGCTCTGCTTAAAATCATTAAACTTTGTCCAAAATAAACACTCTTGTTTATATCTCTCCAAATAAAATCCAAGTGTCTCCAAATAATACATAGTAATCATGGGCTAAAAAAATATGTCTCCTATAAAAGGTTTTACATTTTTTCCTAGTGATTCAAATCATTATCCTAAGTTCAATGATTCTTCAAGTGTAATATTAAAGAAAATAATTGATTTGAAGTTGGTTGTGATTCCTCATATTTGTATTGCATATTTTATGCAAACTTCATTTACATCAAGATATTATTGTGCTTATCACATAATACATTGGCATTCAACTAATATATATTATACTTTGAAAGATAAAATCCTTGATCTCATTGAAAAATGTGACATTGATCTTCACCCACATCCTAGTGATACCAATAACTCTTATAAAGAGGATCAACAAAGTGACCTAAATAAATGTTACCCAAATAAAATTTTCCCAAGAAAAAGGTGCCTATGAAGGTAGCTCCTAAATAATACATACCTAAGAAGAATAGTGTCCTAAACAAGGTTTCCAATGTGACAATCAATACTTATATTTTAAATGTTGAACCTTTGGTCATTATGGATTACATATAAGGAAATAAATGCAATAATATCATGATTGATAAGACTACTCAAATTAAAAGGTTTAGCACTAATTTTCTTAGATCTCTTAGATATAATATTAAACATTTAAGAAAGATTTATTTTTCTATGTGTGTTACATTAGGGTATAGTGAATTTCATATATCTCTTGGTCCCAAGACATGTCTTGCTACTTTTAATATTGAGTCCACATTGATTGAGTACAATGATTTATTAGGAACTCCTTGGATTAAATCAATGGATGTAACATTAGATGAGACTCATAATCATATTGTTTTTATTTCCAAGGTGACACTATTCCATTTCAAGATAGAAAAAATTTAAAGTGAAGAGTAATATCCCAAGGTGGACAAGGTTATATCTCAAGAGTGTGTATCCAAGCAAACACTAATAACAATGATACTATAAACTAACCAAAATAAATTGAGATATCATCACCTAATACTCCATCTCATATAGGAGACAATTTTTATTATAATGATATATGTTAATGCACTAGATTTGACGATGATGATATGTTTGATATCGATCCATCACCTTCTCATATTACGACTTATGTGGAAATGCATACCACAATCATATAATTTTATAAGTCAAATTGCAATCATATCATTAGATAATACATGCGCCTAGTTACTACAAGCTTAAATGCATACATATTTTATTGAATGTTAGGGATTTTCATTTTATTAATTAAATCACATGTTTATTTTATGGCACATTATCGACATTTATTTCTTATTTTACATCACATGATAACATATTTTAGTCCATACATTTATAAAATTAAAGTGCAAAAACATAAAAAGGAAAGACATAGATAAATATCAAATAGATGGAAACACATAGGGCCAACTAAAATAAAACTTATTATCGTGTGTGTGTGTATAATAAAAAATGTCCATACATAATACAAAATTAGGGTTACATGGATTGTATAAGTCAAACATCTATCTAAATTATCTAAGGTGAAGGAGAGTGATCATCCCCATTCTTATCTTTGTGCCTAACCTTGTGGGTGCCCATGGCACTACTCTCACCAATATCATATTGTGGTACCCTAAAACCATTGTTTAATTAGACATTAAGGCCACTTTGTCTACTATAACTAATAACCAACTTTACATGCACTTGTGTATAAGATAACTCATATTTTTCCCATGTAATATCATAACCCAATTGGGCTATCTCTATAATAAATGTGGAAATAAATTATGGTGTTGGATCTATGGGTGCTTCCTTTGGTCCCACTATGGTGGTTCATATTATTGTGCCTACCTTAATTAGGCCTTCAGGTCATCAACCTATTATTCCTCTACAAATAAATAAATCCTTAAGTGATCAATGGGATTAAATAAACACACATAATCACCTACAATGTATGATATTTTCTCAACAATATGAAAAATCTTGGGGGTGTCACGTGTCAGAACTGATATGACCCTGTCGATCATAGCAATCCATAGAATGGATACTAAAATAACATATCATTATCAATAAATATTATAAAATAATATACAAATTCCAAATATGACCAAAAAAATTACACATATACTTAATGGGATCCTCAAAGGTAGCTTGTGTGACAAAACCCAATGTTAACATGGCCCCTTCACACGTTACATCACCCTCAACACCAAAATTAGGTGTTGTGAATATACATGTCACCTCCTATAGTTTCATGCACATTTTTGAAAAAATTAAAATCAACACCTCCACTCCCCCTCCCCCTATCTACATCTAATACATTTGGAAATACAAGTAATACATGTGCCACGACCCACCATATCAGATAACACATAATCAAACTTGCATCATCTTGCCCTGGGTCTATAAAGGGTGGATCAAAATATATGTCAGGGGTGTGATCTCTCTCCACCTCATAATTTATTGGGTACATGCCTACCCTCTCAAAATTAACATCTAAGAAAATAACTCCACACATGACGTGGAGGGGGTTGGTTCTGTGAAATTCCAAATTGTCAGGTAACTCTGATGCAAGAGCATTAACTTTAGCTATTTATTTTTGAAAATTTTGGTCTTGAATAGGTTTACGAGGTCATATTTCATATATTTAAATCTTTTCCATGTTTCAACTTGCTTTGTTTTGGTCATTCTAGCTTGTTTTCAATTTTCCCACCAAAACTAGAAATTTGAATTTTTTAACTTGTTTTGGGTGTTTTAGAAGCTATTCTCTTTTCTTAATGATTTCTTTGATCATGATTTCTCATGGAGGTGTCAATGAAGGTCTTAGACATTTTTTATAATAGTTTAAATGTTTTAAACTCATATGTGACTATGTCAAACTCAATTAAGGTTAAGTCTTAAATTAGGTTATTAAGTTGGTTAGGTAGTTTTAGGAGTTTGGAATAAAGGAGTGAGAGAGAGGAGAGATAGGATATTGTGGATAAGAAAATAAGAGTGAGGGAAAAAAATAAAAATATACCAAGAACTCCAAGATTTTAGATAAAAACAAGAAGAATAAGTTTTGAAAATAGGGTATTTACAATGCTATTATAACACATGTTTTACACTCAAGAATAACGAAAGAGTGGTTATTGAGTTTATTATTCAAAAACCAATCTTATATTATGTGTAAAAGATTTTTTTTTCTTTTAAATCATAATTTTTTTTCTTGTGGAATAACATTTATTCATATAGACACTTAAAATCAAACACTTTGTGTTGATTTTAACCTTCTTTACACTAAATACTTAGTCATCTCTAATCATCCTTAATTTTTCCTAATCACTATTCACTATTCACTATCTATTGTCCCTAAATTAATCTAAAGTTAATAAACTAATATTTCTCTAATTAAAAATTCCATGGATTTTAAAAATTTATAATTTTCATAAATCTAAAAAATCAAAATTATCCTCACATGCCCTAAGATTCCATTTGTCCCCCACCATTCTAATTTAATAACTATGTCCACCATTCTAATTTAATAATTCTATTGTCCATCATTCCAATTTAATAATCCTATTATCCTTCATGATCTAATTTAATAATATACATTTACTCCCATTGTCTTCCATTATCTGATTTAATAATCCACCTCTATTCCCATTATCTTTCATGATAAAATTTAATAATCCACCTTTATTCTCATTGTCTTCCATGATTCAATTTAATAATCCATTTTTATTCCCATTGTCTTCCATGATCTAATTAATAACCCACCTTTATTTACATTATCTTTCATGATCTAATTTTCTCTAATTTACTAATCCACCTCACATCCACTTACTAGTTTTATATCATATCTTCCTCCCAAATGAATTTTATATTTATTTGTGAGTCCTGCATGTTCTCCACTCCAAATTTTAATTCAAAATTCCCATTATGAATTAAAAATTACCTTTTATTGTTATCCCTTGATCTTCATCTCAAGATGGATGGTTCACATCCATTTACAAATTCTATAAATTGGAGATTCTTCCTCAAATTTAGCCAATTTTATTCATTCCAAAGTTATTATATTGGTATATAAAAAAAATCTTCTTCATTCTAAGGTTATTCTATTGGCATATCTTAGAAGCTTCTTCATTATAGGTTTATCATGTTGGGTTTATAAAAGAGTTGCATATTTTCTCATCCAATAAAATCCAAGCCATCAAAGAGAATTTTTCATACCATAATTTTGCCCATTTTCCATTGTATTGGAAGAGTGAGCAACCACAATTCAAAGAGAGCAAATTGAATTCACACCGCAGTGGAGGAAACTTCTTTTTGTACTAAGGTATAATTTTTTATTATTTCTTTCATTTGTATCTCTATCATAGGTTGAGTTAGTTTAGATTATATTTCATTATTAGATGATTTTTTAGCTTAATTAATACTTATATATTTACTACACACATATTTGGCATGCTCGATGGGACCATTCCCTCATCTTTTTCATCTCATATTCATGATAGTTGCATTTAAAAGCATTTTTCAATTGATTTTTGATTTTTGATTTTGTTTTTTTGGTTTTTATTACTTTGTTGAATGTTTCCTTGACTCTAAGCCAATACACACTCTCTAACAAATTATTTGCAAAACATTAGTAAGATAAATTTTACAAAACAGCTAACATAAAAACTAAAATATTTCTATTTTGCTACCAACATTTCATTTTAGTTTCTATTATCTCACACTTAATTTATTGGATTTACTTATTTTACTTTTTCTAGAATTCTATTTATGTTATGAAATTGTGTATGCTCTTCCTTTAGAGTTATGTTGATGACAATACTCAAAAAAAAAAAAAATTGTTATCCAAGTTGTGATTGTATGTATGTTTTTCCCTTGGCATCATATTAATGATGATACCTGAGAATTAGAGACAAGCATTAAATTTTTATTTTAATTTTTTAGGGGCTCTATCGATTCTATATTTCATGACCACACAGTAGGTCAAATTCTATGTACTAGTGGAGTATAAATAGTAGGATCAACTGTCATTTAGCCAAGTGGGAAAACTTATACAAGATCTTATGAAGGTGAGGAGTTAACTCTCTGACCCAAGTATTAGATAACACCCTATAATAATTTGGACCTCACTATATCTAAAGGTATCTCAAGGACTCCTCCTTTCAAAAATCTTGTGCAAACCTTAAGCCTAGGTAAGCCATTTATCCATCTAATTTGTGGTGTAGCTAAGAGGAGCATATCACCTAGGGAAGTTACTTTTCATAGACCCTTGAAAATAAATTTAGTGGGTCATGGGAATGGTATGATACTCCATGATTAGTGCCTTGAAATATTAGGTCAAAACTAATGTAATAGATAAACAATTGATATAGAAAGCCCATAAATTATTCAAGTCCCTTTGCCTACATTTTAACCTTTTTGTTATAATTTCATGTGTGTTTAGAGTAGGACTTGTTTGTTTGTTTCCTTTTGATATGCCACGTGCTTAAATCCTTGCGTGAAAAAATAATTACTTTTGATTTTCTAAACAATTTAAAAATCAACCAATCTTCTAAAAATCAAAATCCAATCCAAAGCTCAAAAGAACCTTGTTATCAATCAATTTTATTTTTATCATTTGGTACTTTAATTTTTGTTTTTTAGAATCAAATGTCTTTATTTTATCCCTTTTTATTCAAATACTCTCTTGTAATTAATGTCACATATCACCAGATAAATGGCTTTGTTGAGTTATCCCTTGATCAATCAGATCACAAATCCAAATCCAAATAATCTTAGTCTTAACATAGTGTTCAGTCCAATCAATTTTGATTCAAATGCATATTTGAATCAACATAAAATCAATCATCCAATAAATACAAATACAAGTTTGAATTTGCATTTAACCTCACCCATCAATCAATCACATCTGAACATCAACCAATCAAATCCAAACTTGAATATTTATTCAAGTTTACCAATCGATCATCCAATAAATCCAAATTCGAGTTTGAATGTGCATTTAACCTCACCCATCAATCAGTCAAATCAAAATTTGAATACTTATTCAATTTTACTCATCTACAAATCGAATCTAAATTTGAATGCTTATTCAAGTTTACCAATCTACCAATTGAATCCAAACTTGAATAGTTATTCAAGTTTACCCATCAATCAATCATATCTAAAGATCAACCAATAGAATCTAAACTTGAATATTTATTCAAGTTTACCAATCAATCATATAATAGATCCAAATCTAAGTTTGAATGCACATTTAACCTCACCCATCAATCAATCATATCCAAACATCAACCAATCATATCCAAAAATCAACCAATCAAATCCAAACTTTAATAGTTATTCAAGTTTACCAATCAATCAATCCAATCCAAACATTGATCAATCAAATTAAACCTTGAATACTCATTCAAGTTTACCCATCAATCAACATCCAAATTTTATTTCAGGGACAAAACTCAATTAATTTATAAGCTTTACAAATCAAAATTATTCAAGTTATTTTACAAGTTTTAATCCATCCACAAATCAAGAGTCACCAACCACAAATTAAACCGTATTTATCAATTCCTCAAGTTTCAACCTTAATATCAATCAAAATCAACCCTTTGGTTCAATTTCATGACCACTTTAAAATTTATGTTTTGACCAAAGCCCATTCACAATTCAACCCCTAATCTAATCAAATCCAAACACAACCTTCAATCCAAATCCAACCTTTAATCTCAACACCCATCAAAACCAACTGTATAACATCCATAAAAATCAACCATTTCATTATACATATAATTCATTCCCAAATTTGAACAAAACTACATCAAATCCACTTTTGTCCACACATTCATCTAACTTCACAAGTCCACATAATCCAGATAATTTCACCTTTAATAGAAATATGTCATATCCATCCTTCAATCCAACAAATACAAGTCCATCCTTTAACACAAATAAATTCATAAATAATGCCCCCCATAATCGACATTCCCAAATCACTAAATACATCATAAAGAGCAAAAATGAGGTATTGCTATAAGATTTAAGTCTAGGAGCCAAGTTTCCTCCTAATTTTTAAACCCAAACCATTCCACATCACCCTACCACTAGTAACCTGATTTTTAAAAATCAACCAAGTCTCCCATACACTAGTTATATCCTTGCTTATAATATCCCTTATCACACTGGCAAAGTGAGGGCACTTCTAGCATCCCAACCATATAGTATCAATTCATCTCCATGCCTAGTGGTCAGCCTAGTCAAGAAAATAATAAACACAAATTTACTCCTTCAGGATAACCTTATGATGTGTATTTTTAGAATTTGGTCATTGAAAACTTATTCATATTCTGAATACTAAATAATTTAATGAAAATGTCCCAAAATCTAATTGGTATAAAGATAAGGAATATTGTGGCTATCACAAAATAGAAGGTCACTCCACAAATAATTGTATGATAGTAAAGCATTATATAAAAGATTTGATTTACAAAGGGTATGTTGTGGTAGAGCCAAGTGTATCCATGTCTAAAAATCATAGCTTTTGGGTATGCAAACATTTCTTTCCTGAGCCTAATCACACCACTCCTTTTATCAACACCACCAATCTTTCCTCTCATATTTCAAGTTCATATCCCACACCCATAAATTGGGACCAACAATATTACTTACCATTAGTTTCCTCCCATAATTATAATAAAATAATCATAAACTTCTTAGCTAGCCTCTGGCTAGAAGAGCATCAAGAAACATTTGCATATTCTAAGGAACAACAAGCATTCTTCGATCAAGATGAATCCTACCATCCAAATCTAAAATCATTGTCCCTTACTGAAAACCTGTTTGAGGAATTATCAAATAATCCAAATCCAAATTACAATCCCAAACCAAATCAAAATCCATAAAAATAAAAATATAAGTCCCTTAGTGAGAACCTCTTTGAGGCATTATTGGAAAATCCAAATCTACATCCCAATCAAAACAATCAAGAAGAATCCCTTGGTGAAAACCTTTCTAAGGCACCAATGGATGAAAAAATTACTCTACCTCCTATATCAGCATAGATGCAGGATAGATCTCTATCACATATTGAACACACCATTGATCCAGAAGTAAATCCCCAAATCATCCAACTTGTGGTTATTCCTAATCATGTTATATGTGATATTGTTGGTCCCAATCACCTTTCACATCATGAACCTATAATTATCCACACTATCATTTCATCCTTATAAATATTTTATGCACTCAACACACATCCTTCATCCAACACACCTTTTGCTTCACCCTATTTATTAGTACTCTCTATCATAGGGGCTATGATGGTATCCTATTAATTTTGGAAAAATCCAACTTAGAAATCAAATAAATTACTGAAGACATATCTAGAGAACATACTTAAAATATCAATAGAGGTCAGCCTCATGTATCTCAAACCCTTTTATAAGTGATATGCCAAAAATAAAAATAAATCACAAAACATCAAAAATTTAAGAAAAAATTATAAAATAAAAATAAGCATCTTATGAACCTCAATTGAGTTCAGATGACAATAAAGCCAAAACATTACCAAAAAAAAAAACTTGTCTAAAAGTATCTTGACACTAGGGGCTAGCCCTTTTAAAATTACATTTCCATCTTCCCCTCCCTCTATTTGTTTCTTCTTATCATTCCTCATTCCTTTTTATTCCCCCCCATTTTTGGGAGAACTACATGTGGCCTAAAGTTTATCCCCTTTATCATGGGCATTTGTACCATTTTTGACGATAAGAGTGTTTATACTATGTAGGCAATGATTGGGGGCATGTGCCCCTGGGGTTAGTTCGGACACTATCTCCATCATCTTTATTCCTCTAAAATGTTATTTCAATTTTTCATATTTATATCCAAAACTACATGGTTATCTCAGGGATTCCTCATCTATCATTCAATCTTATCAGACATGTTGACTACCAAACATCTCAACCCTCACCTAATATGTTAGTCATGTTATTTGATTTCTTTTTAGGTGTCGATTACTTTCATTTTTATTTTCCCCTATGTTTTATTGTGATTATTCTTAACTTGTCTTAGTTACAATTGCTTAATCTTGATTGTCTTATCATGTGTCTTGTTTGTCTTGTCATTTACTTGTTTTATCTTACACTCATCAATTTTATTTGTGTAACTTTAATTTTTGTTTCTTTTTGTTTGCATTCATATTGTTTCCACTTTTTTGTTTTTATTTATTTTTATCATTTTTTGAGTTTAGATTCTTTTGTATATTACACTATAGTGTGATTATGATTTTTCTATATCATGATGCACTCTGTTTTGCACAAATTGTAATCTTTTTAGTCCTTATGCATAAAAAATAAATATTCATTATGATTATTTCATATCATTGATGACTATTATTTTACGCTAAATTAAAACTTAGGTTGCTCAAATCTTACTCACCTATTCATGTTTGAATTCCAAAGTAAGTAAAAAATAAACACAAGGTAGTTGTCTAACCATCCATATAATATCCATCCATGCCATCAATTTCCACTTTCCAGTTCATCCTCTCGCTATAGCCTATCCCCTTCTATTCCAATATTTTTCCCTTAAACCCATCATTTTCATATTTTACAACAATTTTTCTCCATAATTTTAGGACCCAATTAATTGAAATGCTATCAATCTTTATCAACTGCTTGCAATTATCAATTCGATAAAATCTTCCTCTCAAATTGGAAAATCTATATTTTTTGTTTTCAAGATCATAACTTACTGGGATATATTATTCTCACCTCTGCTCATGTGACCCCTAAGTCCTGAGCAGCATCCAAGCATGCAACTTTCAAGCAAGAAATATTTTTTTTCTAACTATTCTCTAGTTTTTAGCTAGGGGAAAATCATTTTACAACAATTTTAATCCTACAAGTATGATATAAATTTTTTGTTCTTCAATTTATTGACAACCTTCATTATCACCACTTCATTTTTACTCCTACATCATTTTGAGTGCTCATCCATTTTATCACATGAATACTCGAGGGGGCATCATCATGGGTCCCTCATTTTGTTCCAATCATTATCTTATTCTTCTATTCAAAATCCTACACTTATTAGTTATAAATGATAAAATCATAACATCCATTATTTCTTCGTCTAATTTTTTCCACCTTTTAAATGAATTTTTTATTCTTTAACAAGTCATTACTTCGATAATTTCTCATAATGACTTCTCAAAGAGGAGAAAAATGTAGATACTTAAAATTAGATACTTTGTGTTGATTTTAACTGTCTTTTCACTAAATACCTAATCATATCTAATCATCCTTAAATTTCCTTAATCACTATTCATCATCATTATTCACTATTCACTATTTATTATCCCTAAATTAATCCAAAGTTAATTAACTAATCTTTCTCTAATTAAAAATTCTATGAATTTTGGAAATTCATAATTTTCATAAATCTAAAAAATCAAAAGTATCCTCACATGTCATAAGGCTCCACCTATCCCCACCATTCCAATTTAATAATCCTATTGTCCTGCATGATCTAATTTAATAATCCATCTTTATTCCCATTGTCTTCAATGATCTGATTTAATAATCCACCTTTATTTCCATTATCTTCCATGATTCAATTTAATAATCCATCTTTATTCCCATTGTCTTCCATGATCTAATTTAATAATCTACATTTATTCCCCTTGTCTTTTATGATCCAATTTAATAATCCACCTTTATTCCCATTATCTTTCATGATCTTATTTTATCTGCTTTAATAATCCACCTCACATCCACTTACTAATTTTATATCATTAATTCCTTCCAAATGAATTTTATATTCATTTGTGAGTCTTGCATGTTCTCCACTCTAATTTTTAATTCAAAATTCCCATTATGAATTAAAAATTATCTTTTATTCTCAACCCTTGATCTTCATCTCAAGATGGATGATTCACATCCATTTACAAATTTTATAAATTGGAGGTTCTTCCTCAAATTTATACAAGCTTATTCATTCCAAAGTTATTTTGTTGGTATACAAAAAAAAGATTCTTCATTCCAAGGTTATTCTTTTGGCAAATCTTAGAAGCTTCTTCATTACAGGTTTATCATGTTGGGTTTATAAGAGAGTTGCACATTTTCTAATCCAATAAAATATAAGATACTAAAGAGAATTTTTCATACCACAAAATTTCCTATTTTCCCTTTTATTAGAAGAGTGAGCAACCACAATTCAAAGAGAGCAAATCAAATTCACATCACAGTGGAGGAAGCTTCTTTTTGTACTAAAGTATAATTTTGTGTTGTTTATTTCATTTGTAGATATATCATACGCTGAGTTAGATTATATTATATTTAATTATTATTTTATTTATTATCTTAATTAGAATTTTTAGATTTACTACATGTAATTCATATTCCAGGTTTGAAAACACAATACAAATTTTTTGTAGTCAAGGAAAGTGTTCCTATAGTCAAGAAAATGTTGTTTTTATCATATTTTATGATTAATCAAGTTAAAAAATGTTAAAATAGAAATATATAAGTTTGTAGAGTCTTATCCAATAAAAAATATTCCATAAACGGTCTTTAAGTTTAAATTTCTATTGATTTTATGTTCTCGGTCTATACATAGTCGACTAGGGTTTTAGTGTATTAAAATCATCATAACCTGAAAAAAAACCCTTAAAATTCCATGAAATTTTATAAATATGTGTATTAGGATGTTGGTGAAGGTTTTTAATTTGTTTCAATAATTTTTTAGCCCTACAGCTCGATATATTCAAAAATCTCAGACTGTAAGTCTAAAACTAGGCCTATTTAAAGCACTAAAAATATTATAAAATTAAAATGGACCCAGCCAAATGCAATGAAATTATTTAGATATGTACATAAAGGTAAATTCAATAATTTAAATTTGTTTTCAATGTTTTATTATACAAATTAAAAAAATTATTAAATAAACAAATCTGTAGACCTATAAATAAGGTCTAAAAACCTTATTTTCTCATTTTCTTGCATTTTCAAGTTTGAATGGTGTAACCCAACATGGTGAGTTGAGAGAAAATATAATGAATTTAAAAAAGGATATTTAATAATAAAAACTCCTTGTTTAGTTAAAAATTACTCTCAACAAGGTTGTAGGTCTATCATTCCTTAATCTCTCCATCAAACTCACTCAAATTAAAAGCGCTCAAGAAGAGCATTATTGTAACCTTTTTAGATTTTACTATGTAAATATTATGTTTGATTAAAGGGTTGATTATTATAAATAATTTAAATAATATGCATAAAATAACCACTTATTTATTACATATTTTGACTAGCTTTGACTTTTTAAAAATAGTAATAAATATGTGCAAATAAAGACTTATATAGAAAACACATGATACAGAAGATTTGAGTACTAAAAATTTAGATAAAAATAGGTCTAAGTGTTTTAAATTTCATCCCTATGTCATAACCCCTCATGAATAGTATCACCACACTTAGAATGTAGCACCATGTAGCTCTAATGTCCTAAAAATAGCACTAGTGTTCTCTATGCAATACTACTCCAAAATTTTGGGTGCACTTACAACTATGTTTTGTTCCTACATGCATGAAGTATAAAAATATATATTACACTTGTAATATATGTTTTATGATCCAAACCCTAATCCTCTTTGTAAGTAAGGCATGAGCTAAAAAGTGTATTCGCTAGTAGGATAAGCCAGATATCCTCAACACCCCCCTGTGAAGAGAGTTGCCTACATACCAATACTATGAGGAGGGATCAAGACCAATGTAGTTATCCCCACCTAAGTTATAGTACAAGTGCAAGTTATGCTATAATGATAGTGGTCTTGAATGCCTTGAATGTGCTTGAGATTGAAAATCTAGAAAATTTAAACTGAGTAGTTGTAGATGGTAGTATGCATAAGTAAGATAGAACAAGGATTAATAAATTTTACTTTGCTCAACTTATTTCATGTTTGAATAGATATTTCTCATCTAATTTCCATCTAGTGGATAGAGGTCTAAAATTCATGTATTTATAGTGTTTTGTAGCTTTTGCAGACAATAAAAGATGCTTAGGCCGATCTTAGGAGGGTTTTGCTTTTGAAAATATATTCATTTAGGAAAGATAGAGTAAAGGACATTAGTGCCATTTTGGGGACATTAGTACCATGTGGATCTAGTGTCCTTAATGTGGCACTAATGTCCATCTTGTAGGATGTTAGGCATGAAGGGCTAGGATCAAAAAATGAGGGTCTGAGACTACATATAAGCTGACTAGGGACACTTATGGCCCACACAAAGGCTAGAAAAGTGTGATAATAGGTATTAGGATAGGTCTAGGGATAAAATAAGAATATGTTGTCTCAAGTAGAACTCTTAACACTCAAACAACACTTTTAGGTGATTATATTTCCCCCCCCACCTTTATATTAAAAATATAACAAAGTGAAATGACTAGTATAAATGAAAACTAAGCGTACCTAGAATTACCTAGGAACTGAAGCCCATGAAATTGAGTTTGAGAATGTGAAGTTGGATTTATGTATGTGAAATATGATTGAGAGCATGAAATTTAAGTGAAATATGCATAAATCATTCTTTTTTTAAGATATATCAAAATTAAAAGACTATGTTGATTAAAGAAGTGAATGAGTAAAACTGAGTAAAGAGATGGGAAAGAGGAAATGAATGAATACACCTCATTGGGTAAATTAACCAATGCATCAACCTAGTGACAAATTGTGTGTGTGTGTGTGTGTGTGTGTGTGTGTATAGTGATAAAATCATTGAATATCTTGGATTGAGCTGATAGATTTCTTAATCCTCATATGTGGGTGGATCCAGAACTTGATCCAGTTTTGACTCCATCATTACCCACCCTTGCTTGGTGTATCATGACCTGTGAATAGCTCAGATTGGATTGAAAGTGTGTCCAATCCTCTCATGTGGGTGGTTCAAGAATTTAAGTAGGCCATGACTCCATCATTTCTCACCCATGTGTAGTAGATGCATCTAAAACTAAACTACACAAAGTGCAAGAAATATCTAATTGGGTATATCTAACCATGTATGTCAGCTCTATAGATACTCAGGTACATTAGGTGGCTTTAGGACATTTAGGAATGCCAACCATTATAGATGGAGTAAGGCATGAAATTAGTGACAACTTGGAATATGATGTCAAGTTTATACAATATAGAAAATGATATGGATTTTATCATTCCATCTGATCAACCTATGTGTAATTGAGTATATGGACATAATGTGTCATGCACATGCCCCCAATCTGATATCTAAGTATATTGATTTTGGACTGAGTCACAATGACTATATTTGAGTATCTAAACTAAATATAGGAATGATCATGTCATGCATGATGCCCCCAAACTGAACAAATGATATGAATCTAAGTTGAACTAGTGTGAATCTAAGTAAAATATGAGCACAATTATCAAATCTATAACTAGATTTATACAAACCTATATTATACCCAGTGTATTTTTCTAGGAAATATGAACCATCCTAAAACTAGGGATACTAGATAGTAGTGCCACATGTTGGATAGTAGTGTCATGTGGTGTCAGTATCCCTATTTAGGCACTAATGTGTGTATGGTTTGAAATTTGAGTCACTGTACTAATTTTTGATTCCCTATTTTTCCTCTATGTTAACCTATGCTTGATTTTTTTGAAAATGACCCTATGTTTTAAAAAATGTTTTGTAAATGCAATATATAAGTCTGATCTCTATGACAAACCCCTATGAATGCCCCCTCTTTTGAGGAGTTATTGAACTTGTGCAAGAATTATCCTTAAAATAAATAAATCTACAAAATTTATGTTAGAAAGAGCATATATGATAATTATGTGATAATCAAATACAATTTGCAAACATAATATAAAAATGTAAGAGAATCTTATCATAAGCATGTAATGTAATATGTATGTCATGTCTAGCATTGCACAAGGGTATAAAGATAAATGTAATAAATGTATGTAACAATAAATTTGAGTAGCTACCTAGGGGGATGGGGTATAATGTCCATCATGACACCCATTTAGGAAGGGGAGATGTATGAGGTCCCTCATGGCATCAAGAACTAGTGTGTGTAATAAATAAATACAAGTGTCATGGCCATGATGCATACAATAAGTCATACATACAAAACATATGAGGCATGAAAAGTATGATAAAGAGCTATAATACAAGGGACATGAGCACATGTCACTAAATCTGAGAAAATAAGACATACAAAGACATGTTCAAATGTCCATATATGCAAGCAACAATCAAGTTAGATTAGAGCCACATAGAAAGACATGTTTAAATTTATACATACACAATCATAAAATCACACACAAGGGACATGGGCACATGTCGAAGGCATACATGATTAGAAGTGGTGTAGAGCCAAAGAACAATGACATATTCAAATGCCCTTGAGTAGAAGAAGCATATAAAATACAATCAAGTCTAAACTAGGAAATTTATAAATGAAAGCATGCATAAATGTAGTACAATATATGTAATAGAGAGAATGTACATATGTTGAGTCTAAACTAGTGATAGTTGGCAAAAATATGAGGATGAGTAGCAATGATCAATATCAAGATATATCATGCAAAAACTGAAATGTAAAGATTGTACGGATAGGAACCTGGTAATAGAAAATATGTGTAAGATGCCCCTAATTGGGTGGATGTATCAAATGAATAATCTTAAATTAGTGTATATACCCTCAATGGGTAGATGATAACAAGTCTAGATTAGTGTAGTGGACCTGAGTCTTATAAGCAATTTGTAGGCATTCAATAAGAATAAGTGAAGCATGTATGTATGATAAAAATAGCTATACTAAGATAACTAGCATATGTAGTGTCTAACAAATATAAGAAATGTAAATAGAGTAATAAAATTTATAAATTTTATGTATTCTGAGTAATATTTGAATGCTTTTGTATTTTTGAGATGTTATATTGTTTTCAATTTTTTTCATATAAGCTATGTAGAAGCAAATGAAAATAAACTATGTACAAGGAGCAAGAGAAAATAAAGTGTGTACAAGAGGTTAGGAACCATACTAATCGATGAGTCTCATAAGAGACTCACTATCAATATGACCTGTGTCAAATAAGGGAACTGTGATCATGCATGTTGTGTGAAAGGGTAACTACGATCCCATAATCTATTGTACCAAGTAATTTGTATTTGTATCTACTTGTGTAGTGGTGTTATAAATATGTGACATTGGCTATGGTGTCTTGTGAACTATAGGGGTCTTAGGAACCCATATAGTAGAAGCTATAAGTGATATAGGTGCTCTGTGTTAAGAACCCTAAAAACCTAATAATAATTATCTCGATATAAATTGAGTGGAAGAAGGTCCTCTAGAATTTATGGCACATCTCCAACACATGGGTCTCTCTAATAATGGTCTTCATGGGAGATTATGCATACTTATCAATATTTTAGGAGTAGACCTCACCTACACTAGTGGATCTACTAAAATATGTGATGTATGCATAAGAATTATGATCTGATCTATAACTGATAACTATGTAATATCTAGTAACAATGCTAGAACTATAACTGGTGATTGTGTTGTAACTGCTTATGGGATAGGTAGACAATACTCATATGGGAGACCCTCAACTTTGACCACCTTATTTTCATGTATGTACTTTAGGCATATATGCACTATAGATGTGATGGCTCATAATTGATGTAACCATGGCCTACCTAATAACATATCAAACATGCCTGCACTAAGTACCACTAAAAATTGAGTGGCTATATGTTCTGGTCTAACCTATACTGGAAGCATAATATCCCCAATGGAGCTCTAAACATGACCACTAAAGCCATTAACAATTGTATCTATGTGGAATATGTCCTACTCTAAGTACCCCAAGTGATGCAAAAGTGTCATAGTGCACATGCCAATGTTTGACTCATTATCAACCATAACACTCTAGATACGATGATGATCCATGTAGGCTCGTATAAAGAGTGCATGTAAATATGTATCATCATCAATAATCTCCTATTATGATCAGGTGATGAGTCATCTAGGTGGGACTATAGTATGATACATGCTAATGATGTTATGAAATGGGTGTGCCTCCTTGGTAATAGTATGACATGAAGTTGGTGGTGGATGTGCCTAATATGTGTGGTGAACACCTAATGGGATCCCTGCTTCACTTACTGTGTTCTTTGGAATTGGGTCTCAGAATACCTTTAATTCCTTAGATACTGTTTGTTGTAATTTTGGTGCCTTTGTGGGTGTGCCCACATCAACAATATCAGCCTCAATCAAATCTTGTATCTTATGTTTTAGGCTTATGTATTTGTTTTTTGTATGCATTAGTACCCTATGATATTCATAGAATGTGTTAGAATCATAGTTATTTAGAAGAGGCCATGTCATATCAATGTATTTAATGAGAGGGAGAGATAGGACATTGCATTCTAAAATCTAATGTAAAACCTGTGTTGGTGACTTTGGAAGGTTGGTGAAGATTCAACATTGAGGAGCGGATAAAACCAATCTAGGAGATGGCTCGAAATCTGCATTGACTATGGCCTTTTTATCACTCTTTTTCTCAATGTCCCTTACCTTTTCCAATGTAACAAAACCACTTGATTTTACTAGAATATAGAAATAATTTTCTTTACAATTAATTACTCATATTCAGAATATAGATTTCACCACGAGAAACCTAATTAGTGATCTTTAATTAATTGTATTAATTTAGCTAACCAAAAAGTTTTGTAGCTAATCCACTTAGCTAAGTATCACCATGAATAGATATAAAAATCATTAACAATATCAAAACAACAATAAATATTGCATCTCATCATAGATGATATAATACAAATTTAGCCACAAGTGATACAATATTACAGCCACAGCTATAGAAGTATAATGTATAAATGTTACATTTTTCATCAATATATAAAAATATTTTAAATGATAAAATATGATATGAAGATCCTCTGAGTAGGTTTCCATGACTCAAGTATCAATATGTAATCTCAAGTGTAGTCTCAAATATAGTACTCCAACTAGGAGAGAGAACATCATCCGATCATTTTTTCACACCAACTACGGACCATAGATCTCCCACACTATCTCCCAAATAATAGTATGGCCCTCCCTTCATGAATGGGTAGATAATGACAATGCATGAATCCATAGTAACTAACCAGAACTCGTGTGTTGAAGATATCTAATACATAATGTGTATCATAAAAAAATTTGTTCTACCATGATATCTCAAAAATATGAAAACTATATCAACATATGAAATGATAATGTTTATCAAACATTAATTTGACCAATTTTTTTAATAATAAATGATTTCTATGATAAATCAAATTTATACACACCACTCGATTAGATTACCCATCATCTTGTAATGATGGCATTAATTAAGCCAGTAGAATCCATCCACTACTAAATTTAAGGTCATGAATGTGAGATTTGGTAAAATAAATAATAATATTAAAACTAAATAGATTCATTCATAATATTTCACTTTAGCTAATCATAATTATTCTAAGTACACAAATATCACATACAATCATTTATTCCATCAAATGAAAGGCAATGAATTGATAACATCTAGTTTATTACATATAATAAATAGAGTCCATAAACAGTGCTCAATATAACATAACATCTGCTTATTGATTATCTAGACTACCAGTTGCTTAAACCACTAAGCAACTTGTAATATTATTTTTCCATGAAACAACATTATAACACGTGCTTAATAAATTGTTCATAATCCACATATAACAAAAACCAATCTAAAACATCATACATGCTTTATATTTAATTTTTTGAATACATTTATTTTAATGCTTTTATACCTACCAAATATTAAAAAGCGTCATTTACATAGTGTTATAATATTAACATTGATAACACATTTGTATGCATTACTATATATATCTATATAGACACACACACACACACACACACACACATGAATAGTGTAATCCTTTCTCAATTTGTTTTCTTAGTCAACAATCATAAAAATTAAACCATTTATGTGTGTGTGTGTGTGTTTTGAATTCACACATACAAATACATTATAAATACTTTGTTTTATATAATATATTACTAAGATGACATCCACTTTCATTTGTCTTAGAGTATATTGTATACACTAAGTATACAATTAGTTCACAAATAAAGGCCCCATAACCTTTTTCATTAAATTGAGAAATTTCAATTTTCACACATAATTCTATAAATCAACTCAGTTACTCTTTTATTCACCAAAACTATTTAATCAATTAAATCCAAAAAATAATTTGAGTTTTTGTTAGGTTGTGGAGCTAAAAGCTTCACTGATGCAGACATGGAGGAGGTTGCTGAGAGGTTGCTGAGTGTCACAGACACCGGCGTCGGTCAGGCCAACCGACGTCGACAGGATTAGACAGGAATAACAACCAACGTCGGTCAGGGATCGGCTGGTGTCGATCACCTCCAGGCAGACAGGGACTGACGTCGGTCACCTGTGTGGTTCGGAATTGTGAGTGTTAGAGGCAGTTAGTTAACGAACCAAGTGTTTGCATGTCAAGAGCCAAATTTAGACTAGAAGCTGCGGATCTAATTATTGTAATTAGGTGTCTAATTATTGTTTGCATGAGATATATTTAAGAGACTCATGGGTTGTATTGTAATTTGTGCTAGAGAGTAAGAGAGCAAATATTAGCTCCTTCTGTGTGTGAAGAGAGCATGGTGTGTTCCTCCTAGTGCCACAATGCCAAGTGTGGGTGCTGGTTTGGAAAATTAAAAGGGTTTTTCATGTATGTATGATCTTGGTCATCAGGTGTGCATGGCTACGTTAGGAGATCTGCATGGTAAGTAATATCATTGATCTATAGGTGTATGTGTGTGCAAGGTCTAAGGTTCACAGGTGTACAAGATCAGGGAGGACAGCAACATAACAAGGAGCAGGATCAGGTAGGATCTACTTGGAGTACGGTGTGTACTCAGTCTAGAGAAAGAGAGGAAGGCAAGGTAGTTCCTTCCATAAGTAAGATCAGTGGGTTACAGGTTATTGCATTTTAGGGGAGATATACTTGGAGTGCGTGGAGCACTTGTGGAGTGCGTGGAGCATGGGTGTACTAGCAGTAGTGGATACTGACTGGTTGGAGGTGAACACCAACTCTGTGTTTGAGTTGTGTGTTGGGACCGTAAGAGAGAGAGCTTTGAGGAAAGAAGTATTGTTCACTTGAGGTGTGGGAAGCCTCTGAGAGGTGGTGAAGAAGAAGTGGCATCTTCTTTATTGTATTCTTTTCTGGATGAGTATTAATACAAGTTGTGTATTGTCTCTCATATTCTGTGTTGTTTCTGGTTTCTAGTTACTTATTACTTTTGGTTAATTCCACATCTTAAGTTGCTTGTATATGGTAATCAATTGTGTGCTTCCTCGGGGTCCTAACAGTTGGTATCAAAGCTAAGGTTACAGGGAGCAAGTTTTGTGTTTAGTTACAGGGCACTCTCAGGGGTTTCTAATTGAGTGGGAGTATAACAACGGCAGAAGAAAGTAAGCTAAGAATGGAGGAATTGAAAAGCACGAATGGTCAATTACGGTCCTATGGAAAGAAAGAGCAGGGAAAAGAATATTGTTGGGAAAAGAATATTGTTGGTCAATTACGGTCCTATGAAAAGAAAGAGCATGAAGGAACTAAAGATGCAGATGTTGCAGGGGTTGTTGTACAGGATGCTATGGTATGTTTCTTGGATAAAGTAGAATCTTGGTTTATAGATTATGTTACCTCTTTCCATGCAGCCCCAAGGCGAGGAGCTGGTGAGCCTTGTCAAAGAATTGGCAAAGGGGAAGTGAAGCTGAAATTGCAGGTGGCCAACACATGGGTGTTGAAGGAGGTCATGCAGGTCCCAGGCTTGGAGATGTGGCTAATTTCTTCAGGAAATTTGGGTGATGAGAGATGCATAAGAACTCTCACAGCGGATACACTTGAATTAACTGGTGGTAAGAAAGCAGGTACTCTTTATCTACTTGCCTATATTACTGATTCTTATTCTATTGCAAGGATGTGGCTTTGTAGGCTTGGTCACATGAGCAAGAAGGAGATGCATGTTCTTAAGTGGAAGACAGATGTGTTTGACAGACTTAAGAATTGGAAAGCCTTGGTGTTCTTGGAGGAGATGATGGACAGAGACCAGTGGATGGGGTTGGATACATCTGAGCAGGGCAGTTTGGACATGGGTTTTGATTTAAAGGAGCTCACAAGTAAAAAATTCATCACTCATAGGAACACAGGTACCGGCATCAATCAGGATGAACCGGTGTCGAATAGACAGGTGCCGATGTCGGTCATGTGCAGACCGAAGCCGGTGATGTCGGGCAGGTTAAGACTGACATCAGTCAGGAGGACTGATGTTGATAATAGGTAAGACTGACATCGGTCAGGAGGATCGATGTTGGCAATAGGGACACCGACGTTGGCAGTGTTGGTAGTCAGGATAGGTGCATGGAAACTGACGTCGGTCAGATGCAGACTGTGTGGTGACCGAGGTCGGTCACTGTAACAAATTTTGGGTAGACAGCAAGCTATCAAGGAGTCTCAAATGCCCATATGGAGGACTGAAGGTGGTAAGTAAGCCTCAAATTCATTGTTCCTCTTCTTTATACTAGTTGTTGACTGCAGAGCAGGAAGGATCCAAGAAACAGTGGGAGCATGGCATGAACAGGTTGTAGGACCAAATGGGAGATTTGGTAGGGTTTCTAGTTGGTATGAAAGAATTGAGATGAATGGATACCTTGGTTAAAGAATAGAGAGAATGGACACGTGAGATGGAAGGCCAGGTCATATGGTCTTGAGGAAGTTGCAGGACAGTGGTACAGGTTTTGACAGGTGGAGGACAAAGCAGGGCTTTAGTCAATGTCAGTGTAACCATTGTGTTTGTCTTACCAGGTGGATGATGGTCATGACATTATCCTGTTACTATATGTGGATGGTTCGCTAGCAGGTTTAGACATATAGGGTTTTGCTGAGCTAAGGGTAAGATTAGTTCAGTGGTTTGCCATGAAGGATTTGGAGCAGCGAAATTCTTTGGCATGAGAGACATGGAGATCATAGGTTGATTTTGTCTCCAGTGGGAGCTGATGTGAATCAGGTGTTGGTGAGGTTCATTACGTAGGATGCAGAACCAGAGCACACTAAGGGCTAGACAGTTTAGTGTCCAAAATCACATGAGGTCTGGTATAGACTTGAGTTTGCCCAAGCAGTGGGTGCTGTCAAAGAGTTAGGAGCTAATTCAGGGAAGTGGGTTCTCAAGTATTTGAGAGGGACCATAAGCAGGGATTCATGCTATGCAAGGTTAGTACTTCACTACATGGCTTTGTAGGTTCAGATGTGGCAGGTTTTTCGGATGACAGGTGGTGCACCACAGGTTGTGTGGTGGGTGGTCTTTAGGGTTGAGCTTAAAGAGGAATACAAGCCAGGAAATAGATTAAATGGGGTACAGGTATAGGTATAGTGTAACTGTTTATCTCCAAGTGGGAGATTGTTAGGTTGTGGAGCTAAAATATTCACTGATGCAGACATGGAGGAGGTTGCAGAGAGGTTGCTGAGTGTCATAGACATCGGCGTCAATTAGGCCAACTGACATCGATAGGATTAGATAGGAAGAGCAACCGACGTCGTTCAGGGATCGGTCAGCGTTGGTCACCTCCAGGCAGACAGGGACCGATGTCGGTCACCTATGTGGTTCAGAATTGTGAGTGTTACGGGAAGTTAGTTAACGAACCAAGTGTTTGCATGTCAAGAGCCAAATTTAGACTAGAAGTTGCGGATCTAATTATTGTAATTAGGTGTCTAATTATTGTTTACATGAGATCTATTTAAGAGACTCATGGGTTGTATTGTAATTTGTGCTAGAGAGTAAGAGAGCAAATATTAGCTCCTTCTGTGTGTGAAGAGAGCATGGTGTGTTCCTCCTAGTGCCACAGTGCCAAGTGTGGGTGTTGCTTTGGAGAATCAGAAGGGTTCTTCATGTATGTATGATCTTGGTTATTAGGTGTGCATGGCTACGTTAGGAGATCTGCATGGTAAGTAAGATCATTGATCTGCAGGTGTATGTGTGTACAAGGTCTAAGGTTCACAGGTGTGTAGAACCAGATTGATTTGTAGGTGTGCAAGATCAGGGAGGACAGCAACACAATAGAGAGCAAGATCAAGCAGGATCTACTTGGAGTACGGTGTGTACTCAGTCTAGAGCAAGAGAGGAAGGCAAGGCAGTTCCTTCCATAAGTAAGATCAGTGGGTTGTAGGTTATTGTAGTTTAGGGGAGATCTACTTGGAGTGCATGGAGCACAGGTGTACTGGCAGTAGTGGATACTAACTGGTTAGAGGTGAACACCAACTCTGTGTTTGAGTTGTGTGTTGGGACCGTAAGAGAGAGAGATTTGAGGAAAGAAGTATTGTTCACTTGAGCTATGGGAATCCTCTGAGAGGTGGTGAAGAAGAAGTGTCATCTTCTTTATTGTATTCTTTTCTAGATGAGTATTAATACAAGTTGTGTATTGTCTCTCATATTTTGTGTTGTTTTTGGTTTCTAGTTACTTGTTACTTCTGGTTAATTCCGCATCTTAAGTTGCTTGTATATGGTAATCAATTGTGTGTTTCCTCGGGGTCCTAACAGTTTTTCCAATTAAATATAGTTCATATGAGTGAATATAAGAACACAGTCTCCCTTACCCAACTCGGGTTTTTAATATAATTACTCAGACTTGATGAATAAACACTATGCAACACACACAATTGAACCTATATACATAGTTCATATATATTATTGAACATAGTTAAAACTTAAATTTATCATGCAAGCTTATTATATAATCAGGTATGTTTATATGCACAAGGTCACATATTAATCTACAGTAACTTATTCATCTACTTGTACCCAAGTTACTTAATTTGACTTAACCAATGTTTCCAAATCCATTTATATAAACAAGTATGCATAATATAACACATCTAAGAGTATATAACTATTTTTTTACCATGTATGTACAAATTAAGTAAATCTAAAAGCCAAATAAATCCAATTGAAACCATAACTACAAGTTTCTTTCACAAATATCTTCATCCACAATTTGTATTACAAACAGATTCCCATTTAAATTCTTATGATTCATCACACACACACACACACACACACCTATTAAATCCTGACAATTCAACATATATAAGAGAGAGAGAGAGAGAGAGAGAGAGAGAGAGAGTGAGTGTGTATTAAATCCTGACAATTCAACATATATATGAGAGAGAGAGAGAGAGAGAGAGTGAGTGTGTGTGTGTGTGTGTGTGTGTGTAATAAAATTTAACTTAGTATATACTAATGTATATATTTGTGTGTGTATTCATAATCCCCGAAACCCACATTTTTAACCTAAAAAGTTTCAATTGGTTTAACAGTCGAATGATCATATAAACAAACATTTTCAAGTCTATATTTCAATATACCCAAATTAATATATAAAAATCAGTTCGAAACAACTAGCTTGAGTTGTATTGCATATAAACCCATTAGAATAATCCTCTAAAATTTAATAATGATTTTCAAATAGCAAAAGAAGTATAAGACAGAGCTTTTTAAAACCAAGAACTACCATGGCTAACTCTAAAGCTCTACCCCAAACATCCTTAAGTTACCCTGGTTTGAATGTGTGATTCTACGGAGGCCAAGCCTTCCATAGGTCTCCACATATAACCCATTATTTCTAATAATTAAACAAAGAAACCCAGTAACCATATATATTCAGAAAACCCATTCAATATTTCACATAGAAATTTAATTACATAGTCAATCTGGTTAATGTATGAATGTCAAAGAAAGCCAAATAAATTCCTTCTTCTCGTACTTATTCACCACCTTCTTTTCCTTATGTCTCCTCCTCTCTGTATGCCATGAGCCATCCCATTAACAGTCACCATTCTCCTCTTTTTATTCATTTCTATCAACCTACTCACCTTCCACTTTTCCATCATTAATGACAAAGTAAAATCGCTCAAAAATATGCATGCCCAAATAACTCAACCAATTCCACAGTATGTCATCATGCAAACACAAAAAACTCCATATTTTTTTTCAAAATTATGCTTATCCAAATTCAATGAATGATTAATAACCCTAATCATCTTGAGGCTTCTATTAAATCCCTAAAAAAATTATTTTATATTCTTTATAAAATTCGCATGTCATTGACTTAACAAACAATCATCGACCAACTAAACCTTAAGTCACATAGTCCCTAAGTTTATTCCATGAAAATACTATCAACTTAGTCAATAATTAATGTATTCTCATGCAACTATTATCTACCAGCTACAATAAGGACTATATGGCATTGAAATTCAACTAGGCATTACAAAATTATAGTTTTACATTGAAATGCTATCCCCAAGCACACATAAAATACAATGATTTCCTAAACTCATTAAATAATTAAAATCAATATATTCATTTATCTAATATATATTATGAATATCAATCCTTTAATCAAATATAATATCTTTTAAAACAATGTTATTTATCTTTCGACATTTAAATTATAATGTCATAATAAAAACCTTTAATTTTTTTCCTAAATCTTATAGATCTAGTAACAATTAAGGAATCTATCGTAACACCATAATGTTATACTATAAATCCATAATAAGGTAGTGAGGTAAGTAAACATAAACAATTTCACTCATTTAGCCAAATAATTACGTTAAATAAGATAAGCTATGTAAGATCATTAAATTAGTGAAAACATATGAAACAAATCCAAATAATCATTAATAGCAAGTAAATTAATGAAAATATAAAATAACACAGTAGTCATTTAAACATAAATCAAAGCATACTATAAATATTTATCAAACAACACAATCATGAAATATAAATGTTGTGTGTGTAAGGGTTTTTGAATTTGTTCTTTGTCATCTCCCAACGTCTTCATCTAAACCACCCTCTCTGATGAAGCTCTCCCTCTGTCACATTCTAAGGGAAGAATTTATCTTGCATCCACCTCACAAAAATGAAGACATTTAGTCTGAAACATCATTATATCCATAAAATAATGCAGTATAATAATTAAACATGATCATAATATACATAATGTAAAAGTATTATTAACTCATAACAACTAATCATATAAATTAAGCAACACAAAGTGTCTCATAATTAGTATATGTCATTAAGCTTAATAAAATATTAGTTAATCAACTAATCAACCATAATAATCCACATATCAAATAGGTTATTTAGATTAGAGATAAATTGAGATGTGACATCATTCCCCCCTAAAGCTAGACATTATCCCGATGACATTTATTCAAACACAAATTATGAATTAAAAACATTATTCAATAGAAAATAATATAATATATAGTAGTAAATAAATGTTGAAATGGCCTAAAAAACTCATCATAATCCTCCCAAGTAGCACTATCATCAAAATATTGGTCCCACTAGACCTTGCACTATGATACTTCTCTATTATGGAAATGGATTTTGTAAGTGTCAATTACTCTAATTGGTTTTTCATGACCACCCTATGGTCCAAAACCTGTAAAGCATCTAATCCAACACATGTGAAGGATCCAACATAATTTTTAAGATAAGACACATAGAAGACATTATGTAAAAGAGATAGAGATGGTGTCAATGCAAGATTATACAATACAAGATTGACCACTTTCAAAACCTTTGAGGGTCCCACATATATCGGTAAAAGTTTCATTGTCTTCATGAATTTAATCAAGTTTTTCTGAGGCTTAACCTGCAGAAACACTTTATCACCAACTGAAAACTACCTAGATATTATTTTTAGATCAACATTAACTTTTATATCTGTTATTGGCCTCAACTAACCTTTGCCTGATTGTCCTAACTTTCTCTTCTATTTTTGAAATCATCTTCGGTCCAAAAAATACTCTGTCTTCTAACTTGTCCCAACTGATTGGTGTTATACACTTCTTCCATACAAAGCCTCAAATGGAGCCATCTTTAATGTTGATTGGTATGAGTTATTGTAAGTAAATTCAACTAATGGAAAGTACCTATCCCACTTACATTATTGATCCACATAATACATAAGAAAGAGATCTTCTAAAACCTCGTTTACTCACTCTATCTGTCCATCAATTTGTGGATGATATGTAGTGTTGAAGTTCAACTGCATACTTAGAGCTGTATCCAGAGTCAACTAAAACTTATAATTCATCCTCAAATCTTGATCCAAAATGATCTCTATAAAACCATATAATTAATGCACTTCCTTTATGAATCTCTTTGCAAGCATAGGTGCATCATCTGTCAAGTTGCCCAATATGAAGTGGGCTACTGTGGTTAGTTTATCAACTACTACCAAGATCATGTCATGCATATTCTATGATAATGGAAACCTTGGACAAAGTCAGTACTGATCACTTTCCACTTCTATTTTAGTATGTAATGTGGATATAGCAATCCAACCGAATGCACATGTTCAGAATTCATATGCTGACATTGTAAACAACAAGACACAAAATTTGTTGCATCTATCTTGATTTTTTTCTAGAAATAGAGTGGTCTAAGCTTAGCCATGAGCTTGGTTACTCCTAGATGTCCTAAATATGGGCCATTGTGCAATTACTTTAGCATTGTACTCCTTAGATTCTCTTTATCAGGCACATACATTCTATTATTGTATCATAAAGACCATAATTCTCTATTCTAAATTTTTTGTACTTAGGATTTTGAGTATTTTCAGATAATGTTTTCCTAACCTAATCATGGAACTCATCTCTTGGCAATAATTTAATCATTTAATCTCTAAAATTACTCATTATAGTAACCACACCTGCTATGTACATTCTATATATTAGAGCATTAGCTACTATATTATCCTTGCCTTTGATATAGTTAATATCAAAATCATAATAAAAAAATAACTCTAACCATCATCTTTGATGAGCATTCAAATTCAATTGGGTGAAGATATACTTGAGTCTCAAGTTATCACTCTTGAGATCAAATGGTTTTCCAAATAGATAATACCTCTAAAATTTTAAATTATACATAATTAGTACAAGTTCTAGGTCATGAAAGGCATAATTCACCTCATATGACTTTAGTTTCCTACATTCATAGGCTACCACTAAACCATCCTGCATAATAACTCCTCTAAGTCCATCCCTAGATGCATCGGTGATCACTAAGAATTGACCATTAGGATGTGGAACTCTTATTACTAGTGCTAAATTAAGCCTCCTTTTCAGTTTCTGAAAGGCTACCTCACACTTACATGACTAGACAAAATTTTGATTGTTTTTCTGAAGAAAGGTAATTAGATTAGCTATCTTAGAAAAGTTTGAAATGAATTTCTTGTAATAGCTTATTAATCTCATGAAAATCCTTATCTCATGCACATTTTTTTATGTCAACCACTCCATTATGGATCTTATCTTTGTTGTATCTACTAAAATACCATTAGTAGAGATAATATGTCCTAAATAATGTACTTTATTTTAGAAAAATGTACACTTAGACAACTTACCATACAACCTGTGCTTCTAAAAATGTTGTAAAACCAATTTGAGATGCTACAAGTTCTCTTCCTCATCCTTGGAATAAATGAGGATATCATCAAGAAAGACCAATACAAACCAATCTAGGTAATCTCTGAACACACTATCCATAAGATTCATAAATGTTGCTAGAGCATTTGTCAATACAAATGATAACACTATGAACTCGTAGTGTCCATATCAAGTTTTGAATGTTGTTTTCATAATATCCTCTTCATGAATCTTCAACTGGTGATACCTTTCTCTAAGATCAATTTTAGAAAAGACTGTGGCCCCTAACATTTGATCAAAGAGATCATCAATTCATGATAATGGATATTTGTTCTTGATAATTGCTTTATTCAAAACCCTATAGTCTATACATAGGTGAAGAGTGCCATCTTTATTCTTAACAAAATAACTAGAGCACCCCATGGTGACACACTTGGTCGAATCATCCCTTCAACAATAAATCCTAAATTTTTACCTTTAACTCAACCAATTCAATGGTTGTATTTCTTTATAGTGCCTTAGATTATGATTCTAATCTAGGTATGATATTAATTGAGAAATTAAACTTGCACTTAAGTGGAAACTATGGTAACTCTTTGGGAAACACATCATGCAAGTTTCTCAGAAAAGGATAATCTTCAATATATGGTTCCTTAGATTATTCCATCACATTTATCTTAAAGATAAATGCCTAACATCCCTTCCTTTGAGATTTTTTGAGATTAATTACATAAATCTGCCTAAGCTTCAACTCTCTTTTTTCACCTTGAAGTTGTGTCTAATTTATAAAATCATCTTGACACTCATCCTTCTTTAGAAAATAGTCAACCTTGGCTTCATGCTTTGTAAGCCAATTAAATCCTAGGATCACATCATATGATCCCAATGGTGTTTCATAAAGATCTATTATTGTATTAAACTTAGAAAACCTAATCTATGCTTCGACTAGACACTTTTCAACTTTGACCTTCGACTCATTCCCATATTGTATTGACCATGCATTTGTCATTACTCCAACCTTTATAAATAATTTACTAAGCATTCTAGGAGAAATAAAATATTATGTAGCTCTTGTATCAATCAAAATATAAATTGAATGATCAAACAAAACACCTGATAATTTTATGGGTGAAGCTTGATACTCAACCTGTCAATTGTCAACAACTACACGAATATATTGCTGAAACATACCTTGCTAAGAAGATGAACCCTTATTATTTGATTTTTCATGAAGATATTCTTGAGCAAAATGATCACCTCCACATATGAAGCAACTTCCAACTGGTCCTTTCTTCTTAGTCTATTGGTTTCCCTTAAAACCACCCTTGAAACCAATACTAAGTTTCATGTTTCCTGAACCATTGTTGAACTTGGCATTCCAATTCTTGAACTAACCTTTGAAATATTTTCTCCTCTTATTCTATTTTTTCTTCTTGAAAGTTGATTTAGAATTTCCAAATTTCTTTTTGAACTTATCTTTGACTTGGGCAAGAGATTTTAGTTTTTGTTCCTGCTTGATTGACTTCTCAAACACCTAATCCATGGCAGATAGATATGTATATCTACTTCACATCCAATTTGGGGTTTCAATCTCATGATGAATTTACTAATTATAAACCTCTCATCCACCTAATATTGAGGTACATACTTAAGAATCTTAGTGACTTACTCTTAATATTCATTCACCATCAAATCCCCTTAAGATTTTGAAAATCTGTAAGCTTTTGGTCAAAGTACAGTTGTGGAAGCCATCATGACCTAAATAGTGTCAAAATTTGTTCCCAAATAATGATGGTTGCATCGAGTTTCATCTCGAAGTTATTATTTTCCCACCAAGTCACTACTTCACTATCAAGATGATAAGCTCCCCAAACTTCTTTCATGACTTTAGAATAATTTTGAATCTTGAAATACTTCTCTATTTTTGTCAGCCATGCTTCAACTTCATCCCCCAAGACAATTTTTTTGAACTTGGGTGGATTCACTTTTTTCATGTCGTGTGTTAACTCTTCATCTACTCAAGCTCTCACATCATGTGGCACCTCCTCATGTCTTTGTTCTTGAAGATGTTCTTGGTTAATAGGATGATCTTTAGGTTCCTACTAAGCATTCTCCCCTTCATGACCATACACTTCCTATTCTAGGGCTTGGTCCCTAGTCTCTTGCATGGTTATGAAGATTAAATCCAACTTTATAGCTTGCTCAGTGGCAAATTGATTTGGATCAACAGAGGGTTTGGTATTTGAAGTACTCTCACCTCCTAGTCTAGTGTGCATCATTATTCTTCCTATTTATTAGGAGAATAAGTTTGCATTATCAGACACATTAAGTCCTAGAGTTTGAGTCTCAACTCTGATACGATAATGTAACAACCCCATTGGATTTTAATAAAATATAGAATTTTTTCTTAAAGTTAATTACTCATATTCAACATATAGATTTCATCATGAGAAATCTAACTGGTGACATTTAACTAACTATATTAATTTAGTTAACCAAAAAGGTTTGTAGCTAATCCACTTAGCTAATGATCACCATGAACAGATATAGAAATCATGAACAATATTGAAAAAACAATAAATATTACGTCTCATCATAAATAATATAATACAAATTCAACCATGGTTGATACAATATTATAGCCACTGTTGTATAAGTATAATGTATAAATGTTACAGTTTTTATCAATACATAAAAAATATCTCAAATGATGAAACATGATACAAAGCTCTTATGAGTAGAGCCTCCACAATTAAATAGTCTTCATGACTCAAGTATCAATAAGTAATCTTAAGTGTAGTCTCAAGTATAGTAATCTAGTTGGGAGGGAGAGCATCATTCGATCATTTTTACATACCAACCACGGACCATAGATCCCCTGCACTATCTCCCAAATAAGGGGATGGCCCTCCCTTCATAGATGGGTAGATAATGACAATATGAGAATCTAGAGTAACTAAACAAAACTCGTGTGTTGAATATATCTTATACATAATGTGTATCATAAAGAAATATAATCTAACATGATATCTCATAAATATGAAAACTATATCAACATATGAAATGACAATGTTTATCAAACATTATTTTGGCCAAAGTTTTTCAATAATAAATTATCTCTATGATCATTCAAATTCATACACACCACTTGATTAGATTACCCATCATCTTGTATTAATGGTGCTAATTAAGCCAGTGGAATCCATCCATTGCTTAATTATGGTCATGAATGTGAGATTCAGTAAAATAAATAATAATATTAAAACCAAATAGATTCATTCATAATGTTTCACTTTAGCTAATCAAAATTATGCTAAGTAAATAAATATCACATACATTCATTTAGTCCATCAAATAAAAGGCAATGAATCCATAACATCTAGTTTATTGCATATAATAAATAGAGTCCATAAATAATCCTCAATATAACATATCATCTGGATATTGATTATCTAGACTGCAAGTTGCTTAAACCACTAAGCAACTTTTAATATTATTTCTCCACAAAACAATATTATAACACAAGCTTAATAGATTGTTTATAATCCACATATAGCAAAATCCAGTCCAGAACATCATACATGCTTTATATTAAATTTCTTAAACACATTTATTTTAATGTTGTTATACTAACCAAATGTAAACAAGCATCATTTACACATTGTTATAATAATAACATTTATAACACAACTATATGCATTATTATATATATACATGAATGTTGTATTCCTTTCTTGATTTGTTTTCTCAGTCAGCAATCATACAAATTAAACCATTTGTGTGTGTGTGTGTATTATGAATTGACACATACAAATATATTGTAAATACTTCATTTTATACAATATACTACTAAGATGACATCTACTATCATGTGCCTTAGAGTATACTATATACACTAAGTATACAATCAGTCATAAACAAAGGTCCCATAACCTTTTTCATTAACTAAGAAATTTTCATTTCATAAAGAATTCTATAAATCAACTTAGTTGCTCCTTTATTCACCAAAACTATTTAATCAATTCAATCCAAACAATCATTTAAGTTTTGCCAATTAAATATAGTTCATATGACTAAATATAAGAACATAGTCGCCCTTACCTAACTTAGGTATTGTTTATTAAAAATAAAAACAACACACAATTGATTACCCAACTCAGGGTTTTAATATAATTACTCAGTTTTGGATGAATAAAAACTATGTAACACACACAATTGAACCCATATACCCAGTCCATCTATTAACTAAGCAAACTCTTACATAGTTTAGATAAATCCAATAATCAACAATACACAGTCACATTTAGATATAATCATAGTTCATATATATTATAGAACATAGTTAAAACTTAACTCTGCCATGCAAGCTTATTATATAGCTAGGCATGTTTATATGCACAAGGTCATGTATTAATCTACAGTCACGTATTCATCTTCCCATACCTAGGTTAATTAATGTGACTTTACCAAAGTTCCCAAATCCATTTATATAAACAAGTATGCATAATATAACACATCTGAGAGTATATAACTATTTTGTTACCCTGTATGTACAAATTAATTGAATCTAAATGCCAAATAAATCCTTTTGAAACCATAACTACTAGTTCATTCTACAAATATCTTCATCTATATTTTGTATTACAAATAGTTTCCCATTTAAAGCCTTATGGTTCATGATATAGGTACACACACACACACACACACACACATAAATATATATAATCGAATTTAATTAATTATATAATCACGTAAATATTTCTGTATATATATATATATATATATATATATATATATATATATATATATATATATATATATATATATAGATATATATATATATAATCCCTGAAACCCATATTTTTAACCTAAAAAATCCAAATTGGTTTAATAGTCAAATTGCATATATACCCATCAAAATAATCCTCTAAAATTAAACAATGATTTTTGAATAGTAAGAGAAGTATAGGACAGAGCTTTTTAAAACCAACAAGTACCATGACCAACTCTACGGCTCTACCCCAAACCTCCTCATGTTACCCTGGTTTGAATGTGGGGTTTTGTGGAGGCCAATCCTTCCATAGGGCTCTGCATACAACCCATTATTTTTAAGAATTAAACAAAGAAACCCAGTAACCATATATATTCAGAAAACTCATTTAATATTTCACATAGAAATTTAATTACATAACCGATTTGGAAAATGTATGAATGTCAAAGAAAGCTAAACAAATTCCTTCTTCTTGAACTTGTTTAACCCCCTTCTTTTCCTTCTATCTCTTCCTCTTTGTATGTCATGATCCATCATGTTCACAACCCCCATTCTCCTCTTTTTATTCATTTCCATCAACCTACTTTCCTTACACTTTTCCACCATTCACGGTAGATTAAACTCTCTCAAAATATGCATGCCCAGATAGCTCAACCAATTCCATAGTCTACCACCATGAAAACACAACAACCTTCATATTTATCTCCAAAATGATGCTTAACCAAAGTCAACAGATGATTAATAACCCTAATCATCTTGAGGATTCTATTGAATCCCTAAAAAAAAAATTATATTTTTTATAAAATTTTCATGTCATTGACTTAACAAACAATCATCAACCAACTAAACCTTAAGTCACATAGTCCCCAAGTTTATTCCATGCAAAAACTATCAACTTAGTCCATAACTAATGTATTCTCATGTAACGACTATTTACCAACTATAATAATGACTATATGGCATGACAATTCAACTAGGCATTGCAAGACTATAGTTTTACATTGAAATGTTTTCTACAAACATACATAACAAGTACAATGATTTATTGAAATCATTAAATAATTAAAATAAACATATTCATTTATCTAATATATATTATGAATATCAATCCTTTAATCAAATAGTTAATCAAATACAATATATTTTAAAACAATGCTATTTATCTTTCAACATTTAAATTATAATATCGTAATAATAATATTTAACTGTTATTTTTTAAATCTTATAGATCGAGTAATGATTATGGATTATGTCGCAACACCATAATGTTATACTATACAACCATACTTAATAATGTAGTGAGGTAAGTAAACATAAACAATTTCACTCATTTATCAAAATAATTATGTTAAATAAGATAAGCTATGTAAGATCATTAAATCAGCAAAAATATATGAAACAAATCCACATGATCATTAGTAGCAACTAAATTAATGAAAAGATAAAATAACATAACAATCATTTAAACGTAAATTAAAGCATATTATAACTATCTATCAAACAACACAATCATGAAATATAAATGTGGTGAGTGCAAGGGTTTATAGATTCATTCTCTATCATCCCCCAATGTCTTTGTCTAAACCACCCTCTTTGATGATGCTCTCCCTCCATCATAATTTGAGGAAAGAATTTGTCTTGCATCCACCTCACAATAATGAAGGTAATTAGCCCAAAACATCATTATATCCATAAAATAATGCAGTATAATAATCAAACATGATCACAATATATAGAATGTAAAAGTACTACTAACCCATAACATCTAATCATGTAAATTAAGCAATACAAACTGTCTCATAATTAGTATATGCCATTAAGCTTAATTAAATATTAGCTAATCAACTAATCAACCATAATAATCCATAGATGAAATAGGTTATTCAGTGTAGAGATAAATTAGGATGTGACATACGGAGGCTTATTTGAACTATTAATAGTTGATTCTGATCCATTGGTATATTTTAGTTTTCCCATTAATAAAAGCTTGACCTCTCTTTCTTTTACTATGTATCACAAATCTATGAATTTAGGAAACTTCTAAAACAAGATAGCTTCATGTAATGTTGGAAAAAGACTTTGTTTAAAGATGTCTTGAAGCTCTTTCGCTGCTATGGGAGTAGTCAATTAGGCTAATATAGTCTTGTATAATAAGACATGGTCTGTGATAGGTTCATTTACTTTTGTTTCAACTATGCAACTTGGGCATATGATATCGTCACTGATATCGATGGAGAAGTGTGTTAAAAGCATGTCATCCAAATGATTGAATGCAATGATAAATTGATTTGGTAATTCATAAAACCATTGTAGGGCATAATCCTTTAAACTATGTGAAAATAACTTTGTGAGAAGCCAATCATTAGACACGTAGTACAAACATGTGCGTGAAAAACTCCGAGATGGTGATTTGGTCACCCTTGCCATAATATAATGTAAGATTAGGTACCATGAAACCATATGGAAAAAGAGTTGCCACTATGTGATGTGACAAAGGTGTATGTAAGAGAATATTAGAATCCAAGGCATGTGATGGGCTAGTGGCTCCTTTATCAATATGTAATAGCTTAGCCTATAGAGTATGAATCACATGCATAAGGGATTATACATCTGGAGTGGAATATCTAGCCGCAAGAGGTGTAGTTGTCACTAAAGGTTATTGAATTACAATTTTAAGTTATGCTAGCTAAGTTGGCCCCATCGTAGGTGTAACAATGTTATTATTTGGGATATTTGAAGATTGACCATTGTTTGATTTTTGGATTTCTTCTTGAATAATAGTGATGAAGTCATCTTGTATATCCACATGTTTGGACACAAAATCTTATGATTATTTCTTATTAGTCTTCTCAAATCTATTGTTAAATTCTACCTTGTAATTTGGGACGTAGGAAAACAAGTTTTTGAATATTTTAAACCTTTGAATAATTTTAATCTAAGAAAGACTGGAAAAAATAAATATGGAAACAAGTCTAATATTTTATAACTAAAATCTTAGCATAAATATAAAAAGGATACAAACCCTAAGAGCATCTAGGGTTAGGGTTTAAAATAGGGTTATTTAAAAAAATTAAAATAAAATAAAATAAATGAAACCCTAATGTGGTATTGATTAAATTTTCTAGGTCATTCCAAAAAATTAGAAACATAGAAGTTTATAACTCAAATTTAGTGCACAAAATTTGGGAGAAGGTAAACCCTATGTAAAACTAGGGGTTTAAGCAATATTTGAACTAAGTTAGGTTCACCAAATGTTTTAACATTTTTTGTTTTACTATGTAAATCTTATATTTGATTAAAGGGTTGAGTAGTCTAAATCATTGAAATAATAAGCATAAAATAACCACTAATTTGTTATATATTTTGACTAGCTTTAAAATTTTAAAATAATAATAAATATGTGAAAATAAAGACTTATCTAGAAAACACCTAATACATAATACCTAAGTGCTAAAAACTAAGATACAAATAGGTCTGAGTGTTGTCAACTAGATCCCTATGTCAGAACCCCTCCTAGACAATAGAACCAAACTTTTATAGTTGCACCATGTGGCTTTAGTGTCCTGAAAATGGCACTAGTGTCCTCTGTGTACTACTACTCCAAAATTTTGGGTGCACTTGTGACTGTGTTTATGGTTTCTATTCTTACACACACAGAGTTTAAAAGTTTGTATTGTGCATTTAATAGATGATTTTAATGCAAACCATGATCCTCCTTACAATTAAGGCATGAGTTGAAAAGTGTTTTTGTTAGTAGGATAGGATGGACATCCTCAACATCCCACTGTGAAGAGAGTTGACTACATACCAATACTCTGAGGAGGGATCAATCTCAATGTAGTTCTCCCCATATAAATATTGGTACAAGTGCAAGTGATGCTAGAATGATAGTGGTCTTGAATTTCTTGAGTGTGCGTGAGATTGGAAATCTAGGAAATCTGAGCATAGGATAACTGTAGATAGTATGCATAAGTAGGGAAGTATAAATATTAATAACCTTTATTTTGCTTAACTTATTTTGTGTTTGAATATGTATTTTACATCTAATTTTTATCTAGTGAATAGAGGTCTAAAATTCATGTATTTATAGTGTTTTGTAGCTTGTGCAGACAATAAAAGATGCTTAGGCTAACCCTAGGAGGGTTTTATTGTTGAAAATATATCTTTTCCAAAAAGATAGAGTTAAATAAATTATCACCATTTTGGGGACACTAGCATCACATGGCTCTAGTGTCCTTAATGTGGCACTAATGTTCAACTAGTAGGTTGTTGGGAGTGAAAGGTTAGGATCAAGAAATGAGGGTTTGAGACTATGTTTAAGCTGAATAGGGATGCCTATGGTCTGCATAAAGGTTATAAAAGTGTGATAATAGGCTCTAGGATAGGTCTAGGGCTAAGCTAGGAATATGTTATCTCAATTAGCACTCTTAGCACACAAATACCACTTTTAGGTAATTACAAGCATGAATATCCTTGAGCCAAAAAATAAATCTCATTGGATAGAGCATATGGCATCCTTTAACCACCGAGGGTGGAATTGTATGGGTTGAAAATGATGTTATCACTTTGAAGTCTACCAAATTCCCATTGAAGTGTAGTTAAATCATGAGGACCTACTCTTTGGCCCCTTGTATTGACCCACCTAGTTGCATAAGTCTCATTGGCTATCCATGTAGTTATTTAACCATTTTTGGAAATAAGGGTTGGGGAAGAGTAGCCTAATAAAACAAGGAATAAGTTACTCTAAAAGTAGGTAAATTAATGAATTTGGATTCTCCTAATATTTTGATAAGAAATATTGAATCTAAGCATATGTAAAATATATAAAGTATAACATTTAATACTTTAATAATAATATAAAGGATAAATTATACTTGTACACTAATACGTAAATAAATTGAAGTAATGTAGGTGTATAAATAAAATGTATGATGATTCCAAATAAGTCGTTAGATTATGAAAATTAGCTTTCTATCAGCATGGATGATTGTTTCTCCCTATGGACACTTACATCGATGTTATTTTTCATGCTTCAACACATCTATTCTATATAAATTATTGACTATTGATTGAAATTTATACTTGGTCCCTTTTAGGTTTTCTATCACCTTTCAGATTGTGTGCTTATATCACATGCACAAAATCTCAATATTAGGATATAGCTCAAACCCTAGATCCTCCTCTTAAATATTTATACCTTGCCAAAAATGGGTTAGTATGCTCAAGATTCGAATTGACCTCAAAAAACCTAATGTAAATGAGCATTGCATACATAGCCAATACTTTTAATATGGCCTCAGACATATGTAGCTCTCCCTTATGTGTAGGCTTATGTGTGAAGAATGGTGTAGAATGTTATATGCAAGTGCATGTAGTGATCTAGCTTGTAACTTGAAAAATATAGCTCATGGGATATTATTTGAATGCTTAAAACCTAAAATATGATTACTTCTATGATTAATATAAAAATATGAAAGAATAACGCATAATAACTTAGTTGTCGAATTGATTTTCAATAATATAGTATAAGCTTGAGGGGTGCTTGCTAGATGAATAATGAGTTGGTTTTAACTTATTTTTATACCACCTATTTTGAAAATATTTCACATAAAGGTTAATGAAACATAATATGCCAACCCACACATGTCAAAATATTTTAAAATTTGAGTGTTTAAAAGGCATACACACTTGTGTTTGATAATGGATAGTAGTGTTGATGCTACTGCCCAAGTCTAAATGCAATTGTCTATGAAGATAGAATGTTGTTGGAGCTCTATAATTGATATTTAAGGATATATATTATAAATTAAGTGTATTGTGGGATACAAGTGATTTGGTTAATTAGAATATCAGGTTTGGACTATAAGATAAGCATGTAGGCCTAATGAGATGGTGAATACGAGCCTTTCGACTGCAAGGAAGGTCAAGAACAGAAGGGTAGAGTTTTGAGTGATATTTTTAAAGTGTACAAGACTAGTTTAACATATAAATCTATATTTAATCATCTACAATATCAAGTGGTAGTCTAAATGGTTTAATCACAATAATATTCTCCCAAGCCCATACATGTAAGAGGATCTCAGAAATCAAGCTTGTCACTCCTCTCTCTATTGCAAACATATACATATGTTTGTACATGTGACTTAGCATATAAAATATCAAACTATAGATTGGACCATGATCCCATATCTCCTATGTAATGGGTCTCATACCATACACTAGAGCACATCCATTGGTATCAACTAAAATGAACAAAATAATTAAAATACACAAATATTTTTGCAAGCATGGCACTGTGACAATCATAATTTCATACAAAATCAAGCCATCGATTGATATCTCTTGGCCCCTAGGGATGCCTTTGTAATAATAACTTGTAGAATGTATCTCCACCTAGGTCAACTATGTTACTTATACCAATTTATCCTTAATGGGTATATGAATACTCTGCCAAACATTCTCTATTGTAAGTGTCATTTCTCTTGTAGAGAGCATGAAGGTGCAATAATCATAGTTCCACCACTTATAAATTCATAAGTAGTGGTGAATCCATGAGAACCAAACCAAGATGACTAACATGAACTAGCCCTGCAGTATCAAGAATAATATACTCTTGTGCACTAAGGCCAAGCTCTACAATTGAACCCCATGCATGAATCTACCACAACTCCCAAATGTGTATATAAGGCTACAACCACAAACAAAAAAATGATAAAACTAGTCCCTCAATCTAAAAAATGAAATATCAATGAACTTAATCACATGTAAACAATGAAGACGTAAATTAAAATTGCACGACTCAAATTTGGTGCCTAAAGGGGTCAAAATTGTCATTATCTAGATAGTAATATTAGGTGTTGGAACATAATTTGTAGGTGTCAGGATAAAATAAATGGGCTTAAAGCAAAAATGTCAGTCAAAAGATAGAAACGTTGGTGACACAAAAATAGCCTATAAACGCTTACAATTGGAAATCAAATAAAATTTCAAATTTGAAAAACCAACAAGAATGGCCAAAAACCTCTATGACTTACCTAGTATCGATAGGGGCCCAAACACAGTCCAAACGACTAGGAATGGCCTCTTATTTAGTTACCATAGTTGTGAAGTCAGAGCTCAAACATAACTAAAATCTAAAGCTCACCAATGTAGATGAATTCCAAATTTGGAATATCAATTGATTTATATACTTCGTGCACTTTACTATATTTGGAAAATAATATTTTAATGGAGACAATTTTGACTCTACTTGACTTATTTTTGGCCAAGGAGGACCCTGTTAAGAATTTTCCTCATAACTATAGAAATTTTGAGATATCACAATCATTCCTGCTAATTTTATAACATTTGTTACACATTTTAGGGAATTTATTACCCATATTAAGGGCATTTATTACTTTTTATAGGCAGTTTTTAGAAATATTACATGACATTGATTCATTTTTAAACTATGTCTATACTTGTCAATTGTGAATAACCTTGGCATTTAATATCAATGTATCTTCCTTATTTTAGGGGCACAATTCTTACGTCGCACTAATACAAGGGGACTTTATTAAATAGACTAGCCTTCTATCGATTTATTTTATTACAACACTATTATCACCTACATTAGCACAATACCTGCATGATATTGATGCAATTGCCTTTACCTCTATTTATGAAAAAATGTGGATAATCTATTATCCCCTCATCCACAACTATTTATCATCTTATATTTTGGGCATATTTATTTATATCACATTCCTAAATGGGATAACTCATTTGTCCCTCACCTACTTCATCCTCACAAGAGAATGCACACACAAATTAAGATTGACTCGATACAAAAATTAGATATGGATTTGATACTCACTAGAATCATATTGACATTGGTGTGACACAACACATATTTTTATCACCACTTAGGGTGGGGCATAGTGTTATTCTCATTAGGGACTCACTAGAGTTATTATATCTTATTATTGAGCATACATTGTTTTTATTAATGGTAAAAGTGGGTTTTGAAAAGGGACCCTACCTATTAAAAACAACTCATAGGCATGGTCATAAAAACCAAAAAAAAATAATGCTGCGTGTAGAATAACCAAAATACATCATAAAAGGATATATAACATTAAAATAATCAAAACACATCAAAAAAAGGGCATAAATAGAGCACTAACAGCGTTGGCAATTCCACCCATCTAGTGTGTCATTCCAGTTCTTCATATTATTAATGATTTTATTCATGCTCTGAAGAGTCTAAGAGTCCTCTTTCTCTGCAACCATTCCCTTCATCTTCTTACTCAATATGCCTTGCTCTAGTTCTTTATTTTCCCTCTTAGTCAACAATTTTAACCCTTCCACATTCTGAACATAGAAATGTCAAACTAAAATCAATAACCATTCTAAGATTATCCTTAAGGCTTTCATTAGCTCTCTCAATTTTTATAACTTTATCATTCAACCTTTCCATTTGTGAACTCATTTCCATCAAATCAAGCTTTGAACAATAAATGCCATCATTTTTGTTCATAGTATTCACTACATCCTTGAGTCTAGCATGGTCTCTCATGAACCAACGCATAAAAGTCTTATGCAACTCAAGCTCATCTCCCATTTGCTCCAGTTTAGCTTGATTCTTAAGGGGAGCCACAATAGTGTCAAAGTCCATAGCAATATTCTCCTTTCCAGTAGAAACTTTTGGCCACTTATTATTCACCCTAGTCTCCAATCCCCTTTATTTAAGCATTTACAACCCTTCAACAACCTCATGAATTTTGTTATCATTCTTGGTTGTAGAATTATTCTCATCAGTCTCGTTTGAAGGCTTTTCGTTGTCCTTCTCCAGGTTAACCAACTTATCCAACACATCTTCCAAATTTTCCTCCCTCAAATTTTCAGTTGCCTCCTTTTCTAAATCTAAATCTATGGGGTTCCTACTCTACTCACCCTGTAAATCCTTCCTCTGCTTAGCTCTAGTGATACTCCTCAAAATTCTTCTGAAACCCCACACCGCCTTGAGAGGGCTCTTCTTGGGACAAGGACAGATAGAAGAAATGTTAAGACCTTTAAAGAAATTGTAAATCAAGAAGATTACACCCTGATATAAAATTTTATTGAGCATACATTGTTACATATATATGTTTAGTGATTTCTAGGATACTATATACTTCAGTGATATTATTGTCCTAACATATGATACATTTGACTATTGATTTTGAGATAAGTGATTTTATAAAACATATCTACAAATTCCTCACCTTAGAATGGAGGCATGTATCAGAGAATTTTCATAGTATTTTTTAAGATACTATCGAGCAGAAGCTACTAATAAAATTTTGGGCAGCTCTACTTGGTGCAAATTTATCTACTTCCCTTATCAAGATGGGGATTAGGCTATCAAAACTCGAAGAGAAGTGGTGGTTATGTTGAGAACTTGTCAATAAAAAATTAAATAGAATGAATGGAATAGTGGGCTTTATTTTTCAAGTTACAACAACATTTGGATTACATACATAGCAAGTGTATTCATTCTTGTGCTCATTTAAAATTTCAAATAAAATTGTAATTTTCAATTTGAAAATTACAAATCATTGTATTGAGTAGATATTGTATGGATTACTTACGTGCATATGGCTATTGTTCACAAGTCTACCAAAAATTTCATTCTTCCTCTCTAAAGTAAGTGCAGGTACGTGTTTCAATTATTATTTTATTTTGATGCATGCATGCATTTTGAAACATGCACATCAAAGTGGGGTATTATGTAGACATTTATTTTTCATACAACACAATTTTTCATAACATCTTTTTTATGGATCATCACACTTGATCCACTTGTGTATATTTAGTTATTTTCAGATTTATTTTTTCCCACATTAGAATTTATTCGGCCTTGACCCATATAGATTTGCTCAGATTGATTTCATATTTGTCTACAGTCAACTTAGGGACCTATTCATCTATTCTTTGTTGAACTTGATCTCCACTTTGAGCCTATCTTTCTCTTGAGTGACAATTCATAATTTGTAGATTCCATTTTAAATAAAATCAATGACTTTCTTATTTTTCCCGTCTTATTTTTGTGGGTATTTTTTACCTTACCCATGAATTTTACTAATTCATATTTTCCATAAAATACTAAATTTGATGTCTATATGACTTTATTTACATTTTTTAGCCATAAAACATAATCAATTTTTTTAAGGAGACCATATTAGATGCACCATGAAACTTTAGGTTGACCATAAAAACTATCAAGGACACCCACACCTATATATATGGGGGAGCGAACATGGGGTTTGTGGGGATGCTCAGCGAGGCTAGAGAAATGTGGGAGCTATTTAAAGTGATGGATGGGGATTTTCAGGGCACGGAGGAGGATCATACTTACGATGGATTCGTGGTTACAAGCAGCCATTCCGATGTCCATGGCAATGACTTGTGGACATTGAATCTGAGCCACTTTCTTCAGCCCTTCACACAATGCAGATCAAAGTCCTTAGAATCTGCTTCGGCCATTAGATCAGAAATGCCCCCCTAGGTTTGCTTCACAGTTGGTGGATGCCACGAGCAGCTTTGCAAGGCTCAGATCCCAAAGGATTGTTGTGCATGGCCCGAAACCCAATGAGACGGACTTCAAGGGCGGAGACTTACCTGCTGCGTGCTAGTGGCGGAACCCTGGAGGCAATTGTTGCCTCAAAAAACATGAAGTATGGTCTGTAATTGGCCTCTTTCTCTCGGCCATGGACATCGCTTCGATTGTCTCCAAAGATAAGATATATTCCATACGTTAATGACCTCAAAGATAAGATATATAGGCAAGGATTCCACCCTCATCTTGGTGCAGAGATTACGTATAAGAGTTGCGGTTCCACGGATGGCATTTACTTCTTTCTACCTCTGAGTTTTTCAAAGAAGCGGTGAATAAATCAACAACTAAACCCAATGTATTGAAGCCCACATCCTTCATTAGTGCCTATATTATGGAGCATGCACTAAGAAGTGCGATTGTTGAGATTAGTGGGATGTTGAGAAACATTACTAGGCAAACTTAGAAAGAGAGGCAATTATTTGTAGATTTAACAACTTTTGGCCATTTACGTTAGCGTTGTTTCATTGGATTTACTCAAATTGGACAAAGGATTGTGAGATTTCTCTCTGCTCCAAGAGGTTTTTCATTGTTCAACTCTTCGATGAGGAAGCTTATCAACATTTTTTTACAAATGGTTTTTGGTTTTCGGGAACTGCGGTGCTTTACATCATTCCATGGTTTCCATAATTTGATCTAATTTTTCATTCATTTACCAAAAGTCCAATATGGGTTCGGCTCCCCAACCTTCCTCTTCATTTATGCTATGCTTTCGAGGAGATAAGAAACCCCTTGGGCACCTTCATCAAAGCAGATATTGTGAGAACAACGTGTTTATGCACATATGTTCACATATGCATGGAGATAGATCTTAGTAAGGGCCTATCGGATAAACTAATCCTCGGATGTGGAAATATTCAATACATTTAGATTTTGGATTATGAGAATACAACATTTTGATGTCATATTTGTAAGCTTCTAGGCCATCTTCATGCTCCCTGTCCTTAGGCACAAACACATCCTCATAAAAAAGGAGGCAAAACCAACATCCAAACGATGGAGTTTTTTGGAGCATGAGGTAGTGGACGAAGATGAGAATCAGGGAGTGGATAGTCAACCTACCATAGAGCAAAAAACAATAATCATGAAGAACCAGCTACTTAGTTTGAGGACTTTGTCCCTGCTATAGTGGAAGTAGAAGAAGTTCAAAATACCATAATGAGGATCGTTCCAAATGAGACCCAAACAGGAGGAATGAGAGGACATGAATCAGAAAACTCTGACTCGGATAAGGAACTTACGACCCATTTGAATTCAAACCTTTTGATTACTAACAAACCCTCTGAATATCAATCCTCTAATATGTAGTTGGTCACATTAGAGTCAACCGGGGAGGGGGAGGGGGGGGAAAGGCAGGGGCGGCAGCTTGTCAAAAAGAAGGGAAAAAGGGCAATATTGAAGATTTTCTGGGAAATATTTCCCATTAAACCCTTGTCGATGATTATTGGTATATTTGGTTTGCTTTATGATGTGATAATCACATTGTTGCATGATTACTTTTTCCCTACTGCAGAGGGGATTTGTCATTTTTCACCCTTTGGGGTGTTATTTGTTGAATGGTTTATGTTGACGCTGGAGATTGCACCCGGTGGTAGGAAAACAGGTTCCTGCCTTCTCCTCGCAACATGGAAACTCCTCTCTCGCTTGTGGGACAGCGAAGCAGGAGAGGAGAGTCTCTAGTTAAGGGCTAGCTCCCTTTGGTGTATCATTGTTTGTTTCAGGCAGTGCAGAAAATACATACAGGGATATATATATACAGCTATAATAAAAGGGGGGGATGAAAAGGGAGAAGAAATGCAAGAAAACAAACCTACTCTAAGGAGGTGATACACCAAAACAATATGACCCTTTCACACCCACTCTCAAAATCAGACAAAACACACTTATACGCTGCACCCTTGACAGAAGAAGCAATCTACAAACTTGACAGGGAAGTAAAATGAAAGATACAAAAAGGAGGTTCATCCAAAGGTGTTATAAGAAGCACTCTGTAGATAATCCCTTCTATGTTGCACTCCAAAATAGAACTCTTCTCCTATCAGCTGCGGATGGCGACTTGTAGATAGCTGGTATGCTAATGTTAAACCTGTGGGAGCATCAAAGACAATGACTAAACATAGATAAACACTCAGAACATACATAGGATATCTATTCAAGAAGAGGTAAAAATTGTGTTGATTGATTCAAGTGGAAATTTTAACAGGGCTGCGCCTTGTAAAATTTGCAAAAAGATCCTTACAAATGACTAAGTTTGCAATATATATAGGAAGCAAAGAGGCCCATGTGGCGCTCCTGCTTTTACAAGTGGCATACGTGTCCCTTTGAAAAGAAAACAAGTCGCTCAAAAATTAATGCGCTGTCCATTTGCCTGCTCGATACCTGCATTTCCTGCTTAGGTAGCTTACACGGTTTGCCTTTCAATTTCATGCGAGACAGAGGAAACGGTTGCACTGATGGCCGCTATCATTCTAAATGATCAATTTTTGTGGGCGCCATCTCACCTGCCAAAGACGCTTCCCCATTTCGTGCCAGTTGAACTTAATTGTTCATTCATCCTTTACTTATCACTCTGTCCATTTGTTCTTTACGCCATCAGGGAATAAATTGCCTTGTTTATGCCACTTGGACTGCTTGACTGCTCCTTGCCTTGTCATCTCTGCTTGTTACTTGGAATTTGTCTTTTCTGCTTACCCGGTCCCTTAAGCGAATTCCTTGGCGGGTCGCTACATTTTGCCCCCTTTTCCTCATGTTTGGTGCCTTTCCAGATCGAAAACCCAACGGCTAAACGACTTTGTTAAATTTGACATGTATATGGCCGTCGTTAATTTGAAAACCAATGGCTCTTTTGCTTGATTAAACTTGACGTCGGCCGGGACGTCAATGGGTCTGCTTTATGTCTTTATTTTCCTCTCGGGCACTCTTCTGCCTGTGCATTACTTTGGCGGGTCCTTTTCTTTGTCGCGCCTGCCCTCCGCTAGGGCACTTTGACTTTTGAAGACTCCCTTTCGGCGAAGGATCCACCCTTGAACCAAATCCGTTGAACCAAAGATTGGTTCAAAGGTTCAAGGTTCAACCAATGCGCGCCAATTTCCAAAGAAGGTTGATGAACTTCATTGAACCATTGAAGTTGAACCTCTTGGCTTTGAACCAAACCTTTTCCATTGAACTGAACCAAGCAGAGAAACATTGGCAGGTCGTGCCCTCTTGAACAATTTGCCTTCGAACAGTGAAGAAGGAAGGTGAACAATTTTGGCCTGTGAGCGAAAAATTGGTCAACACATGGCGACTCATAGGGGAAGCATGCCCTCCATGCTTAGAATCCAGCTGCCTTGAAAATCCATTGGGCATGGAGTCAGTAGCAAATTTGAGAAACAGCAGCAGCTCTGTTCTAACACAAAAACAAAAAACGCAGATCCACCTCCGAGGAAAAGAAAACACACGCAAGACTAAGAAAACTACAACCTGTGCAACAACATTTAGGGAAAAAATAGGAAAAGAAAACAAGGGAAAATATGTACAGGGGAACCCAAAAAGATCAGTGGCAATGCTTCATATGTATCCCATTAACTGGGATACGCAATTCTTCGTCGTCCAACCTTGAAAGTTGGAATGCATTGTGCTGCTTGCACTGAGTAATCACATAAGGGCCGCTCCACAGGGCATCAAATTTTGCATGTTTTTCGGGCTTGGCTTGATCTTCGTCCCATTTTAGGACAATGTCTCCTTCAAAAAAATCTCTTGACGAGGATTTCTTGTCGAAGTGCCTTTTTACTTGTTGTTGGCGACTTGTTAGAGAAGCCATAGCCCGATCCCTTACCTCTTGGAGCTCCATTAACTCGCACAACCTGACCTCCATGCTGGTTCCTTCTTCAAACTGCAGTTGGCGGGAGAGATCCAATGCCGACAATTCAAGTGAGATGGGAAGCCTAGCTTCTCTTCCATACACGAGTGCATATAGAGAATTTTCGATTGCTCTTTTTGGAGTAACTCGATCGGCCCATAGAGCTGTCTTTAGCTTGGTATGCCAGGTTCTTTGATTGTCCTCCATAGTCCTCTTTATAATTCTGATCAAATTTTTGTTGGTGGACTCAGCCAACCCATTCCCCTGAGGATAATAGTTTGATGAAGTACTGAGGTATTACCATACTTCAGCGCCCATTCACTAGTTCTGATTCTCAGAAAAGCCAAGGCGTTATTTGAGATTATGGTGGTTGGGACCCCAAATCTTGTTACCAGGTCTTCATAAAAATCCAAGACTGCGCTCTCGTTTGCCTCCTTTAAAGCAACAGCCTCCACCCTCCTGGTGAAATAATCCGTAGCAGTCAGGACCCATTTGTGCCCAACACTGGAGGGAGGGTTGATCATCCCTATGAAGTCCAAGCCCCACTGCATGAACGGTTGATCAACTTGAATGGGTTGTAGGGGCATGGTAGCCAATCGTTGTTTTCTATCAAAAAGTGCACATTTCTGGCACTTTCTTACCCAGGCATGGGCATCCTTGAAAAGAGTAGGCCAGAAGTAGCTAGCTCTCATTATCTTTGCTGTTGTAGCTCTAGGGGCGAAGTGACCACCTGCTGGCCCATCATAGAACTCGGCCAATACCCTATCAGCCTGACTTGGGTCAATGCACCTTAGGAGGACCCCAGAGAAATCCCTCCTAAACAACACTTCACCAACCAGAGCATAAGGAAGAGAATGGAGTTTAAAACACCTTCTTCCAGTCTTATCAAGACCCTGTGGACATTCACCCATGAGAAGGAAATGCTTCATGTCCAGCGTCCAATCCTTTATGACAGTTAGTTCTTTTGCTGTGGCTGCATCATGGATTAACAAGCTGTCTCTCCTTTCCTATTTTAAGTCTGCAGCCAACTGTTCACACAGGCCTCTTCCCCTCACCAGCTTGGTGGTCTTGATGTCTATGTCGTATTCCATCACTTTGGTAATCCACCCTGCCCTCTTTTCGTTTAAATCTCGATTGGTCAAGAATTCCTTGACACTCGGATGTGGGACCATAAGGTGGATCTTGTTGTTAGACAACATATCCCTGAATTTCTTCAGGCTACGCACCACTGCCAGGACTTGCTTTTCCACATACGTATACCTGACTTCAAAGTCCTCTAACCCTTGGCTGAAGAAAGCAAGTGGTTGTTCGAGGTCGTCACTGTTAGCTTGGGTAAGTATCGCGGATATCACTTCCTCATTGCTGAAGGTATAGAGCTGGAAGTCTTTGCTGAAGTCTGGGCCGATCAAAGTGGGAGCCTGGGTTATGGCCTGCTTGATGGCCTCAAAGCTAAGTTTTCTTTCAGTTGTCCATTTGAAATCCTCACCTTTCTTCAGCATAGGGGTGAGTGGCTTGACTATCTCTGCAAAATTCAGAATGAACCTTCGAATAAAATCAATTCTGTCGAAAAAGCTCTGCAAACTCTTCTTGTGCTTTGGTAGGGGCATTTCCAGAATGGAGCGAACTCTCTCAGGGTCAACAGATAAACCCTCTTTGGACACAATGTGACCAAGGAGCTTCCCTTCATGAACAACAAACACACACTTATTTGGATTAAGAGAGATGCCAAATTCCCTACACCTTTCAAAAATCTGCCTGAGGTGTCCCATGTGCTGGCTTGCTTTCTTGGAGAATACCGTTACATCGTCGAGGTATACCAGCACGTTGTTTATCAAGCCACCAAAAGCCATGTCCATGGCCCACTGAAAGGTTGCACCAACATTGGATAGCCCGAATGGCATCTTCTTATAGGCGAACGTTCCCCATTTAGTGGTGAAGGTTATTTTGTGCTGGTCACAACCTTGCATTAGAATCTGATTATACCCTGAATAACCATCTAGGAGGGAGAACCGCTCACTTTCAGTTACCTTCTGGAGGATCCGCTCCATATTTGGAAGGGGGTAATGATCCTTTAGAGAGACTCTATTAAGGTCTCTGAAGTTGACACATAGTCTGATCTCCCCATTTTTCTTTCTAACGGGAACAAGGTTGGCCAGCCATGAGGAATGTTTGATTGGAAATATAATTTCAGACTCAATCAATTTGGCCAACTCTCTTTGCATGAGGGGCTCAACTGTAGGATTGACAGGGCTTTGTTTTTGTGTTACTGGCATGGCACCTTCTTCCAATTCAATGGTGTGATGGGCAAGCCTTAGGTCGAAGCCCTTCAAATCGCTGTAATCCCAGGCAAAGATGTCAGCGAATTCTTGACATAGCAGAATGAAAGCTCACCTCTCTTGAAATGTGCAGACTTTACCAAGCGCCAACAGCTTCCTTTTGAAAATTTCAACCCTTTCATAATTCTCCTCTTTGGTAGTGATGCAAGCCTTGTCATCTCTTAACTGGTCATCACTATTGAAAATGCTTTCAAGCATGACCAGACCCTTGGGGAGTTTATTGTTCTTCAACTAAACAATCTAATTGCCATATTGTTGCTGCAGTTTTGTTTGATTGTGTGTTGCGAACTCAGCTTCTTCTTGTAAGAAGAAAGCTATCTGCTGGTCACTTTCGAAGACTTGCCAATTTACAACGTTGTCCAGGATTGAAGGCCGAACCACCACTTTCAAGTGGTGCGAATCACAATCTCTACTTATTTCTTTTGGAACATCAAATTGGGTGCCAATTGCTGCCAGTCGATCAGCCTGTTTGTTGCGCTCCCTGGGAATAGAGGCAATGTTAAAAGCAAGAAAATCCTCCACCAAGTCCCAAACCCTATGCTTGTATGACTTCAGCAAAGAGTTCTTGGTCAGATTCAAGCCTCTCACTTGATTTACAATTAGTTCACTATCTCCCAAGACTTGCAACTCTTGAATCCCTCTCTTTCTTGCCCATTCAAGCCCATGGATCAAAGACTCACATTTTGCAACATTGCTGGTGCAAGAGAACTGGAAACGAAAAGCTAAAAAGTACTTTTCCTAGGAAGGGGAAACCAGCATTGCTCCACCACCAGTGCCTATTTTACTTCTGGAGCCGTCAAAATATAGCTGCCACAGGCCAAGATCTTCTTTGCTTTCCTTCATTAAATTTGGCATGAAGGCACCCTCCTCGTGCATGCAATAGACTCCAAAGTCTACCTCCTCAATGAATTTGTATGGATCATGCTCGAAGTTATCTTTTCCCCACTCATCCAAGAGTAAGTCTGTGACTCCTTCAAGAGCAGAGGACGAAGAGTGGTCTGTCTGAGGCTCTTCTGGATCGATGATGGTGTAACTGGCATTTGCTGCTTTGGGTGAATATGGCTCTAGGTGGTCCTTGTAGAATGGCTCAGACTGGATTTTTTCTTTGGTCCCGTACTTGGTTCTGAAAACCAGATATGACCAATTCGCTGCTAAATAGCCACCTATCTTTGACGTGAAATCCCTAGACAAGCAAATTGCGAAATACGGAGGAACATCCGCCACCACTATATCATGGGGAATTGAGAAGGTTGGGCAAGCATGCAATGTCAGGTCTAATCCCTTCACAATCCCAACTATTTTTGTAGGTGTCCCATCTAGTTGCAGGACTCCCTTTTTCATTTCTTCATACTTCAATCCCATCTTATCAGCAATGCACTTGGGTATCACTGAGGTGCTGGCCCCGTTGTCAATTATGCAGTTGTGTACCAGGAAGTCCCCAATGACCAAGGATACGTAGAAAGGAGGAATTTTCTCTTCCTTCTTCACCTATCCTGAAGTGGAAGGCTGTCCATTTGTCACCAAGACATTATCAGTGCTGGTTGGGATAGCCTGACAATCCAGCTCATTCAATTCCTTTTTTAACACATCCTTCTGGCCTGGAAGAGACAACGCATCCCATAAAGAGATATTCATATTTAGCTTCTTCATCTGATCCACTACATTGATTTGAGGACTGCCACGCTTTAAGCTTTCTTTGGGGTTGATTCCAGGCTGAACTGCAGGCTGAGGGGCTGAAGGTATAGACGGCTGCCTAAAATTTGGGGTCTTTGCGTTGGAGTGTGATGGAGGAGGTGCAGTTGCTGCCTGAGTGGTAGCTTGCACCTCTTCCACTACTTTCCTCTTAAATCTTGTATTGGCTGCAACATAATCAGCCTGATTTCCCACAGCACCCCCATGGTTGATTGCACAAAACTCGCCCTCTAGGTGATTCATAAGAGCAAAATTCGGCTGGGCCTGATTGCCACCCATGCTGGGTTGAGCTGGAACCTCAAAAAACTGGAAAAGAGTAGCAGCCTGATTCTCTGCATTCTAGAAATAATTCACCATCTCGTTCATGTGCACAGCCTGTTCTTGACCATATCCCATGGTCGAACAGCTAGGCTGCTCTTGTATAAGATTATTCTGAACAGGCACTATGGCCTTAGATGATGAAGAGGGACCGGTGTTGTAATTTTGAAATGGCTTGGTTGTAGTGAGCTGCCCCTGACCTTGATTATAATTTTGGAAAGGGGGTCTAGGGGCTTGACCATAATTCTGGTACCCTTGATTTGGTCAGTTGCCTTGAGCCTGCTGCTGCCTTTTAATGGCAACGAGTTCGTTGGTCACGGCCTGCAACATACTCTTAACCTCCTAAAATTCATTCGACGGGGCAGCAGCTAGTTTTTCGATGGCAGGCAGAGGAGCCAATGTGGGAGCAGGGGCCTGAATTGGAGGTGGCATTTCTAGGAAAATTGGCATGTGGGGTCTAGGGGCTATTTTCCCAGCCTGTATTAAACAGTTCTCTGCTGCTATGGCTATGTCATAAGCGGCAGGCAATATATGCCCTCCCATGGATTGTATCATGATTGCAACGTCACTATTTAATGCTTTCAAATAGTATAAAAAAGCATAGCTGGGAGTCGGCCTTACCAGGATGGGAATCCTCTGCCAGGTCTTCTGAAACCTTGTGTTAAAGTCCTGCATATATTCATGCAGAGCCCTTTGAATAGTCGTCAGCTGCTCAACAAGCGAGAGGTCATCACTTTTTTCCCCAAAACAGTCTGTTAGCTGAACACTGAGCTCATTCCAGGAATGGATTGAATTCACAGGCAAGGTCCTGTACCAGTCAAGAGCCTTGCCCTTAAGAGACAGAGCTAGCAATCTGACTGTGACATTCTCTTCTGTGATATTATGAATATTGGCGAGATTATAAACGTTCCTGATGTGTTCCGCGACTGTAATGGGTCCTAATCCATCGAAAGAAGGTACATTTTTTAGAGCTGCCCCTGGAATTGGGTCATACTGTGGGAGGTTCAAGGGTCTCTCCCCATGAAAGGCTGCAAATGGCAAAGCCATAGCTAGGATGGGGCATAATTGAGGCTCTGCTGTAACTGTGTCTCTTATAACAGGTCTAGGAGGATGACTTGTTGGATAAGGATGAGTCTTCCTAAACCTTAATCTTTTAGCAGAATTTAGAGGTAGCTTAAAGAATTCAAAAGGAATCCTTTTTGAAGCAGACCTAGTGGTGACTTTAGGCATATAAATTTAAGACATCGGTCTTAATATGAAAATGAAGCTCTTACCATTGGAGTCGCCAGATGCTGGAAAACTTGGAATTTGTTGTAGCAGGACCATCATCAATCCTAATATCTTACTGCGTTATCAAACTGGGTCCCACCAGGTGTGCCAGAACTGTCGACGCTGGAGATTGCACCCAGTGGCAGGAAAACAAGTTCCTACCTTCTCCTCGCAACATGGAAACTCCTCTCTCGCCTGTGGGATGGCGAAGCAGGAGAGGAGAGTCTCTAGTTAAGGGCTAGCTCCCTTTGGTGTATCATTGTTTGTTTCAGGCAGTGCAGAAAATACATACAGGCATATATATATATATATATATATATATATATATATATATATATATATATATATAATAAAAGCGGGGGATGTAAAGGGAGAATAAATGCAAGAAAACAAACCTACTCTAAGGAGGTGATACACCAAAACAATATGACCCTTTCACACCCACTCTCAAAATCAGACAAAACACACTTATACGTTGCACCCTTGATAGAAGAAGTAATCTGCAAACTTGACAGGGAGGTAAAATGAAAAATACAAAAAGGAGGTTCATCCAAAGGTGTTATAAGAAGCACTCTGCAGATAATCCCTTCTATGTTGCACTCCAAAATAGAACTCTTTTCCTATCAGCTACGGATGGCGACTTGTAGATAGCTGTTATGTTGATGTTAAACCTGTGGGAGCATCAAAGACAATGACTAAACACAGATAAACACTCAGAACATACACAGGATATCTATTCAAGAAGAGGTAAAAATTGCGTTGATTGATTTAGGTGGAAATTTTAACAGGGTTGTGCCTTGTAAAATTTGCAAAAAGATCCTTACAAATGACTAAGTTTGCAATATATATAGGAAGCAAAGAGGCCCATGTGGCGCTCCTGCTTTTACAAGTGGCATACGTGTCCCTTTGAAAAGAAAACAAGTCGCTCAAAAATTAATGAGCTGTCCATTTGCCTGCTCGATACCTGCATTTCCTGCTTAGGTAGCTTACATGGTTTGCCTTTCAATTTAATGCGAGACAGAGGAAATGGTTGCACTGATGGCCGCTATCATTCTAAATGATCAATTTTTGTGGGCGCCATCTCACCTGCCAAAGACGCTTCCCCATTTTGTGCCAGTTGAACTTAATTGTTCATTCATCCTTTACTTATCGCTCTGTCTATTTGTTCTTTACGCCATCAGGGAATAAATTGCCTTGTTTATGCCACTTGGACTGCTTGACTTCTCCTTGCCTTGTCATCTCCGCTTGTTACTTGGAATTTGTCTTTTCTGCTTACCCGGTCCCTTAAGCGAATTCCTTGGCGGGTCGCTACATTTTGCCCCCTTTTCCTCATGTTTGGCACCTTTCCAGATCGAAAACCCAATGGATAAATGGCTTTGTTAAATTTGACATGTATATGGTCATCGTTAATTTGAAAACCTATGGCTCTTTTGCTTTATTAAACTTGACGTCCTCCGAGACGTCAACGGGTCTGCTTTATGTCTTTATTTTCCTCTCGGGCACTCTTCTACCTGTGCATTACTTTGGCGGGTCCTTTCCTTTGTCGCGCCTGCCCTCCGCTAGGGCACTTTGACTTTTGAAGACTCCCTTTCGGTGAAGGATCCACCCTTGAACCAAATCCGTTGAACCAAAGATTGGTTCAACGGTTCAAGGTTCAACCAATGCGCGCCAATTTCCAAAGAAGGCCGATGAACTTCATTGAACCGTTGAAGTTGAACCTCTTGGCTTTGAACCAAACCTTTTCCGTTGAACTGAACCAAGTAGAGAAACATTGGCAGGACTCGTACCCTCTGGAACAATTTGCCTTCGAACATTGAAGAAGGAAGGTGAACAATTTTGCCCTGTGAGCGAAAAATTGGTCAACAGTTTACACTCTCCTTTTATATTGTTTTCCTTTGGAATGTTGGAAAGCATCTCTGAAATATAATTTCTTATTTTTATTAATATGAAGTTACGATTTTTTTCGAGGAAAAAATAAATAAATATGTGTGTGTGTGTGTGTGTGTGTGTATTCGTTCTATATTGCTTCCTTCTATTATGAATTATATTAACCTTTGAATGGCAATGATGAATAAATAATCGTCATAAAAAAAAATCATGACACGTAGGGTCAACCATCAAATTTAGTTCATGTTTCCTATAGTTGACCTATGTTTGAGGTGTCATAGAGAGCCCTATATATTAAAATCTATTTGAAGCCATTTATACAATTTTAAGAACCAAGCAAAGTATCAATCGGGAGCCCTCCTTAAGTTTGAGCCACACATTGATTATATTCATTTGCTACACTTGCCAATGACCCTGCACACTAAGCCTACATTACATCTACATCAAATACAAGTCTCGTGCCATCAACAAATTGTGTAAAAAGAAGGTTATAACATGAGTATATAATTGCATTTGATTATTCTAGGAAGAAAAGATAAAACCCTATTTCTCACTTGGGTTGTGAGCTCACAAATAGAACTACCAATTGCCTCAAAGGTACAAGTTACACCAAAAGGGATGTCTTTTTTTTTTTGAAAACTGCTTATGAGTGTGAATTAGGTGAGGAGTAGTAATGAGTGAAACAAATTTTGTGAATTTTATTTTGTGTGTTTATTGAAAAAAGCTACATTTGTTGTAAATATTGTGGAAGAGGTATTACACAGTTTTGTTTCCTCGGCTCTTCTAAGATGTACATATATGTTATCCTTATTCTTGCATAGCTATCAAATAAAGATGAAGGATTGATATATAGGTCATACAAAGAGCTTACTCTTCATACGATAGTGAAGGTCAACCCTTGATGATCAAAGTTGATAATATAAATTATTGTTTTATTGAGAATCAATCCTTGTACTTTATGTATGGTAAGAGCCCATGCCCTTTAGATAGGCATTTGGCAATGATTACCTCATGTAATAGGAGGAATTTGAAGATATGTTGGATTGAAAATATCCCATGAGGGAGTATATTATTTTTTGAAGGCAATAACCACATACATGGGTAATGAAGGTGGGTTTGAATCTGGGTTGTAGACAATGTGAACAAATTCTTTGATGGGTTACACCATTGATTTTTTTCCACCTACAAAATGTTCTCTCCCTTATGAAAAATGCCTCACGGGGAATTTCCCGTCTGACCCATATGTTGTTGCACACCATGTTTTGCTTGCCCATGCAGATGTAACAAACATGTACATGAAAACAATATCATGTTTAATTTTCTCCTATGTAATATGTACTTATTTTTTTAATTGTACCATCACTATTACACATGTAACTATCATAAAATTCAAGGAGGATCTATTAGATTTGTGTTTAAATCACCATGGTATGAACCCTTGTAAGATAACCCTGATGACAAAGTGACTGTTAGAACATGCTCCAAGTGTTGGTTTAAATCAAAGAGTAATTGTTGATGTTTTCATATACCTATGAGACCTTATGCAATATGTACTTATGATCTTAAATTTTACCATCATTCTTAAATGTGTAACTATCACAAAATTCAAGGAAGATTTATTGGATTCGTGTTTAACTCGCCATTGTATGAACCCTTAGGAGATACCCTTGATGATAGAGCAATTGTTGGAACATGCTACATGTGTTGGTTTAAATTGACATTAGAGAGTAGTTTTTGACGTCTTATCCCAACATCAATGACATTGCATCATTCATTAAGCTTTACATGAGACATGGAGCCCTGTCACAATCAAATCAATTCTCATGATATCCTCATCCACCTTTGACAATAGAAAATGTCCAATCAAAGATCTCACCAACTTGATTTGATATAACTAACATGTATCATTATGCACTGTTGTTATGTTGGCATGCCAATTTAAAATTTAACATAGTCATGTGTAGGTGTAAACTATATGGGCTAAGTGATATCCATATGTCATTACAAAGCAAGATTCTCATCTTCCAAGTAGTAACGTGTCCATCGATGCTAATATTATATTGCGTTATTATATTTTATATAACATTATATTTTTATATGGCCCTCTACTATATGATATCACCTAAAATATGTTATCAATGCCCCTCACCATCACCATGCAACTCACCTTAAAATATTTCACTATTTGCATATTATGTATAACCTTGCACTTTCTTTTAGGGGCTGAAGTATGATGTTTCTTTATGTTTTTAAGTTGGATATAATTGTTATAGGTTTCAATATAATGGTATCATGGATGAATGGAAGCTAAAAGATAGAATCTTTGACCTTAATGTCTTGTCCCCACATCAATGATAATACAATGCTGATTCGAGTTTCACATCAGATGTGGATCCGTATTGTTGTTCCCAAAGTTTGTCACTCCTTTTTGGGACAACACATGAACTATTTTTGGTCCTACAAGCCAAAAATTCTCTCTTCCCTTCTCAAAAATTGTTATGAGCCTTCAAATTCTCTATTTTTCAAACTTTTCCAGCTAAGGGACTCTACAGGCAAAATTCTATGAACTCCGTAGGCTTAAATCTACGGACTCTGCAAGATGATTTCTACGAACTCATATCTACAGACTCCACAGGCAGGAAACTACGGACTCTGTAGATAGGTTTCTATGAACTCCATGAGCTAGATTTCTATGGACTCTTTCAAGGTTAGAGAAAACTACGGACTTAGTTTCTACGGACTCTGCAGGTTAGTTTCTACGGACTCTGTTTTTGCAGACTTCAAGGCTTGGAAACTACGGACTCTGCAGGGAAGGTTCTATGGACTTGTTTCCACGGACTCAAATCTACGAACGTCACAGGAAGAAATCTACGGACTCTGCAAGAAGAAAATCTACGGACTCTGCAAGACGAAAATCTATGAACTCATTTCTACGGACTCCCCCAATTCTACGAACTCGTATCTATGGACTCTGCAAGTTAGTTTCTTCAAACTCTGCAGGTTAATTTCTACAGACTCTGCAGGAAAGAAACAGGTTCAACACTTAGCCATTTTTTCAATCGAGAAGTTCAAAGGAAGGTCTTCCAAGAGCTCGAAGGACAAGTGCCCTTGCGGAGGGCACCTAGCAGCCAAAATGGACCCTTGCATCTTTTATGAAAGGCAACATTGGAAGTCAGACATCCCTTGCAGAGGGCAAGCGATGAGCGAATTGGATCATTTCGAAGGCCGAGCAAACAAAGGAATTCCTTTGGAAAAGGTTTTTTGTGGTAAAGTTGTTAAGGACCATTTCCTTCAGACAAAAAGTCTGAAGGAATTGGTCTGACTGAAGAATGAAGCCCGAAGCCCGAAGGAAGCAAGCGGAAAGATGCAAAGGTGAAGGAAGATTTCCTTTAGACATTTTGTCTAAAGGAATTAACCCGAGGACTCTCTGAGAGAATGAAGCCCGAAGGCCATCCGAAGACTGCCCGAAGGGTAGGAACCCTTGCGGGGGGCTCTCCCCGAGCAAAATTAGACCTTTCTCAAGACCCCGAAGGGCAGGTCCCCTTTGGAAAATGATCAAACTACAAAGCTAAAGGAATTGCCAAGGAAGATGATGGGCCTGCAGACGTCAAAATCAAACATCGTGAACTAGTCATTGGGATCCAAACGTGTGGTGATGTCCCTGAAGACGTCGAATTCAGGGAAACCAACTAGTCATTGGATTTCAAATGATGACGGGCTCAAAGATGTTAAATTCACAGCAATGAAATAGTTGTTGATCTTTGAAGGCTTGAGCGTGAACTCGAATGCATTAAAAGGCCAAAATGCCAAAGGGAAGAACCACTGATGGAAGAGCGTAAAGAGCCAACAAGGCCGAGGATATAGCCCTGAGAGCTCAAATGCCAGGAAAAGACAAAACCAAAAAGGGAAAAAAAGATAGCCCAAGGGCTCAAATCGCAGCAAAAAGAGGGAAAGGCCTAAATATCTATGCAGTAGTTATTCTCATAGGTGGAACAGTCCACAAAATAGATATTTTAGTTTACAAACATTGAAGGCGTGGCCTAATGGTCTCCTTTGGAGTAAAGACAAATTGGACAGTTGCGCAGACATCAAAAAAGGGACTAGACAACTCATGATAAAGAGGAGACATATAAGGTGGATGGACATGCCATAATTAAGGCAATACACTATACCTATCATGGCCCTCTAGACAAAACTGAGGGCACATTGAAGGCATTGATTGTAGCATGGGCCGTCCCATGGGAAAGAGTGCCAAGCCTTGCTTGGTTGCTATACTTTGGAATTTCTCTCATTATGCAGAAGGAGATATTTTATTTTTTTACAGAAGCAAAACTCTACCCAATTGAAAGGTGAATACTGAGACTTTGAGCTCAGATTGTTGATCATTTTATTTTATTTAAATGAGAAATCAAGACACTTGCAGACTTTGTGCTCTTATAGCTTGTGCCATTTTAGGAGATCGTTTTTATGTCTGTCTTCTAGATGCATTCTTGTTTATTTAATTTAACAGGTAGAACTAGTGGAAGTGATAAGGAGGATGTCCTGAAGTTAGTTACTTTCAGACTTTGTGCTGTCATAGTTGTTTTCAGTGTGTGTTTTTAGTTTCTTTCTATGTTGAGGATTCTAGGACGACTTTGTGCCCCCATTATCCTTTGTGTTTCACTCTTTGGGTAGTTGAGGTGGAGACTTTGAGTTCCATTTCATCCTTCTGGTTGTTGTGCCCCTTTTGTTATTAGTTACTTGTCACTACCTGAAAGAACTCCTGTTGTTTCCCGCAAGAACACTTCTGAAAGAAGAGAAGTGCCTTCAGTTTCTTCATTAGGATTTCTCCTTTGTTTATGAGCATCATCTCTAAAAAAAGAGAGATGGATGGTGTAGTTCCACCTTGAGTGTTATTTTTTGCATATATCTATAGTATATAGCTCCTACATATTTTATAGGGAACCTCCCCTTGATGAGAGGAGAGATTTGTGCACCTCTGATGTAGTAAACCTTCACACTAGGCTGACCAATCTCCTTTACTATGGATGATAAGACATATTTTGCTCATCAGTTAGCTGATTGACAAAATATTCACCCAACAGTCTTTTTGGTGACTTCGCTGGGGAAGGACAAGTAGTTTGAAGCCTCAAGCTTCAAGCTGAAGCAAGACCAGTCCTTTTCCATTTTTGTTTCACAATATGGCAACTCCATGCTATACCAGAAGCTAGAGAGTTCAAGGTGTTGTTGACCCTGTCTTTGAATTGGTGTAGAAGGGCAATTCTAATTTGTTCCCTCCCCAACTTCAAGTTCAATGATCTAGGAGTGTTCCTCCTACCCATACCAAGATACCAACACAAGGTAGAGCTTCCTTTTCTACTGTTAGTAGAGCTTTGCCTATACATACTCCACCCAGATTTTTTATCCCCCTTTGCCATGATCCAATCATGGCAGTTCAAGGCCCCTAGGGTAACTCTTTTGGTCCACTAAATCTTACTCCACCTCTACATGAACTTCCATGTAGCTCAAGAAAGAATTTGCCCAAATTCTTTGGTGATGGGAGAGTTCATCCTGATGAACACATTGCAGCCTTCAGCATAGCCTGTGGTGTGATAGGCATGGAATTTGAGGATGTGGCAGTCAGGATTTTCATGGAAACACTACAAGGTGATGCTGTAGACTGGTTCTACCATCTGCAAGCTAGATTAGTGACTGACTATGACACACTCAAAGCTAAATTTGAAGCCAAGTTCAAGCCTATAGAAGATGAACATGACTTGCTAGCCCAACTCACATAGATGAAGAAGGAACCTCATGAACCTATGAGGGATTTCATTGAAAAGTTTGACAAGCTGAGGAACAAGATTCCTGTAATTGCTCAGCCAACACCTACAAACCTCAAATGCTTCTTCATCAACTCCCAGCTACCTAAAGTGAGTTTTTTGCTGAGACGTGCTGGCCACATAGACCTTGAGGCTGCTCAAGACTTGGCTACTGAGGTAGAATATGACCTTATCTTGGCAAGAAAGATAAGGAGAGATTCAAACAGAGGTAAATCTTCTTCTTTCTCTGAATATTTACCTACAGCCACCACTGATCCAATGGTACAAAAGCTGGCAAACGAATTGCTAGCTCTTAGAAAGCAAATGGTGCAAGGAATGTTATATAATCCTTCATATAAAGATGCACCAAGGAGGACGTTTCAGAATCAATCATACCAAGGCAATACTGCTAGGAACCAAGGGCAAACAAATCGTCTTCCTCCCCCACGGGGGAACTTGGCCATTGAAGCACCTCCAACCAATTTAGTAGTTGGATATCTGGAAACAGAACATGATTCCTCTTCAAACATGAGTTTGATCAAGAAAATGACGTTGATCTCTTCATGGAGGACTAAGAAGAATCAGTTGGTGACTCCAACATTGGTTTCTTGAATTACCAAGATGAACCCAGAAGTGAAGGTAATGTAGCTGAGGGATCATATGTTGTATTCACCCAGTCCAAGAACCAGTCAGCTCAGCAAGCTGATAAATAAAAGTCAGAGGAGTGAGCTCAACTATCAATTTCAATTGCTAAGCGGGGAACCACTCTTCTTTTCTAGCCAAAGGACCCGGTGATTGCAAAAAAGGTAAGTACCTCAAATATCCTTACACCTTCTACTTCAAATTTGCAATCCAGTCCTCCCCTTACCAAAAATCAAAAGGATGAACTCCCATCCTCTGTGCCTAGTTCATTTCCAGCATTTGATATAATTGACTATATAAAGACAACCAAAATTTAAATGTCTAAATTTGAATTTCTGCAGTCTAACCCTGATCAGTTGGATAAATTGGTTCAATGTGTAAAGAACCAAACCATCCCAGCAAGACAAGAAGTTAAGAAGGTAACTCATGATCCCTCAAGGAGCAAGTCTATCCCAAACAACCTTGTCATTACTCCTCCTCCTACCTCTAGAAAAATAGATTCTTTCTATGTTTTCCTGTTGATAAATAGTCACAAGCTGAGCAATTACATCATTGATTCTGGAGCTTCAAACAATGTCATGCCTGCCAAAGTGGTAGAATCCCTTGGTCTCACACTGACCAAGACATTTGGTAGATGCTTCTCCATGGAGAAAAAACAAGTACCACCACTAGGACAAATCAAAGACGCTCAATTTGCATTTGCAACCTTTCTAGACAAAAGAATCAAGATGACTGTCTTGGTGGCCAACATCCTAGCTTCATATGGGATCCTTCTTGGCTAAAATTTCTAAAAAGACGTTGGTGGCGAATTAAGCATGGACTTGTCTGAGGCGAGAATCCTAGTCAAAGGCATTATGCAAAGATTGCCTCTTGAAAAGGAAGCAAAATATGTGGTCACCCAAACATCAGCACTTGAAGCTCAAATTTTGTTTGAGTCTTCAGGCATGGGTAACTATTTTCTATCCATGGAAGAAGTCCATGAAGCACCAATTGAATCTCTTGAAGGTGTCAACCTGGAAATACGTTTAGTTGGAATAGTAGAAGAATTGGTAGAGTGAAATGCAAGTATGGAAGAATATCCACCTCCAAATGAAGAAGAATCTAATGAAAAAGCAGTGTCTAACAAGGTATAGATTCTTGAATTTGATGGCAGCTGCTCCTCTATCAATTCAAGAGCTAGGATTGTACTGATATCTCCTCGAGCAGAAATTTTCCCTTCATCATACAAATTACAGTTCAGCAATACCAATAATATAATTGAGTATGAATCGCTATTGCTTGGATTGAGGGCTGCTCAAGACAAGGGTATCAAACTCATTCATGCTAAAGGAGATGTTGAACTAGTGGTTTGTCAGGTGAGAAACCTGTATCAAACCAAGAATGAGAGACTGTGCCACTACCACAATCTAGTCTAGGATCAACTTGAAAACTTTAATGCTTTCAGCATCTCTGAGGGAATTCAATGACCAGGCTGATGCATTAGTTGTTTCAGCAACTCTCTTAGTCCCTCACCCAGACTTCAAAGGAGACAAGTACACTATTGAGTTGGTCTTTCGACTAAGTGTACCTGATAATGCCAGTCATTGGTATGTGTTCAATAAAGACAACCAAATCATTGCCTTCCTAGAACAAAAGGATAGCTTTCAATAGCTTCACTTTGAAGGCAATGAGTCTCAACAGCTTGAACCCACTCCTAAATCAAGTTCAAGCCCGGATGAAGAATTCTTACAGCTGAAAGGAAACAAAATCCCAAAAGGGCTAGTTTCCCTTGAGAAGTTATTTGACAAACATGATAGATTCATCAAATAGCAGCAAACAGATTCAAGCTCCTCCCAGGAGTTTGATTAGGTAAATCTGGGTACCAAAGATGATCCCAAGATGGTGAACATTGGAAAATGCTGCACTCCTGAGGAGAGATTCAAGTTCACTACTTTGCTCAGCCAGTACATGGAAGTCTTAGCATACTTCTATGATGATTTGAAGTCACTCAAGCCTGATGAAATTCACCATGACATTCCTCTCAAAAGTGATTCAACACCTTATAAGCAAAAATCTAGGTAGTACAATCCAAAAATATTAGGAACTATTCTGGCTGAGATACAAAAAATGTTAAATGCTAGGATCATTTTCCCAATCCATCATTCTACATGGACTACCAACATAGTGCCTGTAAGGAAGAAGAATGGCAAAATTTGTCTCTATGTGGACTTTAGAAATTTAAATCAGTCATCCTTAAAGGATACTTTGCCAATCATGGATCAAATGCTTTAGACAGTGACCAGTTCAGAGATGTTATCAATTCTAGATGGCTTTTCAGGATACAATCAAGTTGAAGTTGGTGAAGTAGACCAGCATAAGACTGTGTTCACCACACCTTGGGGCATGTTTGCATATAGAAGGATGTCTTTTGGCTCGATTAATGCTGGTGCCACCTTTCAAAGAGCAATGGACCTTGATTTCAAGGATGAGATGGGTAAGTTCATTGTCGTTTATCTTGATGACTTGACCATCCTTTCTAAGCATCGCCCGGATCATATGCGCCATTTGCAACAAGTGTTGGAACATTGCTGCCAGAATGGCATTTCTTTGAATCCAAAGAAGTCTATCTTTAGAGTGATAAAAGGGAAGCTTATCAGACACATTGTGTCCAAAGAAGGCATAAAGATTGACTCAGACAGATTCAAGTCCATCTAGGAGCTCACTTTGCCCACAAGTAAGACTATAGTTCACTCTTTCTTTGGAAAGGTGAATTTATTACGAAGGTTCATCCTCGAGTTTACTAAGAAGACTCGACATATTGTAAACATGATGAAGGGAAAGGCCATGTTCATCTAGACTAAAGAAGGTAAATTGGCATTCCAAGACATCAAGATAGTTATTGCTCATGCCCCAATTTTGGTTTGTCCAGACTATAACAAGGAATTCACCATATACAGTTATGCTTCTGAACACACGCTTTCAACAATTCTGGTTCAATAGAATAAAGAAGGTATGGAATTTCTCATTTGTTTCATGAGTTATATTCTTAAAGCTCATGAGCTGAAGTACTCAAATATGGAGAAGCATGCCTATGCAGTAGTAAAGGCAGTGAAGCATTTCCCCTTCTACATCCTGAATTCACATGTTATCACCTTGGTTCCTGATACCACAGTTAAATCCATATTAACTCAGCAGGAGTTTGGAACCAAAAGAGGGAATTAGATTGCTAAAATCTAAGAGTTTGATCTAGTCATCAAACCAATGAAGCTGGTGCATGAAAAGGGCCTATGCCAATTGATTGTTGACAATGGACCAAAAGAAACAGAGCATGAAGAAAAAGAAATTGAAGACACACTAACAGTCCTCTTTGCATCCTCTACAAATGAGCGGTATTCAGATATTACGCATTTCTTTACTTATGGCGAGTGTCTTGCTCACCTATCTTATAAATAAAGAAGGACTGTCAAGTTGAAAGCTGAAAATTTTGTCCTCTGGGACTACAGCCTATATAAGAGGAGCCTTGATGGAGTTTTCCTTCGCTGCGTGGATAAAGAGCAGCAAAACCAACTTCTGAAGTCCTTCCACAATCTAGCTTGTGGAGGACATTTCTCTGCTCCTGTAACTGCCCATAAAATTTTACAGGCCAGATATTACTGGCCTACTCTTTTTCAAGATGCGTACAAGTGGGTAAGGAAATGTAAATTATGCCAGCAGTTTGTTGGAAGACCCAATTTAGCTGCCCTGCCTCTCAAACTAGTGGTGATAAAAGAGCCATTCCAGCAATGGAGAATTGATTTCATTGGTGCTGTAAACCCATCTTCAAGTGCTGGACATGATTATGTCCTCATAGCTACAGATTACTTCACCAAGTGAGTGAAAGCTATCCCAACCAAGCATGCTACTTCAGAACTAGTGTGTAGTTTCCTCAAAGAGAACATCATTTCCAAGTTTGAGGTCCCAACCAAGATTGTCACTGGCAATGCAACTTGTTTCACTTCCCAAGAGATCACTCAATTCTATTTTTACTATGGGATCACCTTTTCCCACTCTTCTGATTAATTTTCATAAGGAAATGGACAAGCTAAATCAAGTAACAAGAATCTGGTGACTATCACCAAGAAGCTGGTGGATGACAACCAAATGACATGGCATAAAGCATTGGTTGATGCTTTATGGGCAGATAGAATTACACCAAAAGGGATAATTGGTACGTCTCCTTTCCAACTTCTTTATGGGCTCAATGCTGAGATACCCATCACCCTAAAATTGCCAGCATTGAAATTGGCTAAGGCAATTGAAGATTAGACATATGAAAGCTCCATTAATAAGAGGATAATGTGCCTAACTGAGCTAGATGAGTAGAGAACTATGGTGGTGGACCAAATTATTGCCCATCAAAGTCTGGTGAAGATGCTCTTCGACCAGAAGGCAAAAAATTGTGATTTCAAGATTGGAGATCAAGTCCTTTTATGGGACAAGAGAAGAGAACCAAAGGGAATGCATGGGAAGTTTGATTCTCTTTGGAGAGGCATGTTTATTATCCATCAGCTCAATGGTGAGAACAGCTTCCTGTTGAAGTATCAAGATGGCACGCTCTTTTCTCTACCTCACAATGGGCAGCATCTAAAGCACTTCAACTCTTGAAGTATCAGATAAGTTCACCTGTACACATGTATATTTGTATAGCCTTTGTTTCTGTTGTGTGTTGTTCATTTTCATTTTTAGGAGCCTTTCATTTTTGGGTAGCATGACTCCATAGCCCAATGGCACACTTAAAAGCACTAGAGATTTTGGTTTCTACTCCCCTCAGTTGTTTCAAAATTTTAACTGAGGAAAGTTCCCCAACTGGAGCCAGCTGTTGTTCCCAAAGTTTGTCACAACTTTTTGGGACAACACATGAACTATTTTTGGTCCTACAAGCCAAAAATTCTCTCTTCCTTTCTCAAAAATTGTTATGAGCCTTCAAATTCTCTATTTTTCAAACTTTTTGAGCTAAGGGACTCTACAGGCAAAATTCTATGGACTCCGCAAGCTTAAATCTACGGACTCTGCAGGATGATTTCTACAGACTCATATCTACGGACTCCACAGGTAGGAAACTATGGACTCTATAGATAGGTTTCTACAGACTCTGTGAGCTAGATTTCTATGGAATGTTTCAAGGTTAGAAAAAACTTAGAGAAAACTACAGACTTAGTTTCTATAGACTCTGCAGGTTAGTTTCTACGGACTTTGTTTCTATGGACTTCAAGGCTTGGAAACTACGAACTCTGCAGGGAAGGTTCTACAAACTTGTTTCCACAGACTCAAATCTATGAACTTCATAGGAAGAAATCTACAAACTCTGCAGGAAGAAAATCTATGGACTCTACAGGAAGAAAATCTATGAACTCATTTCTACAGACTCCCCTAGTTCTACGAACTCGTATCTACAGACTCTGTAGGTTAGTTTCTATGGACTCTGCAAGAAAGAAATAGGTTCAACACTTAGCCATTTTTTCTATTGGGAAGTTCAAAGGAAGGTCTTCCAAGAGCCCAAAGGACAAGTTCCCTTGCGAAGGGAACTTAGCAGCCAAAATATACCCTTGCAACTTTTTTGAAAGGCAACCTTGGAGGTCAGACAGCCCTTGCAGAGGGCAGGAAATGAGCGAATTGGACCTTTTTGAAGGCCGAGCGAACAAAGGAATTCCTTCAAAAAAGGTTTTCCATGGTAAAGTTGTTAAGGACCATTTCCTTCTGACAAAAAATCTGAAGCAATTCCTTTAGACTTTTGTCTGAAGGAATTGGCTCGATTGAAGAATGAACCCTGAAGCCCGAATGAAGCAAGCAGGAAAGATGCAAAGGCAAAGGAAGTTTTCCTTCAGACAAAATGTCCAAAGGAATTCCTTTAGACATTTTGTCTGAAGGAATTAACTTGAGGACTCTATGAGAGAACGAAGCTTGAAGGCCATCTAAAGACCGCTCAAAGGGTAGGAACCCTTACGGGGGGCTCTCCTCGAGCAAAATTAGACCTTTCTCAAGACCCCGAAGGGCAGGTCCCCTCTGAAAAAGGATCAAACTACAAAGTTGAAGGAATTTCCAAGGAAGATGATAGGCCCATAGACGTCAAAATAAAACATCGTGAACTAGCCGTTGGGATTCAGACGTCCCCAAAGACGTCAAATTTAGGGCAACCAACTAGCCAATGGCTTTCAAACGATGATGGGCTTGAAGACATCAAATTCACGGTAATGAAATATTTGTTGATCTTTGAAGGCTTGAGTGTGGACCTAAATGCATTCAAAGTCCAAAACACCAAAGGGAAGAACCACTAATGGAAGAGCGTAAAGAGCCAACGAGGCTGAGGATATAGCCTTGAGAGCTCAAATGCCAGGAAAAGACAAAACTAGAAAGGGCAAAAAAGATAGCCTGAGGGCTCAAATTGCAGTAGAAAGAGGGAAAGGCCTAAATATATATGCAGTAGTTATTCTCGTAGGTGGAATAGTCCACAAAATAGATATTTTGGCTTGCAAACATTGAAGGCACAGCTTGTTGGTCTCCTTTGAAGTAAAGACAAATTGGACAGCTGTGTAGACATCAGAAAAAGGACCAGACAACTCATGATAAAGAGGAGACATATAAGATGGATGGACACACCATAGTTAAGGCAATACACTATTCTTAGCATGGCCCTCCAAACAGAACTGAGGGTGCATTGAAGGCATTGACTATAGCATGGGCCATCCCATGGGAAAGAGTGCCAAGCCTTGCTTGGTTGCTATACTTTGGAATTTCTCTCATTATGCAGAAGGAGATCTTTCATTTTTTTACAAAAGCAAAACTCTACCCAATTGAAAGGCGAATACTGAGACTTTGAACTCATATTGTTGATCATTTTATTTTATTTGAATGAGAAAGCAAGACACTTGCAGACTTTTTGCTCTTATAGCTTGTGCCATTTTAGGAGATTGTTTTTATGTCTGTCTTCTAGATGCATTCTTGTTTATTTAATTTAACAGGCTGAACTAGTGGAAGTGATAAGGAGGATGTCCTGAAGTCAGTTACTTTCAGACTTTATGCTGTCATAGTTGTATTTAGTGTGTGTTTTTAGTTTCTTTCTGTGTTGAGGATTCTGGGACGACTTTGTGCCCCCATTATCCTTTGTGTTTCACTCTTTGGGTAGTTGAGGTGGAGACTTTGGGTTCCATTTCATCCTGCTAGTTGATGTGCCCCTTTTTTTATCAGTTACTTGTCACTACCTGAAAGAACTCCTGCTGTTTCCTGCAAGAACACTTCTGAAAGAAGAGAAGTGCCTTCATTGTCTTCATCAGGATTTCTCCTTTGTTTGTGAGCATCATCTCTAAAAAAAGAGAGATGGATGGTGTAGTTCCAGCCTGAGTGTTAATTTTTGCTTATATTTATAGTATATAGCTCCTGCATATTTTATAGGGAACCTCCCCTTGATGAGAGGAGAGATTTGTCCACCTCTGATGTAGTAAACCTGTACACTGGGCTGACTAATCTCCCTTGTGGATGATAAGACCTATTTTTCTCATCAGTTAGCTGATTGACAAAATATTCACCCAACACGTATCACAATTGAATAAGCTATCATGATCTCCTCATCTACCGTTGATAGTAGAAAATGGCCAATCAAAGATGCCACACCCTATAAATTGTAGACCTATTTGTTATGGGTGTGAGTACTGTAAATCTAAATAGTTGCACTAAATGCAACTTCAGTGTATGATATGGGCCCTTCAGTGTATTATACTAAATATAATATAATATAGGGCACCTTGTATTTTGTAGTTTTAATCTCATTTAAATTGACATTTGGTTATTTAGTGGAAGCTACATATTGTATTAATATATGTGACATGACACTAAACTTTACACGTGTATATCCCCTAAATTATTTAAGTCCGTCGCCTGAAATACCCTATCATTTCCCCTCACCATCACCACATAGTTCACCTAGAAATATTTTTATACATTTATATTCTGTATAGCCTAGCCCTTTCTCACCAATATGCCATTACTCAAGTTTACTGTGAAACTTATTGTGTCCTCATCACACAACGCATTGTTATTCCATATGAAGGAACAAACCTCATTTTCTAGCATCACCTCCATGAGAAATATCAAATTACACATGTTTCAATCATGTATTGGGTCACTGAAACAGTTCGGTGGAAGCTATAAATTGCATTGATTTACAATCATGCATAAAAGGTGAGTGGGGTCAGTGGTCATGGGTTTCAAGTGAGGTACAACTATCGACTTAGAATCTTTCACTTTACAGAACCTTTCTTTACCAAAACAAAAAATTACATCCCTTTTGATGTAACATGCATTTTTTGGGCAACTGATTGTTAAATATAATGTTTCTCATAAAAAACTAATAATAAAAATTTATTATTATATGATGCTTAAGCTGCATGTATGATTTAAGACACTTGTCATTAAAAAGATGTCGAGCTCAACAAGTAGCTTCCAATCTGTTGGAGAGACCCATTCATGGTGTAGTAGAACTTAGTTTTGAATAGTGGTGCAGTAGATAAGCATGTAGTGGGAACAAAGAAGAATATCACAAACATTTCGCAAAAACAATATGTAGATTTTTGGTGTAGATTGGCTGCAATAAGAATATAAGGGATGAAATAAAGGGTGATCTTGAAAATGTTTATTATTGGCTACAAGAAGCCTTGATTGGTAAGAGCATTTTGATATTGTTTGATGATGTGTGGGAACTTGATATTATTGTTCATTTTTCTAAATTGGATGATGTGTATACATCGATAGTGTTTTTTTACCTTCATAGAGACAATGTGTTCTCGCCAACAATGTTTTACCTTTTTTCTATAATGCTTGAAAACACATTTTTGGAAGGCTTCTGCAAGCCTTGGAAGGCTTCTGCAAGCCTTTTGCTTGAATGGTTTTAAAATCAATGCCTATAATGTGTTTTAATAGTCAACAATGTAGAGAATGTTAACTAACAATGAAGATTCTTATGTGCTTGCAGACATCAAATCCTACTAGTCTATCGATTCAGCTTATGGAACATGGGCCAAAAAATCTTGAGGTTGGATTTGTTGCAATGGATATTACCTTTACCAATTATTTGAACAATGAATTTCTTTCAGCAGTTTCTAATACTAAGGAAACAAAGAATGTCTTCCTTGCAAGGTACCGTGGTTTGGATTTTTTTTTTTAACTTAGTGTATTTTCTTCTAGCCTTTAATTTATCCTTTTGTGGTGCTAAATCCTAGCATGCATATTGTGTTTGATATAGTAATGATTGCACACACCTATGGTGGGAAATAGAGAACACAAGAGGAGTGGAATAAAGTTTTAATGGAAGTTAGATTTCCTCATTTCAATCTTATTTCTATACTGGCATTGCACTCTGTTATTGAGGCTTTTCCTTATTAGTTTTGATACACACAATAGTTATGCCACCTATCATATGCCATGTGCAGTGGTGGTTGTGTCAGGTTGAAGGAATAAGCTGCCAAAGCTACCAAAGTCATCTAGATAAGACCTGCATTGTATACATGTGTCATTGCCTGATCAAGCTAAAACACTTTAGCAAAATAGGGCGTATTTGCCCTGAGGACACAAGTATTCATGGATTTATAGAGAAAGCATCAAACAAGATGTTGAGATGAATCTAGGCTTGCGCCATGCCAATATCATGCCTCTAGCATAACTATAATGACAATGGATCCCATACATGTAAGATATATAATTGTAACTACTCAAGAGGTTCCCTGAGTCAACTAACTTACACATACTTTTTTATGTATACATTTAAGGACTAGGTAAGAAATAGAGGAAAAGTATTACAACACATTATGCTTGTCAATTTCACAAAGCTCAGTCGTAACCCTAGTTGTCATCATAGTGCACACCAATCCAAAAAGTTTTAGAGTAGGAAACCCAACATAGGACACAATCGAACCCCAGGTATAGAGTCAACAACATTAGAAATACATAATCGACTCCCAAGTATTTAATCGATAACAATATAGGTACACAATTGGTGGCTTATTGATTCCATCCCATATAGAATTAAAGACATGTCGATTTATATTCCAAAGATAGTTTAGATCCAAATTTGCAGAGTTATGGTGGAGTCAACTTCGAGACCGTTTCTAATCTCAAAATTCTAAAATTATGCCTAAGTGTGCTTGTTTCTATCTCTCTTTCTCTTTTCATCATTTCCATTGCTTGTTCAATCATTTGTTATACTTTCAATTACTATTTTTAGCACATTAGAGTTCCCAATTACTATTTTGGACTCTGTTACATTAGATCCCCTTTGTGTGCATAGTTTTACCATCACATAGTGTCATTTATTCCATAATGTCCATTATTTGGAAAAATAATACCCTTTATACGACGAGAAGATTTTATATAGTAATATTGAAAAATCAAGGTGCTTCTTGTTGGATTAGGTCTCTTATTTTTTGTTGTGTTGGGAAAGAAACGTATGTACCATATATGATAATAATATGAAAATTGAAATGAAAGTTAAGTTGTGGTAGACTTGAGTGACTAATCATGAATGTGATTCTTTTTTTTGTTGTTCTTTACTGATATTAGTTACATGTGTGTGTTTTATTATGGCTCATGTTTTTTTGGGTGTTTTAGTGTACTCAACTTGTGACCTTGTGTTCTATTGAAACAAAAAATCATGTTTTTGTTTAGTTTTATTGGGTATAAATAATGGGCACGACAAAACCTATATTAAACATTATCGAACTTGTTGTAGAAGGGAATAAAATAAAATCTACCTTAAAATATAAATGGACTCTAATTTTTTAATCAATTCAAAAAAAAAATTTAAAAATATATATTTAATAAAGATTAAGGTTGATATATAACTAATCATACACTAATTTTAATGTAAATTTTGTTAAGTTTTATTTTTATAATAAAAATATTAAATAAAATTTCACAAATTACATAAAAATAATAATAAAATCACATTACATATTTACTTATTATTATTATTTTAAATATTATAAAATAAACAAAATAATTTAATGTAAATTAATAAAATTTCTAAATGACAGTTTAGAAATTGAAAGCAACGAAAGGAAATCCACATAATTACATATTTATTTGTTAGAATTTCCAAGTGCCACACAAATATTTGTTATTAAATCCTATATCCAAGCAAGAGAAAAGTTACATTAATTTTATAATATTAAAAAAAAATAATAAGTAATAAATGCATGCATCACTAACTATTTATGTATAATAGAGGTAAGACAATTGAACGAAAAATCATAATTTTAGTTTAGTTTAATTTGAACGAACATATAGAAACGAGTAGAAAAACATCACTTCTCTTTCTATTTCTATTTCTATTTTTATTTTTATGGAGATCACTTTTTCTTGCGTGTTTAGTTTAAATGGCCATACAAAATGTAAAGATTATGTGTAGCGTTTTTAAAATTAGATGCAAAGATTAAAGGCATGGGTTCACATTGTCTATGGTCGCTATTTAAAGTTTTATATTTAATTAATCAATGAAATATGCACTAAAAGAAAGCTATTAGAAAACTTTTATTTTGGTTTATGTATTATAATTAAATTTGTCGTCATAATATGGACTTGGAAATACGTAAGCAAATATTTTATGTTTATTGTACGAATAGATGAAATTGATAAAAGATTATTGTCAAGACAATACAAATGATCATGGTTAATAGATGTCATCTGTAAATTGTTTGCAAGTTTGTTTGTATGCGTCCATTCTTTTGCCTCTTACCCTAACTTAGTGCACTTCGATTCATGTCTTTCTATGATGAGTTAAGTCTACAAATCTAAAGTGTCAAAGATTTTGGTTTAAGGGTTTGTGTTAGATATATACACTAATTTATCAAATTTATAAGATGTCAATAAATAAAAACTATATTAAAAAATTGTTAAAAATAAATATTTTTATTAAATTCTCTAAAAGTTCTTTGCAATAAAATGCTAATTAGAAAATGAAAAATGTTTGAGTGTGTTTGATGATAAACCTAATAATTTATTCATTTATAGATAACATGTATTCAAACTTTACTAAAATTGACATATATGTCAACTTCTAACAACTACAAATAAAAAAGGTGAAAAGGGACATATAGACCAATCTATTCAAATAAGTGACAAAAATTTAAGGTGCCAAGACCATATAATTAATTCTAACATGAAGCAAGAAGCATAAAATAACTCAATTAAATAATACAAAAATAAACAAAGAAAAATTTAAAACCATTGAATTTGACATAACACTTAAATAATATCAAATTTAAACCAATCACTTGTACATAAATAAATGTGCCAAACCTATATAAAATTAAATTAAATAAATGTATTACACCACATGTGTGTGTGTGTAGAAATGTAAATGTACATAAAATTTTCAGTACTCAAAAGAGCATCTGAAAGTGAGAAACTGCTAGTAGCAGTTATAAACCATCAAAAAATTATAAACAATGCTAAGAATATACATAATATATTGTTGGTAACAATCATAAATCAACTGAAATCGATGTACATACATAAACAATGTATAAAATATATAGTCCATCTCCATAAAACATTATTGTCTCACATCATAAAATCTGTTGTGCAAGGATCCCTGTACTCAAGTAGAAGGAATAGCCTCAATAAAACCCTATCAAGCATTCTGCAAAAGCAACTTTAAGTCCTAGGAAATACACATCCTCTTATTAATCAGAAGTTGGTTCACTTGGTATTTGATTTGCTAAATTTGGAGATTTCCCATCATATTTTTCTTTGAATTTGTCTAACACTGAGAGAAGAAAGAATCAAGACAAAAAAAATACATCAGAGTAAAGCCTTATTCCTGTCGATCATTATGATTATTAAAATTTGCTTTTCATCTGTTTCTCTAAAGGCACATCAAAATAACATGCCTAACACAATCAACTATAGCATTATTATGTAATCCAACCCTTAGTAAGGCCTCTTTCCAACTAAGTTAATGTCCAAATATAGCAGGTAAGTCATTGGATATTGAATTCCATTGTTTTTTAACAAACAAGCATCCTTAGAAAATATGCCTCATATTTTCATGTCGATGACAAAAGGGACAGTTGACCAATTGGATCATAATACATTTCAACCTATCCCCAATGGGCAGTTTGTAATGTAGTATCTTCCAAGCTATCCACTGAGCATCAGAGTCGACTTTTGGTCTCCAAATTTGAGCAGTGAGTTTTATCCAATACTTTTCACTGAACCTGCAGTTCTATTTATTATTCAAGCAAGGCTTTAAAAGCAAGTCAAGAAGCAATTGGAAATATATATTTTTTAAAGGAAAAAAAAAGGAAAGGATAAGAAGCCAACCATAACCAGTTTGTGAAAAAAATTACACTAGATAGGGGTACATAACTTCATAGATAATTCTAGTGGCACTAAGGACTACTAAAAAATCAAAAATGGTTTATACTTATTACTTAGACCAAATCAAGTTTTAATGGAATGTCATGATAACCATCTCAACATAGAAAAATCCCAAAGATCTCCAACGCAGCAAACTCCCTTGTTAAATAGAAAATAGGACTGTTTAGTACAACTTAAGGTAAAGGGTTGGGCCTGATAATGAATATGTTTGTTTCACCAAATAGATGAGGCAAAAATGTTGAACCCATATTGCAAAGAGGCATCCCTCCATTTTAAGAAGTGGCAAGTATATTTCCAAGCCTTCTAAATAAATTGTAAGGGTGGTGAAGCTTTCACAAAGAAGAATGTCAAAGCATGAATAATTTTGTCCAGCCATCCCACTAACAACCATTTGTCTTTCACCGAGGCTAGGCAAATTATGTTCCATATAAGAATCTTCCATAGTTCTTCAGCTTTGATAGCTTTAATAAACCATTTAGCCACTAATCAAACCCCTTGTGTTTTTGGATCTATTAGCCCCAAACCACCTTTACATTTGGGTTGAATACAGTGATTCCATGATGTAGATATAAAACTAACGTTACCATCCCATTTAGCCAAGAGGAACCATTGGATAATTTTAATTAAGTCCTTATAACCTTTTTCAGAAGCCATCCAACAAGATGAGTAATAAACATGTGTGGTAAAAAAAAATGTTAGCTACTTGGATTTTACCTGCTAAAGAGAGCAATTTATTCCCCCAACTAAAAAGTTTGTTCTTAACTCTATTGAGGTACCAATTCCACATATCTGAGAGAGAAACCCCAAGAGCAAATGGTATCCCAAGATGCCTTGTAATTTTTTCATGTTTAATTTATTTCTATTCATGAAGTATCCATTGAGAAACATACCATGTTTGAGTCATCAAAAATTCAATTTTATCTTGAGCAAAATCAAATTCTGAAACTATACAATATAGTTCGAAAATATCCATCGTATTAAAAATATATTTTTCAAAATTTTATAAAAATAACAAACTATCATTAACATAATACAAATTAATTAGAACAATATTATAAGAAATAACAAATCCTAAAATAAACTTCATTTAATTCAATTGACATATTGAAATAGATAACCCAAAACATCAATTATAAGAACAACCATTTTTTAATATTACCTACCCACTCCTCACTAAAACTCTTCCCTAAAACAATTATAATGTTTGTACTTAATCTTCATAAAAGGTTGTGGCACCTTTATCTAAATAGACTAGACATATTGAAATTTTTATCTTTTAATATCAAACATTTTATATGGAAGCTGGAAGCTGATATAGTTTTTAAGGGTTAAAAAGAGTATAGTTTATTATTATATATATTTTAAATAAATTTATTTCAACTATTTTAAAAATATCTTAAATATTAAAAAAAATTTAATTTAAAAAAAATTATTTTAATTTTTTAATATTATATTAATTAATAATTTTATTATTTTATTTATTAAATTTTTATTGACTAATAACAAATAACATCAATCTAGTTATATTATTATATTAAATTTGATAAATATTTACGAGAAAAAATAAATAAGCTTCAAATTTTACTATATATATTTTTAAATATTATATTGATTAATATTTTAGTATTTTATTTATCAAATTTTTATTTATTGGTAATAAATAATATTAATTTATTTACACTATTATATTAGGTTTGAAAAATATTTATGAAAAAAAATAAAAGGCAGTTTATTATAATTGTAAACAACTCACTTCATTATAGTCCTTTGTTATCATTGTAGAACAATTATAGGTATAATTAAATTGAGCTAAATTGAAAATAGATTTAACAAATTCAAAAATCTTAAATTCATCTATCTGAGATATATACCAAGAGATATCAATCTCAAGGTTTTTTATCTTAGTTTTTTCACATACCACATTGACATTATCATCTCTGTCAATTTTCCACTGATTAGTAATAAATGACATAAATCTAATAACACGATTATGTTGGACTCGAAAAATTCTTTCGAGAAAAAAAACAGAATTCAAACTCCATCTATGACTAAGATATTACAAATATTCAAATGACTTCTTCAAACAAAAAAAAAAGTAAGTGGAACTCAAATAAATGTCAAATCTAAAGTTAAAATTATCTTATGACAATCAAATGAATGTCAAATTTAAATTCAAACATAATTGTAGATAACTCACTCCATTACACCTCTTTATTATTGTAGAACACTTATCAACATAATTATCAAAAAAATAATTCACTAATTTAAATATATACTTACTCAACCTTATAAATCTATTATATATTTATTTTCAAAATATAAACAAAAATATTGCATTTTATATAATTCAATGATTTCATATAATACCTTCAAATATATAATTTAAAAAAAAATCTTCAAAAATACTAACAACAATTTATTTTACAAATAACTACTCTTAAAAAAATGCTAATATTTATTAAATTCAATTTTATCTAATAATAATAATAATAATAATAATAATAATAATAATAATAATAAAATAAATAAATACCCCTTTCCCTTTCAATTTTGACCAATAAGATAGAGAAGCCAATAAATAGTATATGAAATGAATTGGGAATATTTATAAATCAATTAGTTGTATAATTTAAATATTATTATATAATTTGTAGTAAGTAATATTGTGAAGTAATAAATAATATCACCATCATATTTATAAATATTTGATATTTAATATATATTTTTAAAATGAAATTATTTTTTAATATATTTTAAATTTTCTATTTTAACTTAATTAAAAATGTAACTTTCATCATACCATCTATTTTTGATTAAATATATATTATGTTTCTTTAATTAAAAAAATATAATATATCTTTTAATAAAAAAAATGATTCTTCTTCTTTTAAATATATAAAGTAAATTTTTATAATTAAAATAAAATTATAATTTTGAAGAAGTTTTAAAGAAAAGCACTATAAACTGACCATTGAGCATTATTTCAAAGAAAATATCTAAAAAATGATTTTGGAAAAGTTAGAAAATGCATTGAATCTAATATCAAGTAGATTGAGTTTTTAGGCAAGAGCAAAAGAGGTGTTTGAAGGACTTGCCTCTTGAACAAACTAGACATTTGGGTTGAGCTCCTTAAGAAGAAGGCCTTGGTAAACTAGACATCAATTGAGCATGTTTGGATTCGAACTTAGAATTCCAATTTTTTTAAGTTTGGTGAGCCAAATCCTGGGTCAAGAATTAAATTATAAAGTCTATTTAACTTGTCCGATGTTGATGAGAATGAACTTGTTATTTGATAAATGAGACCTGAGAGTCATAGTTCCACGTCTAGTCCTTCCACCATGCATGTAGAGGTTGCAGATCCATTTTATGAAGCATGACAACATGCATCAATTATTCAATATGCAAAACATAAGGTAACTTTGAATCTCTCTGGCTTTTGCATGAGTTGCTCAACCACTAGTGAGTGCTCCTTACACTATGAGCCGCATCCCCCCAAACCATCCACCTCATGCTAGGTGTCGAGGAAGTCACTCTCCCAGTTGCAATCACTTTTCCACTCTTCTTTAATGGGAGGGTTGGAGTCTGTCATCGTCTTGTAGGAAGCCCATCACGATTGAGGTCCCCTATTAAGAGAGGTGGCCCAGTTGGTAACCTTCTAGTTGAGATATCATTATTTCTTTGGTCCCTTTGGTTATCATTCAAGATGGTTGGGTGGTCCCTGATCTTCCTTTAATAAAGCCTTTCAATTGAAACGCTCAAAAAATATGAATAGTTGTAATCATTGTTATATCTTATTATTTTTTGATTTAAAATAATTATAATAATACATTCTAATAATAAACATACAAACCAATTATATACATATAACTGTTTAAATTTTAAATCAACTCATTCGTTAAGTCCATTGTGGGGAGGGGGGTCAACTATGGAAAGCCCCGCAGCCGCGTTAGAGCGGATATAAAATCCGATCTAGTGAAAAGAAAACCTAATAATTCCTATTACAAGTACACCATAATTTTGACGTGGCCTTTATTCAAACAAAAATGATTAAAACACCAATAAATAAATAAATAAATAATGTATTCGGTAGGCATCTCCTATTTTATTATCCCACATTCAAAGCTACCTCAAACTATTAAATGCTTTATGTAGATTTACCATAATATTACATGGTGTGTTCGTAGAAAGGAGAGACGGTTGGCATCTCCCTTGATAAGGACGGGAATAGTCTTCGGACTTTCCATTCACATATGGTTAAGGCACTCCGCCTTTGGTGGATCTTACCCCAAATTTTTTTATTAGATTTAATATCATCATATGTTAATAAGTGATTTTATCCCCTTTTTTTATTAGGTATAATATTCTGTGCAATATCTTTTTTATATTAATAAATTAAATGCAATAATTTTTTTTTTTTTACTAAAGTTTTAATTTATTTTTTACAATTTTTGAATCCAAAAAATATTATTAAAATTATTTATTCCCTATTTTATTGGCTACATGATATTTTTTTATGTTCTTGTAACATAATTTTTTTCAATTTTTAAAACAATAATTTCATGAAGACATGTATACATGCAGTTATGAAATATTATGATTAAAAAATAAGTATACATTTATTTCCCTATAAAATTGGCATTTAATCGATAACTCCTATTATTTATGAAAACGATATTCTACTTAATTTAAAGCAGAAATGGTAGATAAAATTTTAAAATTTCTTTCAAACAATAATCAATAAATAAAATAAACAACACTCAGAAAAACCCGAGTAGAACTTCATTTGCTTTAGGCCGAAATCTCGGTATGTTCCTATCTTTTTGCAGTGAACCACATGATTGGGAGAGATAATAGAAATATTTTAAAAAAAGTCGGATGTAGTGCTGAGGTTTGGCACCCGTCCCGAACGTTTTTAAGGGTTTGGAACGTATTTTACAATTTTATTTCATTATAAACCATCACCAAAGACTTTAAAAAAAAATTGAATCCTATCAAAAGGACATGTGCACATGTAATGTCCCCATCACACCAAAGACTTTTAAAAAAAATTGAATCCTGTCAAAAGGACGTGTGCACATGTAATTTCCCCATAATTTTTGTTTATACCCTTATAGCCTATAGGGCCCACTTGGAACCTTAGAAGTGTCGGATGGTGGACCTCAATTTTATACTCTTGATTTAAAAAATAATAATTTGGATGTCAATTTGCATTAAAATGTCGTTAATATCTTACAACTGTTCACATGTGTGTGCCTCCACTATCCAGTTGCATCTATCTACCTCATTTATTTCTTGCTACTATGTGCTGCTTCCAGTGGTGTGACACATTTAACTCATTTATTTCTTGTTGCTATTCACTTGCTTCGGACATCTAATACATTCAATTACTTTTTCTCTCTTTCTACATGTTTCTAGAGTCTTCTAAACACCATTCTATACTTTGTTTTTATGTTAATAAATCCTGAGAATGCTCTACTTTATTTGGATGTATGAAGAAAAGGACCAACGAAGCTCTACTTGTTTGTATGCAAAACCACGGTGAAGGCGAAAGAAAACCCCACAAAGGGGTTTTGATTAGAAAACTCCACTGCTCAAACAACGCTTCTTCCAGCTATGTAAGTTTTTATGCATCTCAATGGTCATCTTTTGTAATTTAAGTTTTATTGTTTTTGCATAGATTAGATGACAACAACATTTACGGCTGATTTTTTTTTTTTTTTTTTTCTATTTCTATTTATATATTATTCTTTGAAAAAACTAGTACTAGTAGACTATGGACTCAACTGCTCTATCGTGACTTCCTTTATTCCTTCTGTGTCGGGGATATTTTTCGATTGCTGTGACATCCTCAGTGCCTTGAGGTGATTCAATCTATGACCCTGTCGGATGCTAGATTTACAAAAAAGAATAATAAAATTGTGAGGCAAATACAAGGAAGAAGGAGAAATTGTACAAATAATTTGCAACTAACCCAGTCAGTGTTCAACGTTCAGGTGGTTAGTAATTTAATGTTATTTATTTTGAGGCCTAACTGGGTAAAGGACAATATATGTTTTATTTTTTGTTTTTTTCCTCCTTTCCTTTGTCCTTGTCTTATTCATCCTTTAGCAACACATCCAAGTTTCTATGCATGTGAGGGGTCCATAAAGTGGTTATGGAGGATCCTCTTCAATCATTTACTTTGTTTCTAAGACAGTGGGATGTGTCCTCAAAAGCCATTTACTTATTATCACAGTAATGGTTTGTTCTGTGTAGTGGTTGCGGGCTCTTGTAGATGTAAGCCTGCAGTTGTTACAGACAATCTGTAGGTGAAACCTTACAATTGCTACGGGTAATCTGTAGGTGAAACCTTGTAGTTGCTACAGACAACCTATAGGTGTAAGTCTGCAGTTGTTACGGGTAATCTGTAGGTGAAAACAAACAATTGCTATGGGTAATCTGTAGATGAAACCCTGTAGTTGCTACAGACAACTTGTAGGTGAAACCCTACAGTTGTTATGGGTACCCTATAGGTGAAAGCCTGCAGTTGCTACGAACAACCTGTAGATGAAAACTTGTAGTTGCTACGGGTAACTTGTAGGTGAAAATCTGCAGTTGTTACGGGTAACTTGTAGGGGGAAACCCTGTAACTTGGCAGTTTCTATAGGCAACTTGTAAGTGAAAAGCCTAAAGCTTGACAGTTGCTACGAGCTAAAAGCCCCTTTTGCTGCGGGCTTCTCTATAAGTGTTGTGAACAGGTAATATTTCTACAGTCTTATTCTACCCTTCAAATGTCTGTTAAATAAGGTTACACAAATACAATCTAATAAAAAAAAAACATCATTAATCCATAACACATGTATATATTAATGCACACATAATCATTAATTAATTCATTCATTTACATAAGTCATGAATAGTTCTAGGGATTCATATAGGAAAAAGATATATAAACCGAAGCTGCAAATTAAACTTGCAGTTTTTACTTTTACAGATTTTACTTTATTATTATTTATATTTTAAATATTTATTGTTTGACAGTTTTTACCTTCACGAAAACAACATAGAACAATTGAAATTATTGTTTTACCTTTAATTTTATCAATTTTACCATCGAGATAATGGGAATTATTATATTATTTTCGAGAAAATTGTAATTTTAATTTTTACCTTCAGGGAAATAACATAGAACCAAGATGATAAAACTGCAAGTAAAAACTGTGCATATATTTTCAAAATAATATATGTGAGAGAGAGAAATAGAACAATTTCAATTATTGTAAAGAGAGATTATAAAAATATATATTATAGTTAAATATATTTTTTAAATGTTATTGGAAGGTCTAAAAAAGGTAAACCATCACTGCATTTTTAGTTGATAGGTAGAGGTGAATGTCAAATCTCAGCCCTGGTCAGATGGTAACCTCCACTCGGCAAACTCCAACAGTCAGTAATGGGATCAGCGATCGCTACCATCAACAGAATCTAATGATTTACCACTCTCCCATGCGTCACTCTCTTCTATATTGTCAGCAAGATGATTTTTATTATTATTTTTGAATCTACACGCTCATAACTTCCAAACAGATGGCAACAGATTGACGGGGCATGCTTTCCAAAATCATTGTGCCACGTAATCATAACTCGGCATGGAATATCTTTTCTGGCTATTTTGCATGTAAAAATATTGGCACTATTTGCAAAGCTAAGCTTACGACTAGCAATAATGACTGAAAAATTTTATGGAAGGCACATACCATTTGTTGGGTGAATATTTTGTCAATCAGCGTACTGATTGACTAAATAGGTTTGATCAACCACAGAAGGAAGATTGGTCGACCAAATGTGTAGGTTTACCACATCAAAAGGGGACTAATCTCTCCTCTCATCAAGGGGAGGTTCCCTGTAGATATGCAAGAACTATATATATATATATATATATATATATATATATATATATATATATATATATATATATATATATATATATATATATATATATATATATATATATATATATATATATATATAAACAAAAAATAACACTCAAGGGTAGGATAAATCATCCATCTCTATTTTTTCAAAGATGATGTGCATGAATCAAAGGAGAAATCTTGATGAAATGACATAAGACACTCCTCTTCTTTCAAAAGTGTTGTTCAGCAGACAAAAGGAATCTTTCTGGTGAAGATAAGTAACTGTAACAGCAGGATGAAATGAGGCACAAAGTCTCCACCTCAACTGCCAAAGAGTGAAATACAAAGAACAATGAGGGCACAAAGTCATCCCAAGGTTCTTTACATAGAAACAAAAAATAAACACACACTAAAGACAATTATGACAACACAAAGTCTGAAAGTAATTGGCTTCAGGACACCTTCTTTGTCACCTCTACTAGCTCTGCTTATTAAATTGCAAAAACCAGAATACATTTAGGAAATAGACATAAGAACAATCTCCTAGAATGATACAAACTATAACAGCACAAATTCTAAAAGTAACTTGCTTTCTGATTCAAACAAAGAAATATGATGAACAATCTGAGCTCAAAGTCTCAGTAATGCCTTTCAATTTGGGTAGAGTTTTTATTTCTGATAACAGAGAGAGATCTTTTTAAAACAATAAGAGAGAGTCCAATAAATATCCCTCCAAGAAAGACTTGAGAGTAGTAAAACATCATGTTGCATTCAATTATGTCAAGAAGATATGCTAGAATCGAGCGTGTTTACCCATTTGCTTTTCTCAATGTAGAGAAATGGGTCACGCCATTGAATGTTTGTATCCTCCAATGTCCACCTGGTGGTCTACTTCTAGAAACATATCTTATGCGTGAATGTTTCTGGTCCTTCATCGTTCCTCCTTTTCTGGCTATTGAATCGGGCCCTTGGTTTAATTCGATCTTATGTTCTTTGATCGCTTTCCACTAGTTTCAACAATTGACACGTGGCAGGTTCTGCTGTAAAATGGGTGAGGACACTTGGCAGCATCTGTGGGATCCTGAGGGATGCTTATTTGAAAGAAGCTTTGAAACCTGTAAGAAACTCAAGATGTGGATACAGACACTTGTCGCGCTTTGTGAAGTTATAACGGGACATGTGGCAGCTTTCGCTTGTCTTTTGAGAGTCCTGCAGAGGATGACACTTGGTGCGCTCTACTTACTTCAATAGCTTACTGGGGGTCTGCCACAATCCTTACTAAATAAAGAAACTAAAGGGAGAAACTGCGGGTGTCAACACGTGGCGGCTTCCACCGAGCTTTAGCTTCTCTTTTAAAAGTCTTCGAAACTCATATTAGTTTCTTGCAGAAAATGACACGTGGTGATCTCTACAGAGTTTTGAAGATGACACGTGGCACATTCTACTACTTTGAAACTGTGTCTCGACAGATGACACGTGTCAGTTTCTACTGCATTTTTATAAGGGACACGTGGCAACTTGGTGGGTTTTATGTTTCGGGGGACTTTTTCCTTCAGAGAAAAAGTCTAAAGGAATTCTTTCGGATAATTTGTCCAAAGGAATTGTTTCATTACAACTTTGCCATGGAAAATTTTCCAAAGGAATTCTTTGTATCTGCCTTTGCTCATTCGGCCTTTGAATTGGTTCGTTTGTCCCTCGCCTGCCCTCCACAAGGGTTGTTTGAGCTCTAAAGTGACCTTTCAAATTTTTGCAACGGTCCAATTTGGTTTCCAAGTGCCCTCCGAAAGAGTTGTTTGTCCTTTGATTTTGCCTTAGTCGATTTTCATTGATCTCAATAGGTGACACATGGTAGCATCCGCTGTGAAACAAGCAAAAACACGTGGCATCATTCGCTTAACTTGTAGAGGCTTTGGATGCCTTTTGAGTGTCCCGTGGAAGATGACACATGTTGGCTTCTACTATGCTTTAGAAACATTGTAGATATAATTGGAACTCATTTTATATTGATGTGGATGTAGACATTTGTCATGTTCCACTTCTCTTACAAGGGACAAGTGGCAACTTCCGTAGTTCTTAGAAACAAAGTAAAGTGGGATTCAGCGGATGACACTTGGTAGCATCTGCTGGGCTCTGTCAGGGTTTTATTTTGGGCTTTTCTTGCCTTAGTCACTTTTGCTATGAAAATTCCCTCCACAAGGGCACTTTCTCTTTGACTTTTGGGGCACTCCTTTAAACTTGTCACTTGAATCGACCGATTGAACCAACTTTGGTTTAATGGTTCAATGGTTCATTCCTTCGTTTTTATTGACTGCTTGAACCAAACTCTTTGAAACAAACCATGTTGAACCAACTGTCGTTGAACCTGTTGAACCTTTGAACCTGTTGAACCTTTAAACTTGTTGAACCTTTGAACCTGAGTGGTTCAATGGTTCAACAGTTGCATATAAGCTTGCTGATAGATTCTTTTACTTGAACCAAGGTGTTAAACGAGTCCTGAAAATGACTAAGTGTTAGAAATTGGTTCTTTTGATTGAACTCACCCATATAAGCCTTTGAACCTGTTGAACCTGTTAGTCCTTTGACTGAAAAAGCTTGAATAGTTCTCGATTTTGAAAGTTTAGAACAATTTTTTGAAATGGGAAGAGATAGTTTTGTCTTACAGGACCAAAATAGCTTAAATGTTGTCCCAAAAAATGAATGACATTTTTCAAGTACAACCGTTGGCTCCAGTTGGGGAACTTCTATCAATTGTAGAAAGAATTGAAGGGAGTTGAATTCAAAATCTCCAGTGTCCTTATGTTTACCATTGGGCTACGGAGTCATGTTACCCAGAAATGAAAGGCATAAAATAAAAAATGAAAACAAACAAAACAAAATGGAACTAAAAAAAACTATAAAAATATACATATGTACAGATGAAAATGATCTGATATTTCAAGAATTGAAGTCTTTCAGATGATGTCCACTATGAGGCAGAGAAAAGAGTGTGCCATCTTGATACTTCAGCAGGAAGCTATTTTCACCATTGTGCTAATGGATAATAAATGGGCCTCTCCAAAGGGAGTCAAACTTTCCATGCATCCCTTTTGGTTCTCTCCTTTTGTCCTACAACAGGTCTTGATCTCCAACTTGGAAATCATAGTTTTTTGCCTTCTGGTAAAAGAGTTTCTTTACCAAGCTTTGATGGGCAGCAATTTTGTCTACCACCATAGTTCTCTACTCATCCAGCTCAGTCAGGCACATGATTCTCTTATCAAGGGAGCTTTCATATGTCTGATCTTCAATTGCTTTAGCCAATTTCAAAGCTGGCAATTCCAAGGTGATTGGTATCTCAACATTGATACCATAAAGAAGTTATAAAGGAGACATACCAATTGCCCTCTTTAGTGTGATTCTGTCTGCACATAGAGCATCAACCAATGCTTTATGCCTTGCCCTTTGATTTTCATTTGCCAGCTTTTTGATGATAGTCACCAGGTTCTTATTGCTTGATTCAACTTGTCCATTCCCTTGTGGAAAGTAATCAGAAGAATGGGAGAGTGTAATCCCATAATAGAAACAAAATTATGTAATCTCCTAGGAAGTGAAACAAGCTACATTGTTAGTAACAATCTTGATTGGGACTCCAAACTTGGAAATGATATTTTCTTTGAGAAAATTTCACACTACTTCTAAAGTAGCATGCTTGGTTGGCATAGCTTCTACCCACTTGGTGAAATAGTTAGTTGCTGTAAGGACATAATCATGTCCATCACTTGAAGATGGATTTATAGCTGTAATGAAATAAATTCCCCATTGCTGGAATGGTTCCTCTATGACCACTGGTTTGAGAGGTAGGGCAGCTAACTTGGGTCTTCCAACAAATTGCTGGCAGAGTTCACATTTTCTCACCCACTTATATGCATCTTGGAAAAGAGTTGGTCAGTAATATTTGGCTCACAAAATCTTGTAGGCAGTCACAAGAGAAAAAAAATGTCCTCCACAGGCTAGATTGTGAAAATATTTTAAAAGTTGGCTTTGCTGCTCTTTGTCTACACAGCGAAGGAATACTCCATCTAGGCTTCTCTTGTACAGGCCATTGTCCCAAAGGACAAAATTGGCAGCTTTCAACTTGATAGTCCTCATTTCTTTATAAGATAAATGAGTGGGACATTCACCATAAGTAAGAAAAAGAGAAATATCTGAATACCACTCATTGGTAGTGGAGACAAAGAGGATTGTCAGTGCATCTTCCACCTCTGCTTCTTCATGTTCTGTTTCTTCTGGTTTGTTATTAGCAATTAATTGGCATAGGCCTTTTCCCCTTACCATCTTTGTTGGCTTGATATCTAGATCAAACTCCTAGATCTTTGAAATCCAATTGCCTCTTTTTGTCCCAAACTCTTGCTGAGTTAATATAGATTTGAGTGTAGTGTCAAGAACCAAGGCAGTAGTGTGTGAATTTAGGATATAGAAGCAGAAATGCTTGACTGCTTTCATCACTGCATAAGCATGCTTCTCCATGTTTGATTACTTTAGCTCATGGGTTTTGAGAGGGCAACTCATGAAAGAAATGAGAGATTCCATACCTTCTTTATCTTGTTGAACCAAAATTGCTGAAAGCGTGTGTTCAGAAGCATAACTGTATATGATGAACTCTTTGTTGTAGTCTGGACAAGCTAGAGTTGGGCGTGGGCAATGGCAGTCTTGATGTCCTGAAATGCTGACTTACCTTCTTTAGTCCAGCTAAAGGTGGATTTCTCTTTCATCATGTTTACAATGTGTCGAGTCTTCTCAGCAAATTTAGGGATGAACCTTAGTAAGAAATTCACCTTTCTGAAGAAAGAGTGAACATCATTTTTACTTGTAGGTAAGGTAAGCTCTTGAATAGACTTGACTCTGTCTGAGTCAATATTTATGCCTTCTTTAGATACAATGTGTCTGAGAAGTTTCTCCTCTATTACTCCAAAAATAGACTTCTTGGGGTTCAAGAAAATGCCATTCTGGCAGCAGTGTTCCAACACTTGTTACAAGTGGTGTATATGATCAGAATGATGTTTTGAAAAGACGGTCAAGTCATCAAGGTATACTAAAATGAACTTACCTATCTCATCTTTGAAAGTAAGATCCATTGCTCTCTAAAAAATGGCACCATCATTTATTAAGCCAAAAGACATCCTTCTATATGCAAACGTGTTCCAAGGTGTGGTGAATGCAGTCTTATGTTAGTCTGCTTCACCAACTTCAACTTGATTGTATCTCGAGAAGCCATCTAGCATTGATAACATCTCTGAACCTATCACTATATGAAGCACTTGATCCATGATTAGCAAATGATAGTTATCCTTTAAAGATGACTAATTTAGATTCCTAAAATTGACACACATGTGAATTTTGCCATTCTTCTTCCTTACAGGCATTATGTTTGCAATCCATGTAGAATGATGGATTGGTAAGATGATTATAGCATTTAATATTTTTTGTATCTCAAACAGAATAGTACTTGATATTTTTGGATTGTACTGTCTGGATTTTTGCTAATAAGGCACTGAGTCAGCGTTGAGAGGAATGTCATGGCAGATTTCATCAGGCTTGAGAAACTTCAAGTCATCATAGGAGTATGCTAAGACATCCATATATTGGCGGAGTAGAGCAATTAACTTGAATTTCTCTTCAAGAGTGCAGTACTTTCCAATATTAACCATCTTGGGATTTTCTTCAGTAGTCAGATTTATTTGATTGAATCTCTGAGAGAAGCTTGAATCAATTTGTTGCTGTTTGATGAATCTGTCATGCTTGTCAAATAGTTTCTCAAGGGAAACCAAGCCTTTGAGAATTTTATTCCCTTTGAGTTGTAAGAATTCTTCATTTGCATCTAAGCTTAATTCAGAGTTTGGTTCACACTTCTGAGGTTCACTGCCTTCAAAATGCAGTTGTTTAAAGATGTATTTTTGTTCCAAGAAGGCAATGATTTGGTGGTCATCATTGAATACTTGCCAATGATCAGTATTATTAGGAACACTTGGTCTAAAGACTAGCTCAATGGTGTACTTGTTTTTTGTGAAGTCTGAGTGAGGAATTAAGAGAGTTGCTGAAATGGCAAGTGCATCAGCTCGGTCATTAGATTCCCTGGGTATGGCAGAGATGTTGAAAGCATCAAAACTTTCAATTTGGTCTCAAACTAGGTTGTGGTAATGGCACAATCTTTCATTCTTGGTTTGGCACATGTTTTTCACTTGACAAACCACTACTTCAGCATCTCCTTTGGCATGAAGGAACTTGATACTTTTATCTCAGGCAGCTTTTAGTCTAAGCAATAGAGATTCATATTCAGTTGTATTATTAGTCTTGCTAAATTGTAACTTATAAGATGAAGGAAAAATATCTCCTTGAGGAGTATCAACACAATCCTAGCTCCTGAACCAGTAGAGGAGCAGCTACCATCGAATTCCAAAGTCCATACCTCATCACACACTAATTTTTCTTTAGATTTTCCTTCATTAGAGAGGGAAGATCCTTCTCCATCTGTATTGCAATCTATCAATTCTTCTGCTTTCTAGCTGAATTAATTTTTGGATTGACACTTTGAAGAGCTTTATCAGATGCTTCATGAACTTCATCTGTAGATAGAAAATAGTTACCCATGCCTGAAGACTCAAACAAAATTTGAGCTTCAGGGGCTGATGTCTGAGTGACAATATATTTTGATTCCTTTTCAGGAAGCAGCCTCTGCATGGTGCCTTTGACAGGGATTCTTGCTTTAGATAGGTCCATGTTCAATTCTCCACCAACATCTTTACAAAAAAAATTCCCTAGTAGAATGCCGTATGAGGCTGGAACATCAGCGACCAGAACTGTCATCTTAATTCTTTTGTTTGAAAAGGCTGTAAATGCAAATTGAGCATCCTTGATTTACCCCAGTGGTGGTACTTATTTTTTCTCGATGGAGAAACATCTCCCAAATGTCTTGGTCAGTGTGAGATCAAGAGATTATGCTACTTTGGCAGGAATGACATTGTCAGATGCACCTGAGTCTATGATGCAGTTACTCAGCTTGTGACCATTTATCAATAGGGAAACATAGAAAGGTTTTATTTTCCCAAGGGCAGTTGGAGGAGTAATGACAAGATTTTTTGGAATGGGTATGTTCTTTGAGAAATCAAGAGTTACCTTCTTAGCTTCTTGTCCTGCAGAGATGGATTTATTCTTCACACACTCAACTAACCTATCCAATTGCTCAAGATTAGATTGTAAATATTCAAACTCAGTCATTTGAATTTTAGTTTTCTTGACATGATCAATTATGTCAAATGATTGAATTGGACTAAGAACAGAGGAAGGTAATTCAACCTTTTGGTTTATAAGGGGGAGAGGACTAATTTGCAAAATTAAAGTTAAAGGTGAAGATGAAATTGAAGTACTTACCTTGGTGATCATCGGGTCCTTTGGCTGGAAAGGTAGAGAGGTTCCACATTTAGCAATTGAAATTGCTAGTTGAGGTTGCTCTTCTATTTTTCCTTTATCAGCTTACTGGGCTGATTGGTTCTTGGACCTGGTAAACACTACATATGATCCATCAAAAGCTTTTCCTTTACTTTTGGGTTCAACCTGGTAGTTTAAAAAACCAATGTTGGAGTCGCCAACTGATTCTTCTTGGTTTTCTACAAGGAGATCAACACATTTTCTTGACTCAATTCAGGCTGGAAAGAGAAATCCGATTTTGCTTCAAGATATCCCATTACTGAATTAGCTGGGGGTGCTTCAATAACAAGTTTACCTTGTGGGGAAGGAAGATAATTTAACTGCCCTTGATTCCTAACAACATTACCTTAGTACAACTGATTTGAAAATGTCCTCTTTGGCATATCTCTGTATGAAGGAGCATAAGACATTCCTTGCGCCATTTGCTTTTTGAGAGCAAGCAACTCATTTGTCAACTTCTGCACCATTGGATCAATGGTGCCTATAGATGAATATTTAGAAGATAATGAGGATATATTTCTATTAGGATCTCTTCTTATCTTGCCTACCAAGATGAGATCATATTCTACCTCAGTGGCCAATCTTGAGCTGTAGCAAGGTCTATTTGACCAACACGTCTCAACAAGAAACTCACTTTAGGTAACTAAGAATTAATGAAGAAACATTTGAGATTCTCAGCTGTAGGTTGAGTAATTATAGGAATCCTATTTCTTGGTTTGTCAAACTTCGCTATGAAGTCCCTCATTGGTTCATGAGACTCTTTCTTTATCTATGTAAGTTGAGCCAGAAGGGCATGTGCATATTCTGCAGGCTTGAATCTGGCTTCAAACTTAGCTTTGAGAGTGTTTCGATTGGTTACTGACCGAGCCTATAGATGGTAAAACCAATCTGCAATAGTTTCTTGTAATGTTTCTATAAATAGCCTAACTGCCACGTCCTCAAATTCAACTCTAATTACACCACAGGCTATGCTGAAGGCTGCAATGTGTTCATCAGGATGAACTCTCCCATCACCATAAAATTTAGGAAAATTCTTCCTCGAACTACGTGAGAGCTCATGTAGAGGTGGAGTAAGATTGAGAAGGCTAAAAGAATTACCCCAAGGGCCTTGAAATGCCATTGTATGACTATGAAAAGGAGGAATAACAAATCTCAAAGGGGTAATTATCAGCAAAGCTTTATTAACAATAGAAGTAGATGGTTCACTTGGTAATGGAGACCTGATTTTAGTAGGAGGAAAGCTCTTAATTCATTGGAGACGAGATGGGGAAGGAGACAAATCAAAATTACTTTACTGTACCAACTCGAATACAGGGTCAACAACACCTTTTTCCCTTTGGCTTCGTGTATACCTTGAATCTGCCAGGTTGTGAAACAAAAATGGAAAAAAATTGACCTCGCTTTAGCTTAAAGCTTGAGGCTTTAAACTACTCATTCTTTCCCAGTTGGTGTGGAGGTGGATGGTAAGGTTATAATGATAATGGGTAAGACATGGAAATAGAGTGGATTCGCTAAAGGCTATAATGAATAAGGGTAGGGACTGCTTCAATCTGAAACTTGAGGCTTCAGAATGCACATAAGATCTCCAGCGGAGTCACCAAAAATTGTTGGGTGAATATTTTGTCAATCAGCGTACTCATTGACAAAATATGTCTGATCAACCACAGCAAGAAGATTGGTTGGCCAAATGTGTAGGTTTGCCACATCAAAAGGGGACTAATCTCTCCTCTCATCAAGGGGAGGTTCCCTATAGCTATGCAAGAACTATATATATATATATATACTGCTTCAATTTAAAACTTGAGGCTTCAGAATGCACATAAGATCTCCAGCGGAGTCGCTAAAATTTTTTGGGTGAATATTTTGTCAATCAGTGTACTGATTGACAAAATATGTCTGATCAACCACAGCGAGAAGATTGGTCGGCCAAATGTGTAGGTTTACCACATCAAAGGGGACTAATCTCTCCTCTCATCAAGGGGAGGTTCCCTATAGATATGCAAGAACTATATACATACACACACACACACACACACACACACACAAATATATACATATATACATACATATATATATATATATATATATATATATATATATATATATATATATATATATATATATATATATATATATATATATATATATATAAACAAAAAATAACACTCAAGGTTAGGATAAATCATCCATCTCTCTTTTTTTAGAGATGATGTGCATGAATCAAAGGAGAAATTTTGATGAAATGACAGAAGACACTCCTCTTCTTTCAGAAGTGTTGTTCAGTAGACAAAAGGAATCTTTTTAGTGAAGATAAGTAACTGTAACAGTAGGATGAAATGAGGCACAAAGTCTCCACTTCAATTGTCAAAGAGTGAAATACGAAGAACAATGAGGGAAAAGAGTTGTCCCAAGGTTCTTTACATAGAAATATAAAATAAACACACACTGAAGACAATTATGACAACACAAAGTCTGAAAGTAACTGGCTTCAGGACACCTTCTTTGTCACCTCTACTAGCTCTACTTATTAAATTTCATAAACCAAAATACATTTAGGAAATAGACATAAGAACAATCTCCTAGAATGATACAAACTATAACATCACAAAGTCTAAAAGTAACTTGCTTTCTAATTCAAACAAAGAAATATGATGAACAATCTGAGCTCAAAGTCTCAGTAATGCCTTTCAATTTGGGCAGAGTTTTTATTTCTGATAACAGAGAGAGATCTCTTTAAAACAATAAGAGAGAGTCCAATATATAGCCCTCTAAGAAAGACTTGGGAGCAGTAACACATCATGTTGCATTAAATTCTGTCAAGAATATATGATGGAATAAAGCATATTTTCCCATTTGCTTTTCTCAATGCAGAGAAATGGGTCATGCCATTGAATGTTTATATCCTCCAATGTCCACCTGGCGGTCTGCTTCTAGAAACATATCTTATGCGTGAATGTTTCTAGTCCTTCATCGTTCCTCCTTTTTTGGTTGTTGAATTGGGTCCTTGGTTTAATTCGATCCTCTGTTCTTTGATCGCTTTCCACTGGTTTCAACAATTGACATGTGGTAGGTTATACTGCAAAATGGGTGAGGACATTTGGCAACATCCATGGAATCTTGAGGGATGCTTATTTGAAAGAAGCTTTGAAACCTGTAAGAAACTTAAGATGTGGATACAAACACTTGTCATGCTCTGTGGAGTTATAACAGGACATGTGGTAGCTTCTACTTGTCTTTTGAGAGTCATGTGGAGGATGACACTTGGTGCGCTCTACTTACTTCAATAGCTTACTGGGTGTCTACCACAATCCTTACTAAATAAAGAAACCAAAGGGAGAAACTGTGGGTGTCGACATGTGGTGGCTTTCATCGAGCTTTAGCTTCTCTTTTAAAAGTCTTCGGGACTCATATTAGTTTCCTGTGAAATATAACACATGGCGATCTCTGCAAAGTTTTGAAGATGATGCATGGCATGTTTTGCTACTTTGAAACTGTGTCTTGGCAGATGACACGTGTTGGTTTCCACTGCATTTTGATAAGGGACACGTGGCAACTTGGTAGGTTTTATGTTTCGGGGGACTTTTCCCTTCAGACAAAAAGTTTGAAGGAATTATTTTGGACAATTTGTCTGAAGGAATTATTTCTTTACAACTTTTTCATGGGAACTTTTCCAAAGGAATTCTTTATATCTGCCTTTGCTTGTTTGGCCTTTGAATTGGTTCATTTGTCCCTCGCCTGCCCTTCGCAAGGGCTGTTTGAGCTCTAATGTGACATTTTGGATTTTTGCAATGGTCCAATTTGGTTTCCAAGTGCCCTCTGAAAGAGCTATTTATCATTTGATTTTGCCTTAGTCAATTTTCATTGATTTCAATAGGTGACACATGGTAGCATCTACTGTGAAACATGAAAGAACACGTGGCAACATCCGCTTAACTTGTAGAGGCTTTGGATGCCTTTTGAGTGTCCCGTGAAAGATGACACATGTTGGCTTCCGCTATGCTTTAGAAACATTGTAGATATACTTGGGACTCATTTTAGATTGATGTAGATGCAGACATTTGTCGCATTCTGCTTCTCTTATAAGGGATAGGTGGCAACTTTCGTAGCTCTTAGAAACAAAGTAAAGTGGGATTCGGTGGATGACACTTGGCAGCATCCGCTGGGCTTTGTCGGGCTTTTGTTTCAAGCTTTTCTTGCCTTAGTCACTTTTGCTATGGAAATTCCCTCTGCAAGGGCACTTGTCTCTTCCACTTTTGGGGCACTCCTTTGAACCTGTCACTTGAACCGACCGATTGAACCAACTTTGGTTCAATGGTTCAACGGTTCATTCCTTCGTTTCTATTGACCACTTAAACCAAACTCTTTGAAACAAACCATGTTGAACCAACTGCCGTTGAACCTATTGAACCTTTGAACCTATTGAACCTTTGAACCTGAGTGGTTCAATGGTTCAACAGTTGCATAGAAGCTTGACGATAGATTCTTTTGGTTGAACTAGTCTTGAAATGACTAAGTGTTAGAAATTGGTTTTTTTGTTTGAACTCGCCCGTAGAAGCCTTTGAACCTGTTGAACCTATTAGTCCTTTGACTGAAAAAGCTTGAATAGTTCCCGATTTTGAAAGTTTAGAACAATTTTTTGAAATGGGAAGAGATAATTTTGTCTTATAGGACCAAAATAGCTTAAATGTTGTCCCAAAAAATGAATGACATTTTTGGGTACAACACCATTTACATCTCTCCTTTTAATGTACGAGACCTCTCTGGACCTAATAGTGGGCGCCGATATATCTCACAAAGCTCTCTAGTTAGTTTCTTCACATGATTTAGCAAATTAGAAACGTGATTGAGCAGGTTGGAATTCGAGCCCATTTCAATTGTAGCAACATTTGTTTTTGCTTGGATTTTTTATTTATTTCATAATTGTATAAAACATTCTTAAGATAATTGTAATTAGAATTTAGTATTTCTATATTATAATGATTATATTCGTTTTTTATCATTTTTTATTTCACATTTACATTTTAACATATTTAAAATGTTAATATTTTTTTTTCAATTTTATGCATATAATATTTATATGTTACAATTATTAACTACTATTCCTTTTCCAAAAATTATTACTTTCTAGATTTAACTTTATTAAGTCATATTTACTATTCATTGTTACAATAAACATACATTCTAGATTTACATACGAAATAAACCATAAATAATTTACAATATTTACGCAGGGACTAGGTTACTATATTTCAATCTTACAATCTTATAAAATTTATTTTCAACTAAAATGGCAGGGACTAGCCGCTACGCGGCCCTTGTTATATTTCTTGTAAATAGATGAAATCATCATTTTAATTAACAACACCAACTAACATTTTTATTTTAGTCAATATCATTGATTGAGTTGATGATGTATTGGTTTATTTTTATATCATCGATTAGGTCAATGACATCAACTAATACTGCATTTTAAATTTTAGGAATATAAATCAAATTTATGGGTTTCCTTCCATCACTTCTTGATAATGAACAAACCCAATTCACTCCACTTACAGTCACAATTCCCCATCAGGGAGAAGAAGATGATTTATATTAAATGAGATTATAATCAAGGAGAATAATTTAACAATAAAAGTCCTGAATATTCTAAGAGTAAGATTTATGTTAAGGAGGCATACCAAGTGTTTGGAGTTCCAAAATTTGGTCTACTTAATGTTTCTTCTATCTATCTTAACTTCACCTACAATTTATAGACACGTAATCTTGGTACAAGACTAGTTATTTACTATGATATTAGTGTGTTTAGTGTTGGGTTGTATGATCTAAAGTCATTTACTTTATGTTTGTGTGTAGTAATAGTGTTAATACTATTATTAATGTTAGTAAATGAACATATTAGTTTAGTTAATTGGGTGCTTGAACTTGTTGGGATATTGTAGAGTAACCATCTCATGAAAGCTTATTAGAAGCTTGAACTCTTTGTAAATAATTAACAATGAAAATTTACCTTTATGTGAATCATTGTCAAGTTATACAATATAGGTATTCTATTTCCTTGTGTGCATAGTCCTAACAGTGGTACCATAGCCTTATTAACCACGTGAAGGAGGAGAGAGAAAGCAAGAGGCATGAAGGTCTAAGCATCTAAGCGATTATTTTTATTACATTTTTCTTTATATGTTTTTGTACACTCTAAAAGCTTCAAAACCCCTGCTAAAGTAATTTATAACTTAAAAATAGAGTTATACGACCCCTAAAATAACAATTTCTAATTTTTTATGGCCTAAAATCCATATATATTTTTGTTTTATATGCCCTGAAATCAAATTTAAACCAATGTAAGTATATCTTTTGCCTAAAAATCAACTCAAATCCTAGTTTGTATGGGTCACAACATTAAAAAATCAATCTTTTACAACTCAAAGCTTCCCATACTTCATTTTTGTATGACCAAATTTAAATTTGTATAGCCTACAATCAAATTTGAAACCTTTGTACGTCATTCGGAATGTATTTCAGTGTTGAGCAACACTTGTATGAAAATTGTACAACTCATAAAATTAGAAAGAACATTTTGAAAGCTTGTGTGACAAGTTGTATGACGTGTTTGTGTTGTTGAACTAATTTTTTTACAGCATTTGAATCACTAGAAGGTTTAGATATAATTTATGAGAAACATGTACTAAAATAATGGTTTTATGAATATGAGTGCATTTTTGGTGGAAATTGACACTTTTAAAATAAAATCTTTTATATTATCATCTCACGCTTGTTTTATCTAAGCTATCACTAGAGATTTTAACTAAAAATATGGCAGGTCCATTAGGATCCTTCTGATTGACAAAGTATAAGTGTCACAATGGAGGTTGGAGGATCCATTAGAGGTTGATAGTAGTGTGTGTTTTGTAGTTTGGTGTTCCTTTCTATTCATTTTTTAATTTTATTTTGCTCATTGATATTCCTGATGAAGAGCAAACATAATAGTTTGGATTTGATTTTTCACTGCAAGTGTTTCTCACTTCTCACATGATAAGGAGAAGAAATAAAAAGACCTTCGATTAGTCATTGATCATTATATGACTTCACAGGTAAGTTTATAGCACCATAGTGTTGAGCAATTCATCATCATCCTTGATCATTAGGGAGATGTGCCATACATAATATTGAATAGTCACTAGATGGATTTCTATGTGAGACTTTATGTGGATTGATGTGGTTGAAAAGGTCTCAACCATGTTCTACTACACTACGATACAAAATGGTCAAAGGGGATGAGTAGGATTTGATCATTTTCTACTAAAGTACAATACATAATGGCCTTTGATTAGTCATCAATGATTGTACGAGTTGGCAAGTGAGTTGTTAGCACCATAGTGATGAGAAAAGGTTCATCAACAACATTGGACATCAAGGAGATGTGTCATACACAATACTGAATAGTCATTAGATGGTTTTTTGTGTGAGGCCTTATGTGGATCGATGTGGTTGTACATGCCTTGATCTTATTTTATTGCAGTACGATATAAAATGGTCAGAGGGGATGAGAAATCCTTGATGTGATCATCATTCATGCCACAACTCATAGGGTAGTGGGCTTCTTATAAGTGTCATTAGTTGATTAGTATCATGATGTAAAATGTCACAATTACAAGTGTGACATAGACTTTTGTTGACTTCATAGTCATAGCTCTGAATCATCTTCTATACCCATTTTTAGATCAAGGGGTGTTTGTTGGGTCATATGATCTAAATTCATTTACTTTATGTTTGTGTGTTAGTAATAGTGTTAATATTATTACTAATGTTAGTAAATAAACATGTTAGTTTCGTTAGTTGGGTGGTTAAACCCATTGGGGTCCCATAGAGTAACCACCTTGTGAAAGCTTATTAAAAGCTTGAACTCTTTGTAAATAATTAATAATGAGATTTTACCTTTATGTGAAACAACCTGTGTGCATGATCCTAACATTTATGTGATTTTATATCATTAGTTTATATTAACTTCATATTGGAACATTTTTTAATATTTTGCAACACTTGCGACACCTCTATGTTTGTGTTTCTCTTTGTAAATCTTTATTATTCTTTGTTCAACCACATTTTTCTCTCTATTTTTTTTATTTTCTCTATTTTATTTTTATTTTTGGGGCTCTGTCAGTGATTTTTATTCTCTAGGTTTCATTATTCTCATGTTTCTACTAGGAGCATAGTTGCACACTCCTAGTTTTACTAGGGGCCTACCACTATGTTCCTAGTCCGTTTAAATTTTTTGGGTCCCCTTAGACCTCCTTTTAGTTTTTCAATGTTTGTGCCACTTTTATCTAATTTTCTTGTCTTTTATATGTTGACTGCACACCAATAAAGTCATGAATTGAATTCTATAAGTCTATGAGTACAAGAGTGCATTGATGCATGTGTTGATAAGACATTTGTTGAAATGTAAAATCAAAAGATTGCATTTTTAGAGCAACATCCATTTACCAAAATAAAAATTTAAGGGTTAGTGAAAAAACATATAGACTATACTAATTACTTGCATCTCATTTGATAAGGGTCAATACATTTATATTACACTAGATTACTTGTTGGACTACATTAGCTATTGATTACCATCTCATAAGAGAACAAGGGTCTAATTGGTGTATGGCCCTCATAAGTACCCCCATTTTTTAGTTTTTGCATGGTGATTTGAGTTGATTAGGATTACAAAGAAGGAGAAGGATTTTTAGAATATCTAAAATTAATTATGAAAAAATGAGTGAGGAAGATCAAAAGCAAAGGAAGGAACTCATGAAATTTATTTTAGGACTTGGCACAACTTGACCATTAGTATACACTTTTGGTCATTTTTTACACTTATCAACTTTACACAAACTTTTTGGGTCTTCTCTGGATCATGGTTTGAATTTATCTTCACCTAATTTCAACCTTCAATAGTATACATGTTCGATAAAAATTTGATAATCTAAGAACCTTTGTGTTTTAAATTTAAACCATTTATATTGTCCTTTGTGTACATTTAGATATGTATTCACTGTATATTATTATATTTAGTAAATATATGAATTGTACATATCATTTTACAATTTAATAATGTTGTTTAATTGAAATCCACTTTACCATACTAGATTTTGGTGAACATGTGCCCTATCACACCTCCTTGGGTTATACTATGCCTATGTCATATCTTAGAACCTAATTTTTCTTAGGGTCTGCTAAACCCTTCCCTTATTAAGCCATCTCATTAGGGTTATTCTTTGATTATATGAAATGGTGCCTTGCCTAGGGGTTATGATTTAAAAAAAAACCTAATTATATTATGCTTGTTTCAAAACCTTAGGACATCCTTGTGCTCTTTTTCTTTTCCTTAGAATATTTATATTATTAGAAATTTGGATTCTAGTAATGTAAATGTCAATGATACACCTTATTTAGATGATAATGTGTACTTAGATATGTATAAGTGTGATGGTGTTTATGATTTTGAATTTGAAATAGAAGATCAATATAGATATTATTCCACTAAAACTATAAGAACATATGTTATTCCAGAAAATCCTTCCCATATTGCTTAGATTATAGACATGTTGAAAGAAATAGCTAATAAAAATCCTGCTTGCGTTTTAAATGATGTTCTAATTATTTATAGTAATTGATATTCTTCCCCTCTTATTCCTCCAAGTGTGTCAATTTATTTTTATGTAGACAAGGTCATGGGTATCAATGAATAGATGCCTTAGACCATGCATCCTTTAGATTTACACAATGAAACAATGCAACAAAGTGAAATAATGAAAATTCGGTTCTTTATTTTATTTAAATAACTAGAAATAAAAATTGCACAACACACACAATTAAAATAAAAAATGAGATGAATTACAATTTTAGATCTATACTTGTTAACTTACAATGTTTACAAGAATAACTATCTCTAAAAATACTCATGATAATATATGATCATCTTAGCTACTCAAAAAAAGTGTATGGGCATGTTTATATAGGCATAAGACCCACTCAATTACTTAAATTAAATAAATAAATAACCCAATATAATAATTAAATACTTGTAACACATCGTCATGCGCCAGAAACATTAAGTGAAAAATTTAATCCCAATGATTCATAACATATCATGTCCAAAACACATCTTGGCATGATATTAAATGAGATCATAACAAATTTTTATGATATAATGTAATAAATGAAATAGTTAAAAACTTACAATGGTTTGTATGCCCAAGGGTAACATTACCTTCCCAAGAACTTTCACTCCATAAAGACACTATGCCAAGTATCAAGTCGCAATAAATCATAACCAATTTTTTTGCATAGACAAATCCACACGTAGGTTATGAAATATTCCCCTTATCATATGGATGCACATAAATACTTTTGAATAATATATAACAAGCCTCACAAGGCTAATATGCACACTAAACACTAATGTTTCAGTGCTTCAATTCTATTTCTCTATGTGGATCTTTCAAACTTTGCACAAAACTAGACAAAGACCTTTTGATGGAATTATGCAATGTTTCACAAGTGACTACAGGGTGTGCATGCAAACATGGGTGCACAAAAGGAAAAAATGCACACAAAGGATGAAAAAAACAAGAAAAATAAATTCATGCAAAAAGACTTCCACACAATAAAATTTAGCTTATTTTCTAATCTAAATATTATGCATCATACACCCAGGGTAATAAAGAAACATGAGCTCCTGCTTGTGTACCTTCTGAGAGATATTCAATTGGTATTTTTTGTATTAAGATTTTTATGTGCTTACCCATGTCATATATTCAATTTTTTTAGTTTTATACTTTACCATATATTCATTGTACTCTTTGTCGTACCTTTGTTTGCTAACTCTAGAATCAATCACCCTCGCTATGTCCTTGCATGCCTTCTTAGGAATTTACAATATCCAACCAATTCCTTTAGAATTATTGGTTTCACTCTCTCCATTATTATGTCACTAATGATAAGGATAAAAATATGCCATATTAAAAATAGATGACATGTCTATCCCTTACAGGAATTCAATTTCACATGCATTTTTAGGGAACTTTCATAACACTTTGCATGGTCCAATTTTATTCCACTCCAACTTGTCATAATTTCCTTTTAAAACTATTTATTTCCTCAAATGTTCTAAGATTAATTCTCCCACTTGATAATCGATTTCACTTCTCTTAACATTTATGTGTTGGTTATATTGCACAATGTTTCTTTCAAAATCTTTGCATACTTATTGATGTAAGTCACACATATATTTATAAAAATATTATGCTTCAACATTTTTCATTCACTCATATTTGATGTTGTGCAATTTTAAAACACTTCTTGGACTTGACCCATAAATAATCTGAAATAGTGTCCTTTCAGTATTCCTGTTAACTAAATTGTTATAAGAAAGCTCAACTTGTGCCATAATTGAATATCATGTTCATTTTTTACCTTCAATCAAACATCAAAACAAATTAACAAGAATTATTTTGACTACCTTTGTTTGTTCATCCATTTGATGTTAATGTATTTAATTATTCATACACTATTATATGGTTTTAAGATGCACTTGTGTTATTTGTAATTTGTCGGTGGGAACTAATTATTGCATACTTACCCAAAACCTATTATTATAGAAGATTATCAACTAAGTAAATAATGAATTGAATTCTACTAATAATAGTTTTGTCATATTATTTTGTAACTAATCTCCAAAACCTTAACCATGACCCTAGCCTCCTATCTTATCTTTATAAGAATGGAGATGGCAAGTGGGTGAGGCATATTATGGATGAGACTTATTTCTATATAGGCAAAATTATGCCAATCATCTTAATCTAAAGAGGTATCTATGCTACTTGGATGAATTCATATTATTTTTCTTTCAATCTTTCATATATTTATTATGTAATTATTGTGGGTGTTTGTCTTATAGTAGTTAACATGATTATGGATCCTACTCAGTAATTTAATATTTAATGGTGATATGCTAAACTAAATTGTGACTTAGTATTCAAATTCTTCTATAACATCCTCAAAAATTTATAACAAATTTCACATCCCTGTCTGATACTATGTTACATAGAAATCCATGCAACATTATAACTTCTCTAAAAAAATAAGTTAGTAATGTGTGCCACTCACTAGCCTTCTTACATTTAACAAAATGTGCCATTTTTGAAAATATACCCATAAACACAAATATGTAATCATGTACTCATTTTGTTTTATAAAATCCTAAAACAAAATCATTGCTAATATATTTCCATGGTCTATCTCAAATAGGTGATGGTTGATATAACCTTGCATTTTGACTTCTCCCTTTCACCAACTAGAAACCTCTACACTTATGAACAATTTTTCACAATTTTATACTCATCTTTATCTACTAAATAGTCTTCAACCATCTACATATCATTTTTTCCATAACCAAAATGACATGTTAAACCTCCAATAGTCTTCTCATTAATCAAATTTTTGCACATTGAACTTATAGGTATGCACAATTGTGTTCCTTGGAATAGCAATCCATTTTGCATAAAATTATCCAATCACGGTGTTTTATCTCCACTCACTAGATCTACACATAATTTTCTTGCATTTATTATTTCTTCATCTTCTTTGTATAACTCTTTCATAGATTCAAATCATATGACTCCCACTCACATCTCATTCAATAAAAGAAACCTCCTACTCAGCATATCTGCAACTCTATTAGACTTACCACTCCTATGTTTCAACATAATGAGTAACTTTGTAGAAACTCAACCCACTTCACATGTATTTAGTTTAATTTATTATTACTATTTATGAATTATAGTGTTTGATGGTATGTATACAACAAATATTCTTTAGGTAGTAAATAATGCTTCCACTTCTTGAACACTTGCACTGTGGCATACAACTCTTGATCATAAACTAAATATTTATTCTTCACATAATTTAGTTTATGTTTAAAGTAAGTGATATCCATTCAATATTGATTCATAATTTCTCCAATTTCTATGCCAATCAAATTTTAATCTACTCAAAATACCATACATAAATCTAAAAAATGTTGACACTTGTTATACAATCACTTTTTTTTTAATTGTTGGAAACTATGTTATGATTCTACACTCCATAAAAACTCTTTTCTATTTGTTTGAAACACCACAATGATCACTTCACATGTCCTACTTAAGTTTTGAATGAGATTCTTACAAAAATTTGCAAGGCCATGAATTATTTATGATTCAAACATGCTTCTAGGTGACAACCACTCAAGTATAGCTTGCACCTTTTCGAGATCCATCTTCAAATATTCTCATAGAATCATAAAACCAAGTATACTAACTCCTCCTTCATGAAGATACACTCTATCCAACAAATTTTATTATATTAAATGTTGTAACACTTGTCTCAAATGCACTAAGTGTTCTTCCTTCATCTTGTTGAAAATCATATGTCATCTAGATGCACTATGACAAACTTACCTATAAATGGTTTCATCATTTTGTTCATGAGTCTCATGAATGTGTTTAGTGTGTTATTCAACTAAAATGGCATGACCAACCACTCATTCAATCCTTACTATGTTTTGAACACATCATTCAATTCATCACCTTTCCTTATTTGGATTTGGTGATATTCACTCTTCAAATCTTTTTTTTAGTGAAGTATTGTGATTCACTTAAACAATCCATCAAATAATCCCTACATGATAATCAAAATCTACACTTAATGGTAATATTTTTGATGGATCTAAAAAAAGGGGCTATTCTTAGATGTTTATAGGAAATATAAAATAATGAAAAGGGGAGTTTGAACCATGGCCATGAAGCTCTTATCTAACTCCCACTCCATAAATTCCTTGGTTCTAAACCTTGAAATAGTCCTCAGATTGTTCACCAGATCAGGTTTTGCTTCAAAAATGTCAAAATTGATAGCCATTAAAGAAACATAAATAAAATTTAGTTTGGCAATATTGCTATAAAAGCGAACAATCTCTAACTTACCAGCGTTGGCCATATAAATTTTGTTGTCCATAATGTTGAGGCCCCTTTTATCCTTATCAAGAAAAATTTGAATGAAAAATACTGACTGAGTATCCAATTTGCCCTGATCTTTTAATCCTTAATTTTATCCAAATCTTGCTTAGCCCATTTAATGATCAATTATCCCATTTAATAACACCACTTGGTAGTTGCATACGATAATTATCCTAAACCATGTATGCAATAAAAGTCATGATTATATCAAAAAGTACTTTTAATTTAAAAGGAGATACAAAATAATTATTAATTAATTTTTCCTTTTTTAAAAAATATAATATTTATTTATTATTTAGAAATATATACTTTAGATTTATAGATCTTATTTCACATAATTCATATTTATAGTTTTGTAAATATTAATATTTATGTATTATTATTTCATATAATATATGTGACATGAAAAGGGTTAGATATTCTTTTAAAAATCTTAACAATTTTATAATTTATTTTTAAAAATATTATAACTTATTTAAAAAATTAATTATAATATATTATAATTTTTATTTTTAAATTTTGAAAATAGAAAATATTATGTATAAAAAATTTATTTATTTACTAATTTTTTATTTAAAAATATTTATAATCATGTATAAAATTCTATTATTTATAAATTAATTAATTTTTTTAAACTTTTTTATAAGTTTTTACATTTTAATTAATTTTTAATAATTTTATTGTGTAATATATTTTATTACTAACATCTTTTAATCATCTTTATCTCTTGACAATTAAGTTTTATTCTTGTGATTTTTTTATATTAATTTTTTTATGTTAGAGTATGCATTATTACAAAAGAGAATAAAATAAATCTAATTCATTTACATATAATTGAAATGAAAATAAAATTAAGTATTTAATTTTGAAATTATAATATTATTTTTTATTTAAAAATGGTTGAAATGAAAGTATTTAAATTATTTTGATTTTTGTAAATTAGAATGTGATTTTTTAGGTTAGATTAATAAAATAAATTTTATTGATGAGATGTAGATGAGTTGGTAAAGTGACTTGGTTGTTCAAGCACCACTTAGGTTTAAATCTTAGTATGGTATCGAAGTCTAATCGTGATTGATCATTGGTATTTTCGTATTGGTAGTAGTCGTTGATGGTATTCTTGAATCGATTGTAGCTGTTAATGGTAAATTTAGTATTTGTGATAAATAGTCACTTGAGAATATAGGCCCTCGATTGTATCCTAGATCAATTGGAACTCCGATCAAAAATAAAATACCTATCTAAAAAAAATATAATGAATTTTACTAATAATAATTATGAATAATAATTTTCATTTTAAAAATAATTATTCTATTTTTCAAGTCCATAATATTTAAAAAATTATTTTAATTATTAAAATTAATATTAATATAATTTTCATAATACTTAAATTCTTCTTATTAATAATTTATTATTATTTTCTATTTTTTATTTTTTGATAAATCAATTTTATTTACATTATTCAATATTAAATATATACTTTTGTTTAAAGTCTATATGATTATTTTGATTACTTTTAAAATGAAGAAATAATTATTTATATTTTACAAGAAATATTCTCAACATTAACTTTTTTTTAAAATTAATATTATCCCTACCATTAAGTATTAACATTTCTATTTTTACAAATATTCTTAGTATCACAACTTTTATTTTTACAAATATTGGTGGCTTGATCCACATTTAATATTTTTATCGTTAATAATAATGAAGTTAACAATAATTGAAGTAAAGCGATCTCTCAATTTCACAACTTTTCCTAGCAATACATTATTACACTTTAATGTTATTCTGTTTTAAGGTGTCATATGTCATTATACTTTTTCCCCATAATTTCCACTTCATATTTGGACTATTGTGGACTTTACCCAACATTCTCAATAGCCCACATTAATAATGGAGGTTTATGTCCCCTTGTGTTTTAAGCTTAACTAAACTCATATGTACTACTTTGACTTTATTTTCTATATAGTATGCTTTAATGTTATATTATTTTAAGGTGTCATGTGTCATTATACTTTCTCCCCACAATTTGCACTTCATATTTGGACTTTTATGGACTTTACCCAACATTCTCAATGGCCCACATCAATAATGGAGATTTGTGTCCCCTTTGTTTTAAGTTTACCTAAACTCATATGTACTATTTTGGCTTCATTTTATATAACCATCTTTTTTTTTAAATTTTATTTCAAAATTGATTTATTATATTTATTTAAAATGATTTAAATTAAATTATATATATTTTTTATTGAGTTCATTTTAATTTTATTATTAAAAATTATATTACAATTGTTGTAAGAGAAACACTAATAAAAATGTGAATGAAAGAGTGAAAAAAATCAAAGTTTGGTATAGAGTTTGAAACACAAATGCAAGTAAAGGAGGTTACATATTTTGGAAATTATATGCATTGATTTTTTTTTTTATAATGTTAGAAATAAAAACAAGGAGATATATAAAGGGCCTCCAATACAAAAGTTTTTGAGATTGTAGTGAAAGTTAAATTATGACAATCATTATTGTCAATATTGTTTATTATATTATGGAAGGTTTTGCTTTGTGATCTGTATACTAGTAGAGCCAATATCTTTTCAAGGTGTATTTATTTGTGGTCAATCAATTAAAATTGTTTTTAGAATCCTCTATTTACATTATGGTTGAGTAAGATCATATCATCCCTAACTCTCAAAAGGTTTGTCACAACATCAAAAAATATTATTACATTTATGTCTTTTTTTCCCCAACCATTTATGCTCCAGGCACATAACTACAACTACAACATCAATGTCAATCAAACATTTGTTTCAATAACTAAAATCAATAAAGATAAATTAAATAAATTATTTGAATAAATTATTAAGATGTTAAAATTGTATATAAACATCTATTAGCTATGAAGAAAGAATAAAATATTTACACAAATGTAGAATACAATTCTAATACTACTTTACACTCTAAGAACTTAGAGATTTTGACTGATAAAAATTAGAGATGATAAAATTTAATGGTTGATCATCTTCTAAAAATATCTCAAATCAATGTAGATTAATTTTAAATTTATAATTAAAAATAATTGAATTAATGACCTAAAAAATAATAAATAGAAGATGAATACATATGAACTCATAGATATTTTTTGTTTTGATCAGTGACACATTTATCATGGAAACAATCTTTCTAACTGCTATCTGACATCCATTAAGAAAAACTTCAATATTGTTTATTCCTCATATGTTTAGAATTTTATACCAATGTTAATGATAATTGAATTTTTTTTTAGAAAAAATAATTTATATATTATTTTATACATTTATAATGAATTTATACTTTTTGGTGTCCAATATTTTTGATGAACTACTGCACTGCATCTCAAAATGACCATGATAGAAAATATTATAACAATAATGGAATTGAGCCAGAATATCATACATCTTTTAGAAAGTCTAAAAGTCAAAGTTTGTAAAATTTTGGGTAAAATAATATCCAATGACATAGACTTAAAAGCACCAATCACTGCATCAACATTCTCAAAAAATGGTAGCATTGTAACCACCAGTGTAACAATAATGACAATCATTATTGATATTGTCCTTAGAACTAACTTGGGTATATAGTTTTACATCAAAAATCTAATTTCCTTTATATGTGTATATCATATTTTTATTGTGTATATAATTAATTTATTTTTTTAAAATTTCAAATTCTTATTTTCTTCTTTGAACTATTCACTCAATCCTTATTCACTTGTAATATTATGAATTATTATGAGTCAAAGTTTCATAAAATTATTATGTGCGATTAGGCTAAAATTATAATCTTTTACAAGATAAAAATATCATTAATTATGAATACAATGTTAAAAAATATATGAGTGAACATCTAACAAATAAGGGTTATTAATGTAATTTGTTTTAGATAGTGTATGTTTCTCAACCATAATATGATATTATACAAATCATTCATCATTATGAAATGTAGTATTAAAAATCTTTTCAATTTAAATCTTACCTTTTAGGAGTTCTCATACCCAAATTCAATAAATCTATAAAAATATGTAAAGATTTAAATAAAATTTAAACCTTGTCATGTAAATTGATAAGACACATAAATGTTCACCAACTATAACTATCAAAATAAAAAAAACAAATATTATATATTCATATTTTTTAAAGGTTTTTCATATATTTATAATTAATTTTAATCCTTCATTATTCATGCACCACTAAATACGAGTATTTTTTTAAGAACAAAACAAAATAAAATTATCCTATTTGTAAGTACACGAATAAAACAAAGCCATCTAACAATATCTAGTAAAAACCAACCCAAAATACTTTCCAAAATTATGCCTATCTATTAAATATAATTTTATGAAATGGAAGAACATTGACAAATATGTACAATATGCAAGTCAAAAGGAAAAAAATTGTGCTTTCTCATATCAAAAGAATTCCTTCATAAATTCAAAGGTAAATTAAAAATAAATAAAAAATAGAACCTCCATTTGAAGAGAAGCAAACAAAATATTGCAACACAAAACAAAAAAAATTATATTAATAAAAAATACATAAAAAGATGAATTAATTAGATACAAAACAAAACTCCAAAAATACAAATTTATAGATAAATCTTGTTTTAAAAAAGTCAAAGCATAGAGAAACATGAAAACATGGTATTTGTTTATATAAACTCTGTAATTGGAATGTCTTCTAATTGAAGTTTATGTCATCCATGTATCAAAAGTGATGGTGAATGATCATGTATTTATAAAATTAAATCAAACATTTAATTTTTAAATAATAACATGAAACAATGGTGTATTCATAAATCGATTCGAATTAGGATTAACATTGTAATTAGAAAATATGTGAAACTAGTTTTTCATCTATGTATGTATATGCTTCAAGGTTTAACCCATGTAGAAACAATAAGTTGTAGATCTATCACCAAAGATAAAATCATGATGATAATGCATCTACTATTTGATTATAAATAGGTCATGATAACTCAAGATCATCATCTCCTGAGTGGGATAGAGGGTTACCATTATCACATTATAAGCAATAGTTTATATATAATTATGGAAATCTCAATCAAAATGACATGCAACATGACTAAAAGTATGAACACAAAAGTAGATGGCTTCATGTCTACCATTTATAGAAATGCAAAGACTATATCAACTTCTCTTTGAGTTGAACCATCAACAATGTGGTGAAACAACTTGGAAAATATTATTATTATGCTAACCATTGTCATGAACATATCATGCATTTTTGGGTCATTGCTACATATTAAAATATAAAGATAACCACCAATGCACCAATGCATCAATGCACCAATATCCTTTTATGTCAAAAATAACAAAGCATAACCATGATCTAGGTACATATGCTATTTGATTGCAAATGTGTCATGATAGACCAAGAGCATCATCACCCATGTGGAATAAGGGATTATCAAAATCACACTGAGACCAATAGCTTTGATGTAACTATTGTGAACCCAAAGAATATGAGATGCAACATGAGTAAAAATTGAACACCAACATAGAGGGCCTATTTTTATAAATGCAAATACTAGATCAGTTTCTATGCAACCCAAATTCTCGACAATATGGTAAAACAACTTGAAAAATATTGTTATTGCATTGTCTATTTCCATGAACATTTCATCCATTCTAAGGTCATTACGACCTATAAAAATATGATCACAACCAAAAAGGAACTAACATCCTTGTATCACAAAAATCAATAAAACAATCATGGAAAACAAGTTTACCAACACTACAATATTTTGAGGCCACCACCATTGCCACATTGATTCAATGTTTTGCATGGTTCTAGCTCAATATACACTACTAAATTGTATTCTATATCAATTTTTTTTTCTCCTATCGATTATCTAAAATAATGTTATTGTACCACCCATTCCCATAAAAAGTTCATCACATCAAACTTAAAATCTTGATGTATATTTTAATTCCATACAAACACCACTAGAGGAGGAGTGGTATCCAACTAAACTTATTGATTCTATTTAATATCACATTATTCCATACCTACCAATGCATATCAAATTTACTACCACATATTTATCAAAGTATATTATATATTCAACACTTGGGATCAATTCAATGGTGGGGTGATAAAATAAAAAATCTTGCTATTTATGACATTGTTTTATTTTCTTTTACGAGCTTCCATGCCTAGTCTATTATAAGATAATCAAACACTAATAATATGCATCACTTCAATATGTAAAATATCCATATAGATCATATTTTAGATCCAAGTATCCCTACGTGTCTGTAATTTTCCTAGTCAGGTGTGATTTCCCTTCTGTTTTAATCCTTGAAACCCCAAAATCCACAACATAGGTGTTTATTTGATCATCCAAGGTGTCCATTTGATCATCCATAGAACATTATTGGATTTGATATCAATGTGACATATCACAGGCTGCATGATGAAACTTAAATAACACAATCCCTTAGTAGTGTCGATGGCTATATTCTTACATTGCTCTCACATCAATGGAGCCGTCTTCTTATTCCATACTAAAAATAAATGTTCATAAGGGAAACCCTTATGGAACCTATGAAAAAAAAGTTATTGAATGGGTGGTGAACTCTATTAGAAATGGATTTACTGAGATGCCCAATTTCTTATGGAAAAAATAGAAAAAACATAGAAATTTATTATGGATGTAAAGGTAAAGCTTGTTTAATTTGTAGAAATTAATTAAAAAATTGACAAATTTCAATTGTAATCTCAAAATTTGATACAAAAATATTACATAAAATATGGGAGAACATTTTGATTATGCTTGCCCCATGGCATCTGTTGAGAGTGGTATCGCATACCATACAAAAGCTAATATCACATAAAATAAAAAACATTATTTTTACATAAATTTTTTTTCATAAAAACTTCTCATGCTAATAAACAAAGCATCATAATAAAGGAACACTTCAATGTAAGATAACACTAAAAAATATATCATATAAGGGGAAAACTATGCAAAGTACTCAATGAAAAAAGTAGTGTGAAGTTAAAAAAGGGGACAGTGGAATAATGCTAATTTTGTACGTCAAATTTTATTTTTAACGTATCAAGACTCCATACTCCAAAGTTAAAAAAACATGAAAAAAAATTATTCACATAAAAAAAGTGAAATCCTTAACGAAGAGTCAAAGGAGTTGTGAAAGAAAATGTCAAATGCACAGGGGTCATAGGTACATTTTGATCAACTTAAAGAAAATTTTAAGTGTATGTGGAAATGGGAATTTAAAAAAAAAAAACAATATTTTGGCATGGAAGGATCCATGATGTCTCTTTAGGGTATTTATTATCCTTCATTCCCTCATAGGTAATTTTAAATGATGTAAGACTTAAAGAATAAGAAAATGAGTATTCAAGAATGAATACAAGAAAATGGAAGAGATAAATTGGGGTAAACTTATTACATTACCCTTCTTTGGATTGATGAATGAATTTTTACATATTATATTGATAAGAATGTATGATGGAAAACTATGGTTGAATTCAAATCTAATTATACCAATTAATTCAAAAACCTTAGTTGGGGTAACCAATTTGCCTCATGAAGGGGGAAATATTGTTCAATATAGGGCAAATATTTTTCCATTTATAATCACTTAAGTCAAGAATATATATCAATGGAAGATATTAAGAAGAGTTATTCTCATAAGAAGTATGAGTGAAATGATGGTTCAAAAACTCAATGAGCATATCTGGAATCAATATTTGCATATAGTTAAAGATCAGAAAGATGTCCCAACATGCATAATTGGTATTGTACACCAGATGGTGACTTCCAACATCAAATTCAATTGGCATGAGTATTTTCATAGTTGAATTACTAGAGATACATGAGAATTTTTTTATGGTACTACATGAAATTTTAATTTACTTTTTAGTTAGTTTTAATACTATTTGTTTATTGGAAGACCCTAGAAGGACCAGTGACTCTTTTGCCAAAAAAGGACCCTAAATTAAAATTTCGTAATTATATATTTTTTAAGGAAAAGTGATCTACACAATATAATGAGGAATTTTTTTTTTGGCACTTTAGTTGTTTGAGTTGAAGGAACTCATCAATAATAACCCTAGAGTGCCAAAAAACTTAATTAATGAGCATAGAGAGAATATGTATGTCACATTCATGAGAGAAAAAACTTAGGTTTTAGCTACATGGCACAAAAAGGTTCCTTCTAATCCATTGTCATTGATGGAAAAAGAGGAATTTTTATTATGAGAATTATCATGTCAGCATGACACACTCCAAATCTAAATATGCATACAATTTCCTCAAAGGACCCCAATTCAAAAATATCATCTAAATAATATAAACAAAAAGTTGAGAAGCCAAAAAATCACCATAAAATAGTTAAGTATCACCAAAAGAGGAAATTATGGTTGAGCCTTCAAAATCTAGAGCTAATGCTAGTAGATATTTTTTTCTTTTTGTAAGGATGTGCCTATGGGAATGAATCCCAAAAACAAGAAGCCACTGAAGTAATGAATAAGCCACATTATTTTCATGAAAGGACATCAAAAGAAACAAAAGTGATCTCATATACAAACTTTCTAGTAGTTGTTCTATAAAAGGATATTATACTAAGTGTATGGAATCGACCACTACCCAATGAGGAACAAGCTCACTTTACTTGGATATAGATTTTTTTAAATTCTAAAGAAAATAGAATGTCCAATATAAACTATCCAAAAACTCTAGAGTCCTTTAAGATTGTAAGAGGTACCCCAAATACAATAAAAGGGGTAAACTTATTTCTTAATCCTAGGTTAATGTAAGACCTTAAGTTCACTTTTTATTATCTACTTCAAATTATTCTAGTGACACTATCACAAGATGTAGAGACTATACATATGAATGTGAAATCCACTCAATGGACAAGAAGATATTCCACTAAAAATTATAATTACTACCCCTGGGAAGCCATTGATGAGTAACTTCACATACCTAGATGTGGCAATGGAAATTTCCAATGGGATTGAGACTAGGTTTGTGATAGGTCAGATGCCTTGAACATGTTTCAAAAATATATTAAACTCAATTCCCCCACATTATAAGAATTAAATTGGTTGGAAGGAGTGATAAATCTAGAGGATGAATTAACTAAAGAACCACCTTATGAATCTACTCCTAAAGCACCACTATGTGCCATAGATACTAAAGACCAATCTCATGTTAAATATTTTAATCAAGTAGCATCGAATTAATAGCTTCATATGGTAGAATTTATTTTACTATTGAAAGGTCCAAATACAATATAAAAGGACTCAAAGAATCAATAATCCAATGCTGACGATGATAAAGCAATGGGAGCATAGTTCAAAAACTAAATCTCATAACCCAAATGAAAATAATTCTCAAGACATAAAGCAATTTGGCTAACAAGAATCACAACCCTATAAACAAAAATATGGGTCAAAAAATCTTATTCCTAATATTGGATAAAGAAAGAAAAATGTGCCTCACTGCTACACAATTTGTCTTTGTCTAATGTCAAAGTAGATATTAGTGGACAATTTCAAGCATATCAAACTTCTCAAGCTATTATTATCTATGAGACCTTGATGATCAATCCTAACATTTTTTTTAGTGAATAAAATTTGGATAGAGTAGAAACGTGGTCTAATGTGGTTCATCATGAGTATTCTGATTTCATCAAGACCTAAAAAAATCTTCAAGATACCTTGATAAAAGATGCTCCATATATTATACATGAATTTGTGGATATGAAAGGATTTCCTAACCGTAAAAATCCATCCCATTTATTTGGTCAACTTACAAAGAGCTACACACATTTGAGTAAGCATGGTGGATCCAAAAAATAAATAACTAAAATTAGGAAACAATTAGAATAGGAAGTCCACACTATGGAACTACATATTGAAGAAGTCCAAGAAAAGAAAAAGGATGCTAACAAATTAGGAAGGCCTCTTTTTAACTAGGTTGTTCTCTAGTATAAATAGAAACATGTCTTCATTAATAATCTTTGTAAAAGAATAAGGGTTGTAACTAATTGCATATGGAATTTAGATGTAGACATTCCTCAAGAATATTTTTAACAAATGCAAAGTGAGGATCATAAATGTCAAACTCTTTTAACGCATCATTTGGTGGATGATAGGAGGAATACATCCTTAAGTTTAATTATAAAAAAATTAGGATTATGTTAATGATCTTATTATTAATGTTGTTGTTGATATTGACGTATCCAATTTATTACTCAAGTAATCTAATTCCCTCTTAATGGAGGAGGTGAGTATGAATTTGGCTAAGGTATGAGGTTAGAATAGTCATTTGGAGGATTTTATGGAAGAATGGGAGATTATGAAAGGCACTGTTATGTAAATGGTGCCAAAGGGTAGGAAAGCATTGCTTTCACCACTTGACAAACCTCCTTTATGATAAGTTTTGTGTTTTTTTAATCAAATTTTGAGCTTGGAAAAGCATCACAAGACAAAAAAAGTTCCTCATATATAAAAATCTCATAAATGTTGAAACGTATAAATATGATCACAATATTATAATTTCTTTTAATTTTTTTTATATTGCAAAAGGATTTAAAATGTTGGTGATTGTGTAATGTGTGTCTTCTCCTCTAAAATTTCAAAGACTTAATACTTATTATATAATAGTTTCTTAAAATTGAATAATGCAATCACATAATTCTAATGTAGATTCAAGTTCATTCAATGAGATGTATTCAAGTGGAAGTATTTTGAATTATCATCATCATTGATAGTGTTAAACATTAAATGATATGTGTATCTCAGTGAACACTTGAGATTTTTTTTAGAGCTTATTCTCTTTAAAATATAACCAATTATTAATTTCCCTATTTTAGAGGATTTTTGGACTTTGTTATCCTAAAAATAGGACTATTTGATTAATGCCATATTGTAGAGGAATGGATGTATGTAGTTTTTTTAGATTAAGATAATATAAATAAAGAGTTGCATAGAAATAGGTGCAGAGAAGGAGTTAAAAACTCAATTTTTGTATTGCATGTATTATAGAAATTAGAGAAATGGAAGAATTAGTTTTATTTTGGATTATAAAAATATATTTTTAATTGTTGATGTTGTCTTTCTCTAGTAGTTTATTCTTTCAATTTTCAAATTTTTTGTTTTCTGTGCATCATTATAATAGTTTTTGTATGTTGCAGTGTAGAGTAGTGTGCATCGTTAGAATTTTCATATATCAGTCATTAAAATATCATTGGGTGCCTAATTTTTTTTATTTTTGTAAAATATTTTCATTGCTATAAAAGTAACCAAGTCCTAAACAAGTATCATAGGCATAAAAATCATCAGATGCCTAAAAAGCATAACCTTCCTATAAAAACACCACATGCCTATAAAATCATTACATGCATGATAGAACATCACAGGAGTGTAAAATCATCACTAAGGTGGAAAAGCTTCATTTGCTATAAAATTCATCATGAGTATGGTAAAACATCATAGACTTAAAAAAACATAACTATCCTAGGAAAGCATCATAGGTTTAGGAAATAATCACAGGCTTAGGAAAGCATTGTGAGATTAAGAAAGCACCGCATGATTGGGAAAGTATTGTAAGCTTAGGAAAACATCACAAGATTAATAAAGTATTACAAGCTTAGGAAAACATTGCAAGCTTAGGAAAACATCACAGATAAAAATGTGTCATAGATTATAAAAGCTTAGTATAAACCCACTAATCTAATAATAGTGCATAAATCTATAAAATTTTAGAAATGATCATAAACATGTTTAAAATTGGATCAATATATTACCCTATCGGTTGTAAACTGCAATGCTAGAAGAGTTCTAAATTAGTTGATTTACTTCCATAAGTGTTTGATTTTGAATCAGATATTTATTGGAGCCTATTATATTGTCTAAGTCTCTGAACATTGTTGAATTCATAACTCATAAGAATGAAAATTAACATATAATTCTCAATATATATAGCTATATGTAATACATTTGGGTTGGGCATAACTGGGGAATTTATTTACATTTCACAATTTCCCTCCAAATTTTTGGCAAGTGTGATCCAAGGGTCATAGAATGTGTGGTGATCCAAATATGTTTTAAAATCCTCGACTATTAATTTGTTGGCAATTCAAGAAAAACCCCATTAGGATGATAAATAATTTTTCTATTTGAGCAGGAAATAGTAATGTGTATGATTTTTTTTGCTAGTACCCATGTGGCCCAATGTTACCAACATATCCAATCTTAAGTTTATAAATCCTTAATATTTGTATAATTATGAATATTCACCATGGAAAGTTTCTCTTATTTTTATCAAGGCTCCCATTAGCCATGTAATTATAATTAGGAATCACTTTTTTCCATCTATTTTTTCATTGTCAATGATGAAGCCTCTCAAAACCACCATAATGTGATGTATAATGTTGTTTATGATGGAGACATTATTTAATAACACATTTTAATTACTCATCATTGATTCATAGAAATTGTCATTTTGGTCATCTAATGGCTGAAATGAATTGAATGGTTAAGTAGAGGTGGATTGGTTTCATAATAAGATATGCGAATTAGTGTAAATTTTTTCCTTTTTGTGCATCTCATATCTTATCTTCTGCACCATTTTGATTATCCTTATCTTACCTTATGCATTAGAGATCATTTAAGTTGGGTGCACATGTTCCCCTCTTTTGACCTTTTTAAGTCCCATTTCGTAGACGTCAGCATGAATGTTAATATTTTATGTATTTGAATTTACATGCTACATATAAGAAGACAAACATTGTAATTCATTTACACACATATTATCTAACATGCATTCTATAGATAAGCTATTGAATACTTACATGCATTTTAGAAGAGATAAGTAAATCATCATTTGTTTACACAAATTTTATATAAAACTAATTTAATAGATAATTTATTGAATACTCACATTCTAAAAGAGATCAAGAAAACATTATAGTATTTATTATTTTTAAATCTAGTAGTTTGTGCGGAGACTTTTGGCCTACAAATTAGGATTTTCATATCACTAGAATGATTAGATTTATGTAGTCTATTATTTTTGACATATAATTATAAAGTGGTTTTCACTAATTGGAGTCTTAATAAATACCATGGTAATTCTACTATTCACGTGATTTACCACAAGCCTCTAAAATCTCACCTTTTCTCATTAAAATTCACATATCCCATCCATTGAAGGGTAGGTAGGATAAAAATATTCGAGATAGAAACATCAAGTGAAAATTAAATCAAAAGTGTACAAAAAAGATAAGCATTGAATCCTTATATGAATGCCTTCTCTTTAAATTTAGAAATATAAATTAAAATGTCAATATACATATGTTCAATTAATATAATTAAATTATTAATATTACATTTAAAATGTAATCTACATATCTATATTATATTTTGGTGAGCTCTTACTCTCATACCCCTCTAAATATTACATTTTGGGCTTGTTGGAGTTGTTCTTGAACTTCTTGTTCCCTACTTCACATTGTACTTTTAAAATTCCATGAGCCAATTTTAACCACTAACAGACATAAATATCATTATCTTATCTTATCCCATCCCAAATATCTTTCCTTCTTCTTTACATTTATTTATTGGTACCTATTGCACATGTAACTATTGTATTCACTTTTCCAATTAGTTTGCATTGGAATAAATAATTTTTCACATTATTAATTTTTTACATTAACTTTTAAATATATAATATATTTTGGAAAATTAAAAAATTGGAAAATATTATTTTTTTTAGTTTTTTATTAGTTAGAGGACAATGATAAGACTAACTTTTTGGGCAAATTCAACTATTTGTTGGATAAAAATGATTTTTTTGTCTCCATCAAATTCATTGATGCATCACATTATATAATTAATAAGGGTACCTTTAAAAATAATAATAATAAGACTAATTTTTAATGCTCCCTTTATGTCTAATTAGATCCAAATGTTTTTTCTCTTTATATTTTTCATGGCCACATGGTGGAATGTTGTGCAATATGTCCTTGCCAAGTTTAAACACCTTATTGTATTTTATCTTTATCATGTCCAATCAAAGTGATGCATGTGGCATGTTATTATTGTCTTGAAATCACAGGGTCACATAGTGCCTTAAGCTTTCAAATGTATTTATGCAGTGTCTATGGATCCATTAAACTTTAGTCTTCACTCTATATTTTTTGTGTTTGCACTTTTTCCTACACAATAAATAAACATATTATGGGCATATATCAAAAAATAAATAAGGTACTCACATCATTTTTAATAAATTTGTGATATCAAAATAAAATATTTGGCCATCATCACGGGGTCACAAGGCCATGAAGACATGAAGTGGCTATTTTATTCTTAATGTGGCCTTATTTAAATCCATGTATGTTTAAAAAAATCAAATCCACTTTACATTCACATGAGTCTGCATTCTCTTGCACATAATAAATAAACACACTAATTATATTCAAAAAATTAATAAATCACACATAGTAATTTAAAATATCAGTGATATAACAAAATACATGGTAATCAAAATGGAGTCATAGAGTCATGAATTTATATTAGTGGAAGGTGGGATAGTATTTTACTACTAATCACCCTCTAAAATTCACATGTTATAGTTTTATTTATTTGTAACAATAATTTACCTTAGGATCACTATGAATTCTTCTATAATTGTGAAGTCACCATATTATATGTATACTTATGGCATATTAACATATATGAATAAATAAATAATGATATCCAAAAAAAATCTATTTTTGACATGGTGGTTATGAGTTGATGTTACAATTATTTAAGTGAATTCATAATATAAGATATAAAAATTTCATATAAACTGATATCAAATGTTTGCATTATCTTGATGTTAGGAAGTAATCCATGCTTGACCAATATGACAATTTTGGTGCTTTTTGGTCAAATTTGCAATTCCCACCTATAAATTATGCTTCCTTTGTTCTCTCAGACTTCAGGGCATTCACTACATGTATATCCCCATCTTCAGTATGTAGATTATCAAAAATGGAGATCACCATTGAATTATATTAATTGTCATTTATTTTCATAACCTATTTGGTTTTAATTCTAATTTGAAAGGCCACTATGTGTCACATCTAGTTAATGTCCTTCAACATTATGAATAAATGGCAAGTGACAAAATTTACTTATTAATTACCCTCCAAAATTTGCATATTATGGCTTTATTGATCTATGGGTTTGTGGCCTTAGTCACATTAGATAATATCGACTATGTAATTCATCATCTCATACTCTTAAGGTTATTTAGGTCACATAATTGTAATTTTCACTCATGTGATCACTTCCTCCTATGAACTACGTAGATATGTTGAATTATTAATTTTCCTTTAATGTCTACTTAGATCTAATTGTATTTTATCTTTAAATTTGTCATGGCCACATAGTGGAATCTTGTGCAATGTATCCTCACAAAGTTCCAAGTTTTTATTGTATTTTACATTTATTGTGTCTACTCAAAGTGATGTACGTGGTAGGTTCTTATTATTTCACATTCATTGCATCATGTAGTGCCTTAATATTTTTAATGTCTTCATGTAATATCCATAAATTTGTTGAATTTTAGTATTAAATCTATAATATTTCTAATGAAATAATGAATTTAGTCACATTTACTGATGTAACCATCCATGTGTCTCAATTCCAATGTCTTGAGGTAGTGAGGTCACATACTATAAAAATTAATCTTTGCTATCCAATTCATCCCCTATGGAATCCATAGATAATTTGGATATTTTAGTTCACTTTTAAGATGAATCAAGTCTAAATACTTTTTATTTTTTTTTATGTCACGACCATGTGGTGAAATCCTACCTTGTATGTCCTTGATAAGCTCAAAGTCTTCATTTTCTTCTACTTTTACCATGTCAATTGAAAGTGATACACATGGAAATATTTCATTGTTTAAAAATCATAGGGTCATAGGGACATGAAGTGATTTAACTTATTTGGGAATAATAGAGTGTTATTCCTATTTTAGTTAAGGATCTGGATTAATAAATTAGTACATAATAAAGCAATAAATTGAGTCATAATTTGTGCAACTATTTATCTTTTTCACCTTTTTTAAAATAGAAATAAATAAGAAGAAATATAACTTAGATGGAAAATATACTGAGATGGATGATACAGAGGTTGAAAATAGCTATGCAGGATTGGAAGTTGTCATAAACCTAAATTTGGATTTTTGTGGGTGAAAGAATAGAAGCATCGAAAAGTGGATGTTTTTATGTTTAGTGTTGTTGTCCATTCCTTTCATTGTTGTCCAAACTGATCACAAAGATCTAAATTTTTTTAGGTAGTTGTGTTGTGCCTATGTGATCATGCCTATGAAAAATTGAGCACTGGTTATGATAGAACTCATTGTGGAGCTGATTTTGTCTTCAAACCCTAACCCTTCATTGTGATTGATAAAATGATATTTAAATCACTTGAGAAAGAGGGGGGTTAATGTGAAATATGTACTAAATGTGAAATCCACACTCCTTATGTAGGTACACTACCTACATACCAATAATTTGAAGAGGGATCAATCCATATGTAGTTCTCCCACCTAGTGTGCTTTGTGTAATAGTGTGATGAAAATGCAAATGCCAAATTGATAGCATTTGAGGTGGCTAGGGATTGGTATGAGGATTTGAGTATGTTTTTAGCTATGTTGGGTGATTGTGTGTAAATAATAGGGAAGTTTGCGTTAGTGATTTATTTGTATTCTTCCTTGATTTGTAAGTTTGGTCACCTCCTTTGTAAATGAGATTTGAGTGGGATTTTATAGGGAGAAATTGGTCATAGGTCATATGTATTCATGCTAGGATGACCTAATTAAGGATAAGGACCAAATGAAAATGACCATTGGGGATCAAAGTAAAAATGGATAGGACCATTTAAAATGGGACACTTCTTTATGGGGTGTTATAGTCTAAATGGGGTGCTCCTATCTTATAGGCTTGGGACCTGGGGAAATAGGATTGGCATGGGGAATACTATCTGGCTGAGGTGGAATGACGATTCAAAAGGTCCCAGATGACTGGCAATGAGAAAAAAGGTGTCTATAAGGGTCATAAAATCATGTAAAAAGGACCTATAGATGGGGTGTCACAAGCCACACTCAAACTATTAATTTGGATATTTATCCAAGACTACATTTATCCCCCCTTTATTCTAGTAATGAAACAAAGTGAAATACTAGGATAAAATAAAAATATAAAGTGTACCTGAACTTACCTGCAAGGGTAAATCCAATGAAGATGTGTGATGTTGAGTGTGCATAGAGAGAACATAGCGTAAAGTATAAATTTGTAAGAGAAAACAAGGAGTAGATCAATTCTTACTAGACACACTATATCTAAAACAAGAATGTACAAAGGCTGGGTAAAAGAGAGAGGAATAGAAAGGAATGAATACACCTCATTGGATATGTGAACTAATAAAAAACCTATTATGATGTTGAGTGGTGTTGAGTGATGCTGGGTATATGTTATACCAAGAGTAATATATTAAATGGAACTGAGTGATCAATTCATTGAGGGTGGATCAAGAATACAAAGGTTGGCCCTTTGGCTCTATAATCACCCACTACGTAGTGAAGCTATGTGGTCATGTATATGTTAATTGATGTTTGTACTATGTGTCCAATCCCTATGAGTAGGTGGCTCAATAATACAAAGGTTAACTAGTCCTTTGGCTCCATCATTACCCACTGATTATGAACTATGAACTGATACTAATATGAATGTGTGTAGTATGAGATGGCTCATGAAGCCCATGATTGATCTGTAATTTGACAATGCGATGTGGATAGCTGAATATGTACTAAGAACTAGGCTAATCTTGGCCACTCTAAAAGGTGGAGATTAAGCTTATATGGAAGCCACTCTAAAATGATGCCAACCACTTACATATGGAATAAGGCATGTAGCTTCTAAGAATGCATGAGTAATATAATGAACTAGAAAGAAAATAAGGCAAATGTGCCATGCACATTACCCCCAATCACTGGTGTCTATAACATAGATTTTGATCTAAAATTTATAGCAATTGCCTAATTTGAAATTGAAAGTGAGATTCATCATGTCGTGCATGATGCCCCCTATATCTAGATAATCTGAGTAAAACTATACTAAAACTACCCAAATTAAACTAGATTATCACTAGAAAATTATAATTGACCTTACCTTTTTGTATATTTCTAAAAATTTTGGGTTTCTAGTTATTTAGATAGGAGCATTGAAAAGTGGACACTTTGTTGTAGGGTTCTATAGTCTAAATGGGGTGCTCTTGTCCTTTACTATTTCTGATGACTGTTCTATGTTCATCCCTATTTTTTTTGTCTATTCTACATGTTTTGAATTTTGATTATTATTTTGAGTGTTCTAAAAACTAATTTTTGACTGGTAGAGGGCTCTAATCTCTGTGACAAAACCCATGTTTGTTACCCCCTCTTATGAGGGTAGAAATGAAAAACTTGCAATGACTTCCCTCATAATAAAGAGCCCTACAAGTGTGTAATGTTGTAAAATACATGATATAGTAATAATAATCCAAAAGATGTCTCAAGATATAGCATAGTTTGTATTGGAGATTGTTGATCAATAGGGGTATGCCTAGATCGATGTAAAAATGTAATAACATGTGCAATATACTAAACTAAAATTGGAAATCTAGTTATTTTTCAAGGAGGGATGGAGCATGATGTCCATCATGGCATCTAAGAAGGTAATATAATGCATGATGTGGATCATGGTATGGTAAACAACTAAAAATAAAACAAACAATCAAACACGCAAGGCAAGAAGCAAGAAACATAAAAAAGAGGCCAAGAGGCCAAGAAAACAAGGGACATGGGCACATGCCACTTAAATTGGGAAAACAGGCATACATGGCATGTTCAAATTCCCATATACATATACAATTGTAAACAAGCAAGATTGGCATGAGGGCCACAAGCACATACAAGAGGACAAGAAAAGGACAATGGCAAATGTCCTAAAGCACACACAAGGAACAAAATAGGAACTGAGAAATGCAATCACATCCAGCTACTCAAAGCAAGAAAGGAAGGCATGTAAATGCTAGAAATACTATCATATCTAACTGATCAAATTAAGAAGTGAAAGTATGCAAAACATGGTATATGCTAAGAAATACATAAGTGTTATATACTAATTAGTGTCGATAGAATAATATATGTAAGCTAGTAAGTAATGCACATCAACATGATAACTAAAGTGTGTGGTGTAGGAATGACAACCTGAATGGTGTAGTCATGTAGAATATGCCCTTGGTGGGTAGATATGTCGATGTATGTCTTGAATGTAATAGCAGGATGCCCCCTCAATGGGTAGAGTGAAGCAATCAAGGATCTAAGTGTCACTGCACACACTCAAAGAAGATCAAGTGAAGCATATAATGTAGGTAAATCGATAAAAAATAGCATAAAACAAAAAAATGTAAGTCTAACATGGTAGTAGAAATGTAAAGCATGGATAATGTGTATAATTGAAATTTTTTTGGTGTTTTGAATTATTTGAATGTTTTTGTATTTTGACATGTTATATTGTTTTTGGTATTTTGAAATATTATATTATTTTTGGTATTTTGAAATAAGCTATGTATAAGTAATCATAAAGAAACTACGTACAAGAAAGCTAAAAGAAACAATGTACAAGTAAGATGAGAAATTATGTATAAGTAAGTAGAAAGATACTATGTATAATAATATAAGTAAAGCAATATGTACATAATGACATAAAATACTAAGATGGAGGGGGTAAAGGGTTTAATTATGGAGGCTGTTGGGGATGAAGATGGAGGAAGGGATCACATCCATCATCAAATGCCTTAAGATCATCATTATAAGTATCATCATATGTTGTAGGCTCTATATACATGGTGGCTATCTCCTTAAGTGTCAGTAAGATCTGTGATCTTTGTGTAGTTAGATATTTATCATTCATAGTGGTGTCATCCTAATGAAGGTAAATAAAGGGTCACTCTAGTGGTGAAGATGCTAGTTCTCTTCTAGGGTGTTTAGCTCTAGTAGGTGGTAACCTTGATAGAAGTGGTAGAGCTAGTGCTAGTGGTGATATAATCTAAATAGTACCCTGAAACTATAGTTTATCCAATCTCTATTGTAAAGTTGTGCATGAGTTTATGTCATGTCCTATGATTCTATGAAAGAGATAAAATGGGTGACCATCTTGCTATGATAACCTACTAATAGATTTGTGTCATATTATAGGTAGTGTGATTAATCCAATATCAAGTAACATCTATAGCATAATCTGTGGTTGATGTTGTGTGTTGCCCACCTAAATCTGGATGATTAGCTCTATATCCATAGAGGTAACTATGTGAACTGTATGTGCCAAGTGATTTATCTATGGCCATGAATGTGGAGTATATTTTGAGACTATAGTGTGAGATGCTAAGAGTGATGTAGGATGTGTGATGAGGACTCTAGAGTCATCTCGATAATCTCCTGAGCCAAGTGGTGTAAAGCTTAATCTACACAAATATTCATCTATGAGTATGGGTGTTGTATCATCATTTGAAGTAGCTTGGGAATTTATATCAACATCATGCACATATGGTAAATCAAAATTTACCATAAGGGGTAACTGTGATATGGGAGTCTCATCAATGATAATAGGAGAAGATGGAAATGTTGCCAGAGTATCTATAACTGGTGAAGTGACTGTGATTGCTTGAAGATCTATATCTATAGAATCAATTGGGACTACTAGAATTGTCATCAATGATTGCATAATTGTAATAGATGTAGGAATTGTGACTAATGGAGTCGCTAGAAAAGTTAAAGATGATATAATTGGCTGAGTATCTGGAATTGAGGAAATAATTATAACTGTAAGAGTGTGAGATGTGCTAGTCTCTCCTACTTCATATGTATCTATCTAGTCAAGAGAGATGTGATGAGGTGGTGACTAAACTATGATATGAGGTGTCCCATTTGGTGAAATAGTTGAAGATGACTCTATAATTCTATAATATCTAAATGGTTGGTTATTTGTTGGGCATGTGTATATGTATCCTTAATGGAGGAACTTAACACATTGATGATGAGTGGAAGGAATTACCCCCATAACATGTATCCAAGGTCATCCAAGTAGAAGGTTATAATGAAGATGACCTGACATGACCTAGAACTATGTAAAGAGGGTTTTGGGCCCTACTATGATTATCCAAAGCAATGGTGCCTAATGTCTATCATGATATATCATCAAGCCCTCTAATGTTCTTATATGACTTTTGCATGGAAGCCATATCTACACCCATGGTTTGTAAAATTATAATATTAAATATATTAAGTCCAAAACCACTATCAACTAAAAATTTATTAATTGCACTAGTTTTGACTTTAGCTTAAATGAATAGTGTTAAATTTTGATCAATAACTATATGAGAAGGTATGTCCTTACGATCAAAATAAATAACATCTTCTATAGTTTGTAATGTGTTGACCACTAATGCAAAATAAGAAGGATCTAAATCAATGGTCATAAAAGTCTGAGTGAGTACTTGATAAATAATGTCCTTGAACATATTTATTTTTTGAAGCATTTATAACATGAAAATCTTAGCTGGTGTGTTTCTCAACTGATCGACAATATCATATGCCTTGTGTAAATCTACCTATATATGTGGGTTGGGCCTAGGATGTAGGGAATAGGAGGGTGGTAAGGTTCCTAACTAGGGGGAGGAATCATGGTGGCACATCGAGTAATGGATTTAATTGCATTATCTACTAGCCATATGGGGATAATAGTAGCTATGGGAGTAGAGAAAAGATAATCGATAGGTCAAGGTGGTGGAGGGATAAAGGGTGTCAACTGGGCTCTTTGGTGATGGGTAGCGACCTAGGGAAGACAAAAATGGACCATGAAACATGACTCAACTCAAGATAGGGGCTCCAGGGGAGGTGAGACAAGAGGTGTAAAAAAACATATGTAAAGCTGATCAATAAAAGGAATAACATGCATGTGTTCCTGCTTACGAAGGAAGTGAATCAAGCATACAAGGCATATGATAAAACTTTACAGTAAGGAATTAAAAAAAATTATTCATGTAAATCATTGGACCTAGTAGAGACATCTTAGGTCTTTGAAAGGATAACTTGTGAATTACTGTGATAAAGTAAGAATGAAATTGATTTAGATGTAAGGTGATACCTCAAGAAGCAAAGGGACCTAGTCTATTCAACTAGGGTTTGAAAGAAAATAATTTTTAAAATTACTATGGTGAATTTTAAAAATTAAATGTGAAATTTTGATTTATATATGCAGGATAAATTAGAAAAGTACTGCTAAAATCAACAAATAATTTTTCTTAGGGTTTCTAGGGGTTTTTTGCACAAACGAAGTAAGTCAGCTTCACCAAATGATTTAACTTGTTTTAGAATAATGGAATGTTATTCCTATTTTAGTTAAGGGTTTGGATTAATAAATTATTATAGAATATAGAAATAAATCCAATCCTAATTTTTGAAACTATTTATCTTTTTCACCTTTCTAAAAATAGTAATAAATAAGAGAAATATAACTTAGTTGGAAAATAGACTGAGATGGCTGATACAGAGGTTGAAAATGGTTCTGCAGGATTGGGAAGGTGTTGTAAACCTAAATATATATTTCTTTGGGTGAAATTATAGGAGTGCCAAAAGTTAGATGCTTTGGTGTATGACATTATTGTTCATTCCTACCGTTATTGTCCAAACTGATCACAAAGACCTAAAACTTTTAGGGTAGTTACATTGTTCCTGTGTGATCATGCCTATGAAAAATTGAGTGATAGTTATCAATTAAAATAGATATAAAGTTGATTTTGTCTTCAAACCCTAACCCTCCATCATGCTTGATAAAAATATATTTGAGTCACTTAAGAAAGAGGGGGGTTAGTGTGAAAGATGTACTGAATATACAATCCACATCCCTTGTGTGGGCACTCTGCCTACATAACAATACTTCAAAGAAGGATCAAGCCATATGTAATTCTCCCACCGATTTTTCTTTGTACAATAGTGTGAAGCAAATGTAAATGCCAAATTGATAGTGTTTGAGGTGGCTAGGGACTAGTATGAGGATTTGAGTATGTTTGTAGGTATATTGGGTGATTATGTGTAAATAATAGGGAATTTTGCCTTAGTGATTTTTTTTATTCTTGCTTGATTTATAAGTTTGGTCACCTCCTTTGTAAATGGGCTTTGAGTGGGATTTTATAGGGATAAATTTGTCATAGGTCAGATGTATTCATGCTAGGCCAACCTAATTAAGGATAAAGACCAAATGAAAATGACTATTGGGGCTCAAACTATAAATGGACAGGACTGCTAGAAATGGGACACTTCTCTATGGGGCTCTATAGTCCAAATGGAGTGCTCCTATCCTACTGGCATAGGACTTGGGGGAATAGGATTGGTATGGGGAATATTGTCTGGCTGAGGTGGAATGACTATTTAGAAGGTTCTAGATGACTAAAAATGAATAAAAAAGTGTCTATAAGGGTCACAAGAGCATGCAAAAATGACCTATGGATGAGGTGTCACAAGCCACATACAAACTACCAATTTGGAAATTTTATATGACATGAAGTTATATTGAAAAATAATAATTAAGTACACATTATACTTTAATAAAATTTGTGACATAAATAAAACACAAGTAATTATCTTACCATCACAAGGTCACGAAGACATCGATTGTATCTTTTCTTTCTATGTGGCCTCAAAGAACCCTATGAATGTTTTAAAAAAATAAATCAAATTTATATTCACATGTGTCTACTTTCTCCTACACATAATGAATATAAGTACCCATGATCACATCTTTTAAACAAAGAATGATTTAAAAAAGTGATCATCTTAAAAGTTAAATCATAGACAAAGGACACTTGGCATGTTAAATGAAGTTACAAAAAGAAAACATGTGGTATTCAGAATGGGATCACATAATCATGAAGTTATATAATTTCACAAAACATAATTTAGACTTTGCAATAATAGAGATACCCACAGTTGCATTAGCATATGAAAATTGATTTTAACCTTGTCCAAGTCCAATTGATATAAAGATACATAGAATCATAAAAATAAATTTAAATTTAACTCTATAAATATGTTGTAACCACTAAATAATTTAACTATTTTACAAGGGAATAAAACATGTGTCCATTAGAAAGGAATCATAGGGTCACAAAGGTCACATGTAACTATAATATTCACTTTTACCATTAGTTCACATTGGAAAATATGCAAACAAATATTTTTTCACATTCTTAAGTTTTAATATTAACTTTTTAATATTTATGAATTAACCTTGAATTTATCTTCATAAAATGCATATGTATTTTTTATGCTTCACCACATTTGTAAATGAAAACTACTATTTTTCATGAAACTCTAAACATATTTTTAAGCTCTTTCGCTTTAAATATTTTTAATTTTGTGTATAAACCACCACCATACATTTTTTTCAACAATAAGTACTAACGATGCATCATGACATATATTGATTGTTGATGGTTTCACTTGCTCCCTTACATTTTTTATCCATCTTTGTACTCTTTTATTGTTATGATAATGTTGTCATTTTAATCTTTGTTTTTTCATCAACATTTTATTTTTTCTCCATATCATATCATATCTAATGTGTGACATTGTGTTAAAATCTTTCTTCTTGTTTTTTTTCTATTTTTGTTTCCATCGTCATCTTATCATTATGTATCTTTTCCATCCTCCCTAAAACTTCCCTCACATCAAGCATTTTACTATTGGAACACATCAATAAAACTATTATTATGAAGAAAAAAATTAAATAATGTTACATAGAAAAGTAGTCGATTGGAATTCACGAATCACAATCCCTACCAGATGAGGAAATTCAACTCAAAATAAATAAATGTCGGCAAAGCATGATAAGTCACCCAAATAACTACATAAGAAATAATAAGATATTAAGCATAGGGTACCACACCATAAAGAGGGGATAGCAGATTGTCCTTAGGCACTTGAGCAATCCAAGAAGAAGGTTTAACCAAGGGAGGATTAGGGGCCACCCATCCATCCATGGGGTTTGGAGGAGTCAAAGGAATAATAATGCCCCCACCTAAGAGGATGTTGTATGACATTGCCAACAAGGCCATGACCAAGAAAAAGTAAACTCCACAAAGATAGACCAATGATAGATTTCCCACGATGAGGAAACAAACTCCAACCCCCATGTTGAGGATGAGTGGTTGAGAAATGAATGCTACTATGTGAGTGGATCCATTGGCATCCAAAAACTAGTGGTGGATATCCCTATAGTTGAAAATTCAATAGGACATGACTCATAACATAGGGAACACTCCCCCAATGGTCAAGAAACTCCTATATATCCTAAGTTTTATGGCCACCTTTTTAGCTTAGGCTTGAATCTACATAAATGTCAAATATATCACAGAAACCTTGTCATTAAGTGTAAAATGATAATATATTTCTAAATTTTTAAACAAATAAAATATTATAGATTTCCATAATTGAAATAAAATAATAGCTTTGAAAAAATCCATTATATATATATATAAGCTAACCAATTTGGAAAATACCCAAAGCATGCCAAACACCATGAGAAAGCCTCAAGATAGAAGGGCTGAAAGATATTGTATCCATTTCCAAGTAGGTTAAAATTTGGGACATGTTCAAAATATAGGCTTTAAGGACTCTACTATGGAATGGGTTTGACACTTGGGTTGAACAAGTCTAAGATGAGAAAGATGCTCTCCAAGAGGAAGGTCTTGATAATTTAGACACTAGAGAAAATGCACAAGCTTAGGCTCAATATTAGCAATCCATATTGTGTTGATTTGGGAAAGCTAAGTCCTGGGTAAGGAATTATGATTCCAACTATTGAGCTTACATAGACCCAAAGAGTATGGGCTCTTGACTTGATATAGGAGGTATGGGAAGTAGTTCTTGAAATGAATATCACAATTCCATATCCAATATTTCCACTAATCACATGGAGATTGTAGACCAAATTTATGAAGCATGATATCTAATATTAAATATTGAGTACAGAGAACGTTGTGTAAGTCTAGTTTTTTAAAATTAAATTTAACTTTTAGCAAAAGCCAATGAATCCAATCACAGGTTGATATCAAATCCTCCACATTTTGAATCCATTTATTAAAAAGTCTCAAAGCTTTCATACCATGAAACTCTACAAGAAGTAGACCAATATTTATTATAATAGGATACCACTATTGGTTATGGTCATTAAATTTGGGTCAAAGAATAATATTATGTCCCATTAGGTAGATACTTTAAAAAAATAATAAAATTCAAAAACAAATCCTAAAAAATGCTTAACAATTTTTTAAAAATTTGGAAAAATGTATATATACTACATATTATATATATAAGCTAAAACATTTATGTTTGATTGATATTAATAACCCAAACTAAAGATATTTTGATGAGATATTGGAAGTGTATGTGACCTCTTTATGCCAAAAAATGGGACACACTATTATGCTTTGAAAGACCACTATGAAAACTATTTCCAACCCATTTTAAATAGGGTTTGATAGACTAAAAAACTTTCCAAATAATTTTAGCAATAAAATATCTCTTTAACTAGGGTAGGAGTTATCATCAAAGTGTGGAAATCTATTTTTTTCCAACTATACTTATCATAGGGCAATCTAGAAGAGATATAGTTTTGAAGGATAATTTTTCAAGATTCATTACCTTCAACAGCTTTTATAAACCATTTAGCACAAAGGGAAATGATATGTCTATAAATATAAATAATCCCCATATCTCCTTTATCATAAGGAAAATAACACATATTTCAAGAAACTCTGTGTAACTCTCAAGATTGTTTGGCATTATACCAGAGAAAAGGAATTAGAGGGGGACCAATAGGAATAATAGTGAACATGATTCATAGTTAGAATATTAATACACGCTTGGAATTTACCTGCCAAAGAGAGGGGATTGGTGACCCAATATGCAACCTTTTTATCCACTTTTTTCATGACATATTTCCAAATATCAGTAGGGAAACTATCAAAATTAGATGGAATACCTAAAATTTTCAATTACTCACCTTGATGAATCCACTTCCACTTATAATGGTTTAATCACTTTGTCATGGGCATCATACTTTTCATGCATTTTCTCATTCATTGCTTTTCATTTTATATACTAGTGTAATTTGAAACATAAAATATTAAATATATATTTATTATAATTGTTCAACCTTTTGTATAGTCTTAATCCGCTATCTCATCCTTTTTCTTGTTCCCCCTACCTATAAAGTGAAAATTTTATAAGGTTATCTATTTAGCATTACCTGTTAAGGTAAGGCAATTCATTTTTAGAGAAGGAAACACCAAATACACACACACACACACTCACACACACACCATAATATTTTTTTAAAATTTGAATGCACCTGAGGTTTTCCTATTTTAATTATCCATACAATATGGGAAATTTTTTAATCTTACAATTAAAAATTTATATCATTATGTGTATTGGACATGCCTCATCAAATTTATTAATTGAAAAAAAAAGTATATATAACTTTAGAATCAAATAGTGATTAATTGGTATTCAAGGCCCAATGAACAAGAGTCCTAAGACTCCAAAGACACAAATACAAAGATACATACACCACATTCACAAAGAACCAACAAATAAAGAAGCCCTATACCTATCCTAGAGCCTTTATCACACTTTTCTATCCATTATGCAAACCACAAATATCCCTAATTAGCTAAAACATAGTTCCAGACCTTCATCCCCATATCCTGGCCCTTCATGCCTAGTAGCCTACTACTTAGACACTAACACCACATTAAGGACACTAGAGCCACATGGCACTAGTGTCCCTTACCATAACTCACCTGAATGAATATATATTCAAACATGTAACCATCCTAAGGTTGGCCTATGCACATTTTATTATTTGCACAAACGAAAAAACACTATAAATATCAAACTCTTAGAGCTATATCCATGAGATGGAAAATAGATGCAAAAATCCTATTCAAACAAGAAATAAGTGGAACAAAATCAAGGTTATTAAGCCCTATTCTACCCTACTTATATATACTACCATATAAAACTACCCTAATCTTAGATTTCCAATCTCAAATAGATTCAAGGAATTCAAGACCACTATTTTTATAACATTCACTTACACTTGCACCAAGCACTAGGTGGGAGAACTACATCGGGCTTGATCCCTCCTTAGAGTATTGGTATATAGGAAACTCTCTTCATATCAAGGTGTTGAGGATGTTCAACCTATCCTACTAATGAACACACATTTTCAGCTCATGCCATACTTGTAAGGAGGATTAAGGTTTTTAACATAAATTAGTTGTTATAGGCAAAATACAGAGTTACATATTTCATGTATGTAGGAATAGAACCTAGGAACATAGGCACAGGTGCACCCAAAATTTAGGAATGGTCCTATATGGAGGACACTAGTGTTATTTTTAGGACACTAGATCCACATGGCACTATTTTTTAAGTGGGGTGATACTATATATAGGGATATTCAACTCAAGGATCTTGTTAATGACACTTAGACTTATCTGTAACCCAATTTTCAACACTCAGATCCCCTACAATAGGTGCTTTCTAGATAAGTCTTTATTTGCACATATTTATTACTATTTTTAGAAAGTCAAAGAAAGTCAAATTTTATAAAAAATTAATGGTTATTTACTGAATATTATTTCACTAATTTAGACAACTCAACCCTTTAATCTAACATAGGATTTGCATAGCTAAACCCTAAAAGGTTAAAACATTTGGTGAACCTGACTTGCTTTGAATATTACTTAAAACCCTAGTTTTACATAGGATTTACCTTATCCTAATTTTTATGCATTAAATTAGGGTTACAAACTTTTGTTTTTCTAAAATTTTGGCATAACCTAGCCCATTTAATCAATCCCACATTAGGGTTTCATTTATTTAATGTAATTTAAATTTTTGCAAAGCAACCCTAATTCAAAACCCTAACCCTAGATAACACTAGGGTTTACATTTATATAACTTAAATTTCATATCCATATATCTTTTGATTTGTATTTCATATAATCATGATCATAATAATAGAAGAAATTAATCACTTTTTGTTGAAAAGTCTAATACTTTCATTTACATATTTGTTCCCTTTAATTCAAAATGAAATCAGAAACAAAATAAACACATGTATAGATGATGATTTATCTCAATTGAAATACATGTCATATCTCATATCATGTTATCTTTCTCCTATGTGTAATTCCATTAACAAGCAAACCCATACATGCATACAGGATTTAACACATAAGCTAATAACTATGTTTTTTTTCAATGTCATATCTTATGCACAGGAAAGAATATCCTTCTCCTCCTTATCTCTATGAGGGTGATAGCTAATTTACATCTAACTAGTTACATGTTATTATTCCTTCATGATATGAAGTAGCTTATATCAATGTCATTATTACCCATACTTAGTCTATTTAAATCTCTTCCCTACAGGGTGTGTGCCTATATGTTCATCCAGAGACAACTAGGGTTTGTACTTATGAGACTCTATGTAATCAAATTATCAATATGAGAAAGATAATTACAATATTAAAAAAATAGAATCAACTATTACATTAAAATATTAAAACATTAAAAATTAATATACAATACAAAGGCCTCTAGGGCACACTAGTGCAAATCATGTATATGCATTTTCCCCTAGTCAATTTGTGGCAAACAATGTTACATATCAAAACAAAAAATCACAACAAAGTACATCTAAAACTAGTGATTCAAAGAGAATTCAAAGATAAAATAAGATCTCAAGTCAGGTACTAAGGGAAATGATTAAATCTAAGTTGATCAACCTACCTCCTCTACACACAATGAGGAGATCCAAATGTTTTTGTGCATATCCTAGAATGCATGGGTGCCACACCGATTCGTGTTTAGAATTTAAAAGGAAAATATAATAGATAATGGATACAAATGAATCACATAGTGACACATCATCCACACAACATATAATGGCAAATATATAAATTCAAAAAGGGTCAAATTTATAAAAAGTACAAAAATGGTTACTAAATCACAACTCAAAACAAAAAAAGGTTCACACAATACAAACAAAACAAGAAATAGTATAAACACAGGTAAAGAAAATAAATCTACATCTCCAAAATGAGGTTTGATGTTCAACATGGTATGATTTTGGTCACAAATATATGCAACAAATTGATTATCATGATCAAGGTTTAGGCAATCAGGCCCAAGGCATCACTTCTCCTATTATAGTAGTTGATAATATTGGTTAACAGGTTTTGGGATTTATTTAACATTCTAAGGCACATCAGTCACAGATATAGTTTATCAAGGCAAAACATCTAGATACACAAGAAATGTTATATAAAGATAAAAATTTTAAGATATAAATTCAAAATTATACTACACAAACTAGCATTCTCAAACATGTTTTCTAGCAAAAGAAACTCCACAACACTATTTGTCTACAATAAGCATAGTTTCAAAGGGAAAAATCACAATCAATATGCCTATTCATAATTCCATATTATGAGGCAATTCCCTCTAGAATTATATGTTATTATGATTTTGATGATGAATAATACTTAGATTCCTACTATAACAACATTCAACTAGACCATAACATTCACACTACATGAGAGATTATCATTCCTATTTTTGACATAGGCCACGATGATAGTGAGTCTCCCACGAGACTCATTAGTTAGTATGGTTTCTATTTTCTTATACATACTTTCCCTCTCTCGTACTCCTTTTACATAGTTAATTTTCATGTTGCTTGTACATAGCTTATATCCAAAAAATATAAAAATAATACAACATGCCAAAACATAAAAATATTCAAATATTACTCAAAAAACACAAAATTTATAGATTGTATGCATTGATATGTTTACATTTATTATATTTTATAGACACTACATATGATAGCTATCTTAGTATAGTCAATTTAATCATACATACATGCTTCACTTGTTCTTATTGAGTGCTTGCAAATTGCTTACGGGACTCAGGTTTACTACACTAATCCAAACGTGTTATCATCTACCCATTAGGGGCATATACACTGATCTAGTTTATTTATTTTATACATCCAACCACTTAGGGGCATCTCATACAAATTTTTTATTACTAGTTTATATCCTTACATTCTTTACATTTCATTTTATGCATTGATATATCTTGACATTGATCATTGCTATTCATACTCAATTTTTTTGCTGACTATCACTACTTTAGACTCAGCATATGTACACTCTTATTCTTACATATATTTAACTGCATTAATACATAATTTCATTTCTAGCTTTCCTAGCTTAGACTTGATTGTGTTTCCTATGCTTCTTTTATTCAAGGGCATTGGAATATGCCTTTGCTATTTAATTCTACACCACTTCTATTCATAGTATGTATGATTTATACATGTGACCATGTCCCTTGTGTTTGATTTCCTGATTATGTATGTATAAATTTGAAAATGTCCTTCTAGTTGGCTCTAATCCAAATTACTTGTTACTTATGTATGTGGACATTTTAACATTTCCTTATATGTCTTCTATTTTCAAATTTAGTGGCATGTGCCCATGTCCCTTGTATTATGGACCCTTGGCCTATTTTGCATGCCTCATGTGTTTTATATGTGTCATGTCCATAAAATTTATCTTTGCTTATTTCACACACCTATTTTTGATGCTTTGAGGTACCTCATGCATCTACCCTTCATACTTGGGCCAAATAAGTGCCAAGTCCCATTTCAAGTGAGACCTTATATATATATATAAGAGTCCAATTGGATAATTTATCAAACCACCAATAGGCCATAGAGATGGGCTTACCCTAAGGAAATATTTGATTTTAAAATGTATCTATTGTTAGGAGAGGCTCAAGACTCTTAGGCCCATGTCATTATTGACTGGTGATATTAACTTAGCATGATGGTAGCATGTTGTGGACATATAGACAAGATAAAGGATTTGGAGATGTCTATGTAGGATAGTACGTAGGTTTGAAATACATAGTGAGGTTCTTGTAGGTGTGTAAAAATAGAACGTAAGGATCAAACTCACAAGGTATCATATAGGTGTAATAAAATGATGGTTAGGACCATGTTTGTGCACTCAAGTTAGGTGTGTTAAATGTATCTCAAGCTTATAATTGTCAAGTACTTAATACCATATTTTATAATATATAGATTCCCCCCATTTTATTCTAGTAATGAGATTTTTTTGGTAAAAGGAAAAGATGTACCCAAGTCTATATAACATGATTTATCTTTGGTATGAAGTTGTAATTGTGTAGATCACTCAACAATGAAACCTAAAACAAACATGTGTAGTCAATGTCCATAAATTGAATGTTTGAAATCTGAATTTAAAATCTTAAAAATTAAGGAGAAATAAATGTATATACATGTGTTGGTGAAAACCATGTTTCCCTTGCAACTTGTTGTAGATGATGCTTCGTTATTGAAACATCGGAGAATTTTTTATTCCTTTTTAAAGTGCATGGATAGTCAAGGTGATTGTGTCCCAATATTTTTTAACTATGCAAGTCCTTGGTTGAGAAGATAATCTATTCCAACCCTCATAAATATGGGGAGAAGAAAATAATTTACTAACCCAATTAACTATGTAAAATTTATAGAGGTAGCCACATGATGGTTTTACTAAAAGTGAATTTAAATCAACCACTATAGATGGATTAAATATTCAATTATATAGATTCGATCAAATTCACTCCATGTAAAAAAAAGTACATGATAAAAATGGAATTAATAGTTTTCATGCCCCATCATGACCATAGGTATAGTTTCACTCACGATTGGTCCATGTAGATTAAAATGCATAACTAAAAGACAATGAACAATGTCCATGCCCCCATCATGACCACAAATATGATAAGTGTGAAGGGAAATAAAAACCATTTTCTATTCAACTTTTAATCTATATTATTGTGTATGTGTGTGAAATAGTATGATGCCTCCTAAATATATACCAACTTAGATATAATGATATGAATATATATGTTGAATATAATAACCTATATCTCAAATGTATGTGTATGTGGAAACATGTAATTCATGTTCATGTAAACTATATATATATGCCCATGCACATGTGCCCAAGTGTGTATGAATATATTCTCAAGTCTCTATAAAGTGAGTGCATATGCATGAAATATGCCCCATAATCTATATTGATGTGTCAAAATTTATCATGTAACTGAACTCATCTAATATCTAAACCATTCATAATCTATGAGATATGTACTATAATTTTATTTTTGGTTTATAGAGGCTTATTTCTCTATGACAAGGTTCCTATAATGCCCCCCTTTGAGATGGGATATGTGTCTTGTAAGTCACTCATCTCAAAATAAGATTCAATCGTAATATGTTATGTATAAATATGGAATCATGTATAATTATATGAAAATGTGGAGAATATGTCATTATACTAATGTATATGTCAATAAAGGCATGTATGTAACATATGTATTGTGGGGCACATAAGTGTCATGTTTAGAGATATGTATACATGAAACATACAATATAAGGATAACTAAATAAGAATACATAGTAATAGTGGATGATATGGATCATGACACCACTCAATGTCTAAAATATTAATAAGCACAACAATATCTATTATTTTTGTCGCACATAAGGCATAGGGCCACATGCAAGGGACATTAAGATGTTACCATAAACAAGGCCAATGCCATACGTAAGGGACATAAATATTTTTCAAAAAAGCAAGGCCAAGTTATATATGCAAGAGACATAAATATGTTTCAAACAAGGCCAAAGGTCCACACATAATAGACAAGAAAAAACTATCCTAATGATGTAGGAGCATCTAGTAAGCAAAACACTATTTGTAGTTGTTGAAGTGATGTGTCCTAGTTAGGAGTCATAGTTGATAAATTTTGGAATTAAATTATGTGTTAAGGATCCTCTAGGTTTCATTTGTTATCTTAAGAGTTATATTGAATCATCAAGGGTGTGTTTGTGAGAATGTGGAGTTTTATCTCCAAATTTTAATTTGTATTTCAAATTGTGAGACCCAATAATAAAGGGGTCATATGAGTTTAATGATGAGATATGAGGTTAAGTAATTATTTATATGGTTATGAAATGTAATAATAAATGACACTATATGTCTAAGTCATTAAGGTTGAAAATCAAGAGTTATGTTAACTAATATAACTACCATTCTCATGGTAAGATGAAATGCAAAAATATTATTTTAATTACCATCCAAAAAAAAATGTAGAGGTTGGATGGGAAGGGGTTGTAAAGTATTTGTATCATGTGAGAGAGTGGGGAGAGAGGAGAGATCTCCAAGGAAGCTAAGAAACTAGAGAAAAGAAGAATGTAAAACTCCTCAAGAAAGTTGACAGAGTCTATGAATGGACTATAGATGTAACATATGATGATTAAATCAAATAAATAAAATATTGTTGTTGTGTTTATTATCCATTCAAAGGTATATTTATTTTACTATTTCATGTGTTTCTTCAAAAAATCCCTTAAGGCTATAAAGAGTCTCTATTGTGTGTTGTTACAAGCTTGAGTACAATAATATAGGTTATAGTCAAGATAAAAGAAGATTGTAATGGATTTGATGATGGTTGTTAAGGAAGGAACTTACAAATTATAGTAACCCTAAAGATGTTTGAGTCATATATATCTCATGGTGTTTCATAGTGAAAGACCCTATACACTCCTATGACAGTCAAAGGTATGAAGGTAAGTGATGTTATTAAAGTATAGATTATGATTCTGATTGAGATGATGGTCTGTAGATAGTATATGGTTGATGGAAAGGTATAGTAGTAGGTTTGAATGCAAATTTAATGATGAATTTTAATGCACAGTCCATCATAAAGAAGGATCTCTATTTACATAATCACCCCTATTTCATTCAGTCAGATAATTAAGAGAAATGAGAGTATGTGGTTGAAAGAGTGATTAGTTATTGGAATGGTTGAGTATTTATAAGAGTGTAAATTAAAATAATTTGGATATTAACCCTTGTAAATTTTGGATCCTCTTGAATGCAAATAGACCCTGTGTATACAATCAATAACCCCTGTTTCAGTCAAGCAAATGCCAAGGAATAAGTATGTATATGTTTGATAAAGCATATGATTCTTGAGTTGATTAAGTTTGAAAAAAGTATAAGGAGCATGATTCATAGGATTAATCCATTTGAATTTGGAAACCTTTTGGAAGCACACAGGCTGTCAAAAAACCCTTACACAACCATTTAAAATACATAAAATTATGTGTTTTGATCATTTAAAGCCATAATAATAATGAATGAGGTGTCTTAAATATTTGTGGAGATAGAAAATATTAATATAGACCTGGTAAAGGTCTTAGTTTTACTTGAAATGCTTTCAATCCAAATATATGGATTTTAAATCCTTCTTAGCCTGCATAGTCAAGGTTATAAGCCTAGCTAGGGTTTTGTATTTCAAAACCCCATAACTTTTGAATGAACTAGTGGAATTGTCTAAAATTTCATACTATAATTTTATTAAATTTCATCTAAAATATTTTCAAGGTTTTAGGTTGATCCCACGTCTGTACAATATGGAACTAGTATTGTGGGTGTGTTGAAGGGTTAGAAAGGCCTAATTATGAAGAAGCTTATAAAGGAAAGGGTATCTAATAAGTGAGTTAGGAGATGAAACTTTATGAATGGATGTAAGGAGATATAAGGATCCTAAATATGGGATTAGATGTTGGAAATGACTTGCATAATATTCAAACAAAGGGAGAATTTGAAAAAAAAGACTACAAGGAGATGGACTCACTAATGAGTTTGAGGTGTATAAGGGGATGTTAGAGAGTGATTTAGAGGTAAAATGGGATTGATACAAACATTTTATGCCCAATATAATTCATCCATGATAGGAGATTGTATTCATGAAATATAAGACAAGTTTTGGTGTGTTAATCCAAGAGAAGAGTGACTAGTGTGAGGAAAGTGAGTGAATGTAAGGATATGAAATAATGAATAAAATGAGTGGAGATGATGAATTACATACCTATGCATGGTATATTGATTTATGAGATTGATTCCTAAGGTTAATTTTAAATATAGTTATGCTTATGAAGGCTATCAAGCTTGAGAAGATAAAAAAACTATGTGATGGAGATTGAAACTGAGGAACAAAGCAAAGAATCAAGAAGATGATCAAGCAAGTTCAGAGCTAGGGATTGGTGGATTTTGAGTATTTTACCATGTACATATACATAATTTGGTATAAAAGTGAGGTAATCTCTTGGTTAATTCTATTTTGAATTATTTATTAAGGATTGTCCATTTGAGATTGGTAAAGTATGCTATGATGAAATTATAGGGTATTATAGGAGAAGAGTGTGGTGCAAGTATGGCCTATTAAGGTTAGTATAGACAAATTATATATTGGTGAGAACATAAAATAAATCCCCTACGTTAAATGTGAAGACTTGAAGTTGTCAAGAGCACTAGAGGAGATTGAGCATTGAAGCTTAAGTGAGAGAGAGAAGAGGAATACTCCAAGAGAGACTCAAGAAAGATAAGATCAGTCTAGACAAATGAATAAAGGAAGAGAAAAGATCTAAGAGAGATATAAGAGGAAAGTAGGTAGCTTGCTGAGAGATTGATCTAAATAAAGCCTAGAAAGTGAGGAGAAAGAGAGAATATAGATGTAGATGAAGAAGTAAAAGAGATGAGAAGAGAATTGCAGAAGAGTTTGAAGAAGATGGAGCTCATGGTGAAGCTCATTAAATATTAATGAATCCAATGGCTTGGTTTTCATGTAAATAAGAGGGTGAAGTGGCCACTAGAGATAATTAAGAGAGAGAGATAAGGCATAAGATGAATTCCTTGAGAAAAGAAAAGAAAATAGAGGTTATAGCCCATAGAGGCATGAAGGCTGAGACATTGGCAATAGAGAAACATGATAAAGAAGTTGATAAAAGAGTTCTCATTGAGGAGAACATGGAGAGATAAGTGCCAAGAGAATCACTTGAGGGAGAAGATAAGGAGAAGAAAAGAGTGTCAAAGAAAGAGGCATTCATGAAGAATATGTGGTCTCTTATTTTATATGATAATGTTACTTTTAAGTGTGTGTATGTAGGTATAAAGGAAAGTTTGATGAAGGCTAAGAATAAGGCCTTAAAGCTTGTGAAGAATGGGTCTATCACATTACTCATCAAGGTGAAAAAATATGACAAGGAAAGAGAACCAATTACAAAATATAAAATGATAAAGATTGAGGAATCTCAGTGTGCTAAAGATGAGATGGAAGAGGAGTACCGTGATGTTTTGACAAGCATTATAGCTGAAGCAAGAGAAGAGGCACACAAGGAAGAAAAGATATCTAACCATGAAGACATGAAGGTAAAACATGAATACATGAGAGAGAATATGATTTTGTACCAATTTTATATGGAGGTAAATGAATGTTTAAGCATTCATTATGATTTCATATTTGAAAAGAAAGAAGCTAATATGTAGATTAGAATAAATAATAAAATGTATAACACTAAAAGATGATACAAGGGCATGGTTATTTTTGGCCTAAGTGGCTCAAGTTAATAGGTGATGAGATGAAGAAGGAAAAACTCAAACAAGAGGTCATTCAAGGGAAGAATACAAGTGGAAGACAAGATTACACATAGAGAAAAGAAATAAAGTATAGATTGCATCAAGATAGCATGATAGGATGTCAAGATAAGAAGCATGAAGAAGGTGAGATAAGAAATTAATATCAATATAAGAGAGTACAAGGAAAAAAATGGGTTATAAAGATCATGAAAATGGTATAAAGAGATAGTGTTATAATTACACTTCAAGAGAGCATAAAGGAAGAGATAAGATGCAAACCTAATAATCAAGAAGACATGGTGCAAGAAAATAAATCCAAAGAGATGATGTTGTAATTGAGTGAGAAAGATGACAAGTGTGAAGAGGTTAAGTGTTCCAAAGGTTTGAATTCTAATGTCATTTTTGATGATGTATATGAAAATGATTCAAATTATGAAGATATTTTGTATATAGAAGCAATAGCCTTTATGGATGGGCTTGTGAAAATGCAAGAGGGAGATGAAGCATCTCATAGAGTTATTAACAAACTTGATATGCAATAGAATGATATTTATTTGACTCTCATTAATGAGGTAATCCAATGATAGGTTATGGATCAAGATGCCCAAGAATATGAAGAATGATATGGTCCAAAATTTGATGAAGATTGTGGAGAGATAGATGCTCTCATGTTGGAGGAAGAATTAAAGGTTTTAGAGAATATTTTTAGTCCATTGAAAGGGATGAAACAAGTGAAGACCAGTATGAGAAACTCATGGAATATATCATATAATAATCAGGTATGGAGAAGCATAGTGAGGCACAAAGAGTTATTCAAGAAAAGCCACAAATAAGCACACTAGTAAGTAAGCAATGGAAGCATAAGCAAGCTAGCAAGGTAATCTAGATGAAGTTACAATAGAGTTATTAATTGATTTTAATGATTATGTAAAGACAAGAAGGTGACAAATAATATTTTATCATGTTGAAGATGAATTGGTTAAGAGGTTGTTTTTGCAAGGTGAGCAAAAAATATAATATTAAGATACCTATTAGGTCATTAGAAGAAGGAACCAACATTGCCAAGGAGAAAAGCCACCTAAAGAAGTAAGTACCAAGTGAGATAAATGAAGAAAGAAGTCATGTAGTAAGAGTAAGAATGAAATATAATAACCATTGGATAGAAAAAAGATGTGAGGAAAATTGAGTTGGAAAAGATAGAACATATAGAAAATAAAGAGTTGCAACAGATGGTACACCTCATAGAGGTGGAGGAAGAGTTGAAAATGAAGATAGACAAGGCAAAGAGGTAGAAATACAACAGCATAATGAGAAAAAAGGACCAATAAATTAGGAACAATAGTAAGGTGAGCATGGAAGATCCCCAAAGAATGAATTGGAAGGAAAGAAAGAAGTTGTTAGCATTCAATTTTCTCCCTTTTAGGGAGTATGATGCAGGAGCATCTAGTAAGCAAAACACTATTTTTAGTTTTTGAAGTGATATGTCCTATTTAAAATCCATAATTTATCAATTTTAGAATAAAAGTGTGTGTGAAGGATCCTCTAGTGTCCATTTGTTGTCTTAGGAATCATAGTGAGGCATCAAGGGTGTGTTTGTGAGAATGTGGAGTTTTCCTTCCAAATTGTAATTTGAATTTCAAATTATGAAACCCAAACATAAAGGTTTCATATGATTTAAATTATTAGAGAGGAGGTTAAGTAAGTTTTTATATGGTCATGAAATATCATAATAGATGACACTATATGTCTAAGTCATTAAGGTTGAAAATCAAGAGTTATGTTAACTAATATAACTACCATTATTACGTGGAGATGACATGTAAGAATCTTGTTTTGGTAACCACCCAAAAAACCAATGTATATTTGGATGGGAAGGGAGTTTTAATTTATTTTTAGCATGTGAGAGATTGGGGAGAGATGAGAGAGCTCCAAGGAGGAGGAGAACCAGATAAAAGAAGATTGTAAAACTCCTCAAGAAAGTTGACAAAGTCCATGAGTGGACTATAGATGTAACAGATGATGATTCAATTGAATAAAGAAAAGATTTTTGTTGTGTTTATTGTCCATTGAAATGTATATTTATTTTAATATTTCATGTGTTTCTTTATAAAATCCCTTAAGGCTATAGAGAGTCTCTATTGTGTGTTGTTACAAGCTTGAGTGCAAGAATACAGGTTATAGTAAAGATAAAAGAAGATTGCAATGGAGTTGATGAAGGTTGTGAAGGAAGGAACTTCCAAATTAAAGTAACCTTGAATATTTTTTATTTAGATAGATATCATGGTGATGGAACATGGTGTTTAATAGTGAAATAAACTTAGATAAACCTAACTCTATCTTAAAATCCTGTACACGCCTATAACAATCAAAGGTATGAACGTAAGTGATGTTCTTAAGGTATAAATTATTAATATGATTGATATGATGGTTTTTAGATAGTACATGGTTGATTTTAAGGTATAGTAGTAGGTTTTAATGCAAATTTAGTGATGAAGTTCAAACACAGTCCATCATAATGAAGGATCTTTGTTTACATAGTCACCCCTGTTTCACTCAATTAGATTGTTAAGATAAATGAGAGTATGTGGTTGAAAGAGTGATTAGTTATTTAAATGGTTGAGTCTTGATAATAATTTAAAGGAAAACAATCTGGAGATTAACCCTTGTGAATTTTGGAACCTCTGGAATGCAAATAGACCCTGTGTATATAGTCAAGAACCCCTATTTCAGTCAAGTAAATTTCAAGGAATGAGTGTGTATATGTTTGAGAAAGCACATGATTGTTGATTTTATTAAGTTTGAAAATATTGGAAGGAGTAAAAGTCATATTATTAATCCATTTTAATTTGGAAACCTTTTAGAAGCACATAGGCTGGCAAGAATCCATTACACAGTCATCTAAAATACACATAATTCTATGTTTCAATCATTTGAAGCCATACCAGCATTGAATGAGGTGTATTAAATATTTATGGAGATGAAAAATGTTAATAAAGAGGAAAAGGTATTAATTTTTCTTTAAATTATTTAAATCCAATATATGTATTTTAAACCCTTTTTGGCCTACACAATCAAGGTTATAAGCCTAGCTAGGGTTTTATATTTTAAAAGCCCATAAATTTTGAATGAATCAATGGAATTGTATGAAATTTCATAATATAATGTTATTAAATTCCCTATAGAATATTTTTAAGGTTTTAGGTTGATCCCATGTCTGTACAGTTTGAAACTAGTATTGTGGGCATGTTGAATGGCTAGAAAGGCCTAATTGTGAAGGAACTTACAAAGGAAAGGGTATCCAAAAAATGAGTTAGGAGATGAAACTTTATGGAGGTATTTAAGGAGATAGAGGGTACCAAAATATGGTATTATATGTTGGAAATAAATTACATACTTTTCAAACAAAGGCAAAATGTGAAAAAAGGCTATAAAGAGATGAACTCACTAATGAAGTTGAGGTGTATAAGGGGATGTTAGAGAGTGATTGAGAGGTAAAAGGGGATTTATAAAAATGTGTTTTTCCTATTTTAACTTAGATTTTAACCCTTTGAGGAGATACAAATCTCTCCTCATCCAAGTGGCAGAATGGAATCACCTCTAGGCTTGTGGGTAGCCTAAAGAATGAGATGAATCTCTAGATAGGGCTAGCTCCCTTGATGTACTGATTTGGATTGAAACTAAAAATAAAATTAGGGGGTGAAAATGGATAGAGATAACTAAAATCAAACTAATATAATGGAGGTGATACACCAAATAACATGATGACATCCAACCATATGCATGTTACACTTGAAATCAAAGGATAAACTAAAATTACACCTCTCCAATCTTCATCTTCTCACATAAATGTTACATTTTGAGTTTAGGGATGAATGTGAAAATATAGGATGAATAATTAATATAATAACTCACTTAAACCATGAACATCGCTTGGAACACTTCACATGCCCTGTAAGAAGAGTCTGCAAATAGGTAAAAGAATGGAATAACATGCTAAGGAATCTATAGTTTTCACTAAGCAAGATACATCATCCAATTGAAAAAAATAATAAAATTCATATATGAGGTAAAAAAAATTATTATTATTTATTAAAAGGTATACATTTTATCAGGGCTTCACCATACTTGGGTGGAGCATCCCATACAATGCCAAAATGGCTAGTTCTTATAGAACTTGAGAGAGATAGAAGAAGAGAGAAGTCCAAGGGTAAAAAATAAACTTGTCAAGATGAGATAATAAGTTAATTTTTAATGAGAATATTATATGGTACAAATCATGTAATGTGTAAAATCAAAAGTGTCAATTCAAGGCATAAACTTCATGAAAAGTGGCAAGAAACTCCTCATTCTGGTTCAAAAAACCACCCTCATGATTTGGACCTATTTTAATGTCCCATAACAGATTAGGATAAATTAAAATTATTTTAATTTAATTTTATTCTATCATAAATTCCTTTCTATGCAATGGTTTCATGCCTAGTCCTCTGAAAGTGAACCATCATCATCTGTTGTCCAGAAAACACTCCTTTCATGCACCTTGCACACTTGGCTCCAAAAAAGAGATCAGTTACTCAAAAAAGTCCATAAAATTTAGTGGATGAAATTTTTAAAGACATTTCATGGCATTATAATCATCAAGCACACCTTAAAATCACTTTCCACTAGATTTTTCACACTTCTCACTAGCTTGTCCAATAGGCCAGTTTTGACTAGCTAAGTTGAAGCACCTAATTTTGACACTTAAGAGATTTTTCAAGTAATATGAGTGATATTGGGAGTTATATTAAGTCTTAATTTTTCCATACATATTATTTTAATCTCTTGAAACCTCCTAAGACTTGTGAAACACATAAAATAATGAGAAAACCCCTATTTCTACCCCCATTCATACAAGTCTATACAATAAAAATGCATGGGGAGTAACTTGATTAAGTCATTAAAAATATAAAATCCTTTTTATATGAAAAATATTCCATTTAGATATCTCTCTAACATCATTTCCTCCATCAGGTCACCATCAAGGGTTTACAAGGGTTTTAGAGCAATTTTGACCCTTAAGCTTTGTTCATGAAAGTTATACATCCAAGATGCCAACCAATTTCATTAGTTTTATGTTTAAAGACCTAAATAACTTCCCAAAATTCCTTTTGATCCCATGCAATTCATCCAGGAAGATATGATCATTTGAATGTGACCTATTCAAGCTTGATTCCTCCATTTATATAGGCCTAAGATGAGTTTTGAGCTAAAAAAGAATTATTTCTGATTTCTCTACCATCCAAAATCTTATAAATTTCCTAAATGACCTAAAAAACATGTTTTAATTCATTAAGATGTTCATTTTATAGGGAAAGTGAAAGTGAATCCTCATCTGGGCATTAGGCCTAATGTTGCTCAATAGGCTTGCTTGTAGCTTGAAACACAAAATGACTTTTTTGAGGGTTTCCATGCATTATATTAGCTTATACACATAAAATTCCATAACAAAACATTATTAAACAAGTTTAAATGCATATCTAATGCCAAAAGTGACATTGATCTCTTGTTTGGATTTTAGGCATAACCATGCCTCAATATGCTTGACTACAACTCTAGGAGTGTAGGGTACCCTATTTAGTTTATTTATTATTTACTTGGCTTTATATTATTATATATGTGTTATGAAACTTTTAAAACCTTCCTTCCATGTCCAAACAACTCCTAATCTTATCTTTCAACACTTTCTCTCCAAACCTACAAGTTTATGTATGAGGGGAAGTACCCCTTGTTTGAGATAAAATAAAGGGTACTTAACCTATCTGTATAACAAAAAAAAACTCTTTTGTATTAATAAAGTATCATATATTCCCTCAAAAAAATTATATCTCTTGGTTTCATGATCTGACCCTTCAAATCCTTGAAAAACCAAAACAGACTTATTATAAGGTAGATTGTCAGGGTTTCTTACTTGATTAGGGTTACTTATTCTAATGGATATCCACCTAATATAATTTTATGAGGTAATTTTATTCATTAATAAGGTGATTTTAGTTTTACAAAACACTAAAACCTCCTTACATGCCTCTTTTATGCATGAATCCTTAAGACTATGTTCTGCATGACTGACTATGTTTTACAAAACAAGGGCACATGTAGGTTATATTTGTGTGTTTTGGATTGATAACTTCCTTTACCAACCTCCCTTGAGTATAATTTAACTCTTTATTATTAATTTACATTCATTTCATGCAATGCAAGTGTTCAAACATCACTTTCTAGCCTATTGACTGTCATAGTCATTAAGGTTGGCTATAGGTGTGCATTTAGGATTATCAGGGGTTTATATAGGTTTGTCCATCATGTCTAGATCACATTTATATGATCAAGGTTTTTAATAATGTTATCATTAATTTTTTTCATTACTCCACTTCTCTATACCCTTTACATTTCTTTTGAACACCCAAATTGAGTTCCTTCTTTGCCTCTGACTGAGAAACTCTACTTGCCTCTCCCTATAGGTGAGTAAGGGACCAACTGAGCTTGGTCATGATGTTGGAGAGAATCCCTTGAATAAATTTTAGGTCATATAACATGTATTTAATTTTTAAATAACTTTTATATTTCATTGAAACCCAAACTATACTCTCCTTGGATTGAGACACTTATCCCCTTAAGACCTTGTTATAGGTGCACATTTTCACAATGTATGGACTGTGAGTATGAAAAAAGGTACCAAGACCATCTATCCTTTCTTCTTGATGATTAACTATTCCATTAATGTTAAATTTAATATTTGGAAACATATTCATGGTTTTCATTGTTTAATTTTGTAACTATTGGATAGATAAAGGCCATTTAGGACTCAGTCTTGTAGATATCACTAAAGGAATTTAGTCATGAGTTGGTAAGTTTGAGACTCCAAAACTCCATCCTCTCCATACCTTCAAACCCTCATCTTTGGTATAGTTCTTATCTATTATAGGGGATAAAAATTATTCTCATTATATGTATAAAAGGGAAATGGAAACCTTATTACATTATTTCAACAGAACCTCCAATATCTCTATTTTGTTCCTTTGGGGATTATAGCCCTAAATATTGTCATTTGACCTTTGAAGGTAGCTTCCACTTACATTTACCAACTTATCCATTTGAAAAAGTCTACCATGAAATTAATAATATGTTAGGACTTTAATTAAATATTCAACATGTGTTTCAACACTCCAATATGACATCACAACTCTCTATCAAGGCACCTATAGGTGAGTAATATCATGCATACATGCAGTGAACATGAGTTAGAGTAGTATACCAAAGATTCTACCCTAATATTCAAATGGATTATAATTAATATTTTAAAATAGATATATAAATATATTTAAAATCTTATAATAGGGTCTCCCACTTCTTTTCCAATGTTGAATCCTCCATGAGAGATCTTGGTTGACTGTATATGACAGTCATGACACAGACTGACTATATGATGGTTATGATTTCCAACTCATGGAGTGTGATTTTAAGAATAAATTTTTAAGGTTATTGGAATTAATATGACATTTAAAACATGTAAATTACACTATAACAACCCTCTATTACCATTCACAAGCATAGAAATTCAGAGAATAATGGAAACTTGCCAATAATTTAAAATGGACTAGTTCTGTAAACTTGAGGTTATTGGCTCATCCAAACACCACAAAACATGAAAAAAAACATAGGTACCATTGGATTAATAATTAAAAATCATTTTTAATTAACATAATTATTTATATTGTATAAAATCTACCAAACAAGAGCAAAACCCATAGGGTACACAAAACAACTAACATACTTACACACTCAACTTCATGAGGATGGTTCATGAAGCATAGGCCACCATTATTAAAAATTATTATATGAAAATTAAGGTATCTAATTTTAATTTAACCTCCTATAATAATTTGACCTAAAACATCTTCAGTTGATTGTACCAAGTATAAACCTGAACATCACTTTTGCATGTCTAGAAGGGCAAGAAAGGAGCATAATGGTTTTGAGAAAGAAATGGAACTTTGAAATTTAAGAAAAAACATGGAACTGAGATTGGTGAATATTAATAGTCACATTTCAACCTTTTACAAGTGGCACACTTCCCAAAGAGTTTGTACAAGTGTCATTTTCTTCTCTTTTCACTAGAAAACTACCTTTTCTTCTAATGAACCTATAACTTTTAGTTACCAACAGTTACTTAAGACATATAGGGACACATGAGGCATGAAATCACATTTTTACACCTTCAAATTTCCTAATAAATTTGTACAAATCATTAAATGCACCCTTTTTGACCTCAAAATGACCCAAAAATGATAAATGGACATAAAAACTAATTGACCAAAGCCAATATAACATTAATTGACATAAATTGAGCTATAATAAACCATATGACACTCATATTACACCCCATATAGACCTATAAAATCATTTTTTTAACCTATAGGTTCCCCGATTTGACGAAAAATTCAAATTTGGTCAACAAATTAGTGACTCATAGGGGTAGTATGCCTGCTATACTAACTAAACCAGTAGCCTTATCAATCTATTAGGATTAGGAGTCATATGAAGCTGAGACAAACAAGAAGACTTTGACCATTGAATAAAAAATCTGATCAAGACAAAGACTACTAATGACTACCTCAACCACTCAAAACAAATGACACACACAACAAGGAAAACACACACACACACACACACACACACACACACACACACACACACACACACACACACACACACACACACACACACACACACACACACACACACACACACACACACACACACACACACACACACACAAACACACACACACACACACACACACACATGTTCAAGGCACTTAGGGGAATCAGAGAACAACCTATTATATACAAATATAAAAATAAGCATACCTCCCTCCTAGATCAAAAGGGAAGTTTGAAACTCTTCCTTCTTCATGGCATGAAGGATTTAGTGAGACATGTATATTTTTGATCTCTAGCATTGATGTCTCCAACTTCTTCACAATGTTTTCCAACTTTATTGGCATGATATTCAATGAGAACCAAGTAGCACAAAAAAAATTAGCTTGGGGATGAATTATTATTCTATCCAAACAACCTCAAATTTCTCATATGATCCTTCAACTATAGCTTCAAATGGTGATTCAATAAGACATACCCTCTTATCTCCCATAGTGATCTCAACAAGATTGGGCTTCCTCTCAGCTACAAGTTCTTCTAGCTCATTAAGGAGCTTTGAAAATTCTTCCCAATCTTGGTCATTATCCTCTAAGGAATATTCTTTATTTACCTTTTCATGTACTTGGCCCTCAAATTGACAAAGCTCTTCAAGCTCTTGAAATATCTCTATTTTTAGCTGTCAATCATCTTTGTCTTCTTCATCCTTTAGAACCACTACCTCTTCAATATTGAAATGGTCATCCACAACCTCATGATCAAACATGGAGTCTTCTTCATGTAGCTCTTTCTCCAAATATTGGGCACATTCCTCATGGATACACATCCCTTCAAATATGGAGTAAAGAGATTATGAATTGTCCTTTTGTTCACCAAGGGGAGTCCCTATGGTGATCTCTTCCTCATAATCAATCATGAGGTCTTCTTGATTAGCTATGAATTGAGCTTGTTCATATTCACTTGTTCTTATCAAGATAGGATCTTCTTCCAAGATTTCCTCTTTACCACAAAGAAATCCTTCTTCATTATCAATCAAACAAGGGGATTCAACATAAGAACCTACCTCTTATTCATCACTTAAGACCTATTGTGGGATTTCAAATTAAACCTCAACTATCATAATCTAATCTTGTTTATCAAGGGATACAATATATTCAACTTCCTTCATGGTGATTCTAAGACTAGGAATCTTGAAATTTGGTGACTTAGCCCAATGAGGCTGTCAAGGAGTTGCATTTTATTCAAGTAAGAGTTCTGAATTTTCTTCAACTAGCTGATCTTCTTTAGGTTCCCACACCATAGTTATATCAAGGCAAATGGTGATGGGATGAGGACAAAATGAATTAGTTTGTGGAGGTGGGACATAGGGCTCAAAATCAGATTGAGAATGCAAAGTAAGAGGCTCTTTGGGAAGCTCTTAAGGAAGGAGAGATGGGGTGTGTTTAGGCATATGATCTTATTTTGGGTCTAAACCTTCCACCACACCTTGACTTCATAATTTCATCTTTGCTTCTAACTCCTCTATTTGCTTGGCTAGGTTCTCTTGGAAAATATTTTCTTGAAGGTCATAGGAATTATCATGAGCATATGGAATGAATAAGGGTTTCCATGGAACACAAGAAGATTATTGAGGAAGGGTGGGAATAAATTGTAAAGGATCAACTCCATTCTTCACTTCACACTCTTTAACAATGATTATATCTTCCTTCTTTTCCCATGAATCTACTATATTGCTCCAACTTAGGATATTAGGATTTGAAGTCTCCTTTTGAGGTGGTGGGCATGAAATGTGAGAGGGTAGTTCAGGATTGAACTCCACCTCCTTTTCTGACAACATGAACTGCTACATATGTATGTTATCCAACTCATTTGACTATCAATATTAGCTTCAAACACAAGATTTATATTTCCAACTCTCTCCTCCAATTGATTAGGAAAAGGATGATTTTGATAGGCTTGATTTATCTCATGAGTAAGGGGCAAATATATTACATAATAAACTTGAGGAGGTGGATATGAAGGTTGATAGACTTGGTAAGACTATTTCTTATTAATGCTTAGCTTATCTTCTAAGGATGCAATCAAACCATTCAGGTCTAGCATCTCATTTGTAAGCCTTTACCAATTAGCTCTTTCAATAGGTGCCCACTCTCTCCTGACTAGCTCTATGCATTTCTCATTTGATGTATGGAATGAATAGTAATATTTTGACCACATACCCTTTGAGCATCAAGATCTAGCATATACTTCTCATACCCCAAAAGAGTTTGTTTGAAGGTGGAAATGGGTTGAGTCGAGAAGTGACTAGGTTGACTAGGAACAAGACATTGAGAAGGCTAACTATAGGATTGGTAAGAATCATGTATGGGATACATATGATAATATTGAGGCTAAAAAAAACCATTTTGGGGTTGATACACTTCATGATAGGGTTGGTTTATAACTTTCTCATATTGATAGGGAATGTCATAAGCTTTGAAAGTCTCACCAACTTGTGTGAAGTTATAAACAACACCAAGGCCAGCCATGAAACTTCATTGAAATAAATAACACAAAATAAAATGTTATCAAAAATATTCAAAGGATCACCTGGGCTGCTTGACCAGATAATGTAGCTTTGGATTCACCATTGATGTTTAGATAAATGCCTCCAAAGGCTAATGTGTCGAAGGATAACACAAAATTCCTCCAACTCTTGGAACAAGAATCCCACCGAGTGTGCCAAAAACTATTGTCACTTATATTTTCACCCTTTAAGGATATGGAAATCTCTCCTCATCCAAGTGTTACAATGGAATCACCTCTAGGCTTATGGGTAACCTAAGGAATGAGATGAATCTCTAGATAGGGCTAGCTCCCTTGATGTACCAATTTGGATTGTAACTACTAGTAAATTTGGGGGGTGAAAAGGGAGAGAGATAAATGAAATAAAACTAATCTAAGGGAGGTGATAAACCAAATAACATGATGACATCTAACCATATGCATTTTACACTTGAAATCAAAGGACAAACTGAAAGCACATTTCTCTAATCTTCATCTTCTCACATCAATGTTACATTGTGAGGTTAGGGATGAATGTTCAAAGCTAGGAGGACTATAAAAGAGGCCTATGAGGGAAATAATGAATATAATAACTCACTTAAACCATGAAAATATCCTGGAACACTTCACATGCCCTGCAATAAGAGGTTGTAAATAGGTGAAAGAATGGAACAACCTGCTAAGGAACCCATAGTTTTTACTAAGCAAGATTCATCATCTAATTGAACACATTAAGAATATTCATAGAGGAGGTAAAAATATATTTTTTTATTTATTAAAAGGTATAAATTTTATTATGGCTTCACCATACTCAAGTGGAGCATCACATATAATGTTGAAATGGCTAGTTCTTATAAAACTTGAGAGAGAGAGAAGAAGAGAGAAGTCCAAGGATCACAAGGGCACTTGTAAATATGAGAGAAGTATTTAATTGTAAATTATAATAGGATATAGGATGAACCATGCAAGGTTTGGAATCATAAGTGTCAATTCAAGGTATAAACTTCATGAAAAATGGTAAGAAACTCCTCATTCTGGCTTAGAAAATTGCCTTCATGATTTAGACATATTTGAACACCCCATAGCTAATTATGAGTAGGTATAATGATTTTAATGGAATTTTGGGATATAAAAAATTCCTATACATGTATTGGTTTCATGTCTATTCCTCTAAAAACTTTTGAAAGTGAACCATCATCATTTATTGTCCAAAAAATACTCCTTTCATGTACCCTGCACACTTGGATCCCAAAAATATATTAGGTTATCATGAAAATATTTACAATGAAGTTTATGAAAATTTTAAATTCCCTCCATTGACTTATAATAATCAAGGACACCTTAAAATCACTTTCCCTTAGAGTTTTCACACTTTTCACTAGCTTGTCCAATAGGCCAGTTTTGACTAGATAAGTTAAATCACCTAGTTTAGACATGTAGGATATGTTTCAAGGCATAAGATTGATATGGATAGTTATATTAAGTATTAATTTTTCCATCCATATTATTATTATCTCTTTACACCTCTTACAACCTGTAATACACACAAAATGGTGAGAAAAACCCTATTTATGCCCCCATCCATACAAGTTTGTATAATCAAAAGGCATGGGGAGTATCTTAAATGAGTTTTTAATAAAATAAAATAATTTTTTTGGGAAAAATATTCCATTTTTATATCTATCCAACTCCATTTCCTCCATCGTGTCACTATCAAGGGTTTACAAGGGTTTTAAAGCAGTTTTGACCCTTAAGCTTTGTTCATGAAAGTTGGAAGTCCAAGCTACCAAAAAATTTCACTAGTTTCATGTTAAAGGACCTCAATAACTTCCACAAAGTCCTTTGGATCCCATGAAAATCCTCTAGGAATATATGAGCATTTTAATGTGACCTATTCAAGCTTGATTCCTCCATTTGCATAAGCCTGAGATGAGTTTTGAGCTAAAAAAGGATTTTTATGATTTTTATGACATAAAAAATCTTATACATGTCCTAAATGACCTCAAAAACATTTTTTAATTCATGATTATGTTAATTTCATGTGGAAAGTGAAAGTGAATCCTCATTTGGCCATTAGGCCTAATGTTGCTCAATAGGTTTGCTTGCAGCTTGAAACACAAAATGAATTTATTGAGGGTGTCCCTATATTACATTAGCTTATACACATAAAAATACATCCCAAATAATTATTCAATAAGTTTAAATTCATATCCAAGGCCAAAAGTGGCATTGATCTCTTGTTTGGTCTTTAGGCATAACCATGCCTTAATATGCTTGATTGCAACTCTAGGAGTGTAGGGTACCCTGTTTAGTTTATTTATTATGTGATTGGTTTTATATTATTATATATGTGTTATTAAACTTTAAAAACCTTCCTTACATGTCCAAATAACTCCTAGTCTCATCTTTCAACACTTTATCTCCAAACCTGCAAGTTTATGTATGAGGGGAAGTAACCCCTGTCTAAGACAAAATACAGGGTACTTCCCCTATTAATCTAACAAAACAAAAACTTGTGTGGGATTAATAAAGTCTCATATATTCCCTACATAAAATTACATATTTTTTTGGTATGATTTGTCCCTTAAAATCCTTGAAAAACCAAAACAGACTTAATATAAGGCACACTGTCAAGGTTTCAATGGCATTGACTGAGTTTACTTGATAGGGTTACTTCCTCTAATTTATATCCACCTATGAAAGTTTTGTGATATAATTTGATTAATTGTTAAGTTTATTTGATTTTAAAAAAACACTCCAACCTCCTTACATGCCTCTTTCATGCATGAATCCTTAATACTGTGTTTTGCATGATTGACTATGTTTTGCAAAATAGGGGCACCTGTATGTTATCTTTGTGTGTTTTGGATTGATAAAGGAATTTAAAACATCAATTTAGTCTCATTTAACTATTTAATATTCATTTTAATTCATTTTAATTGAATTCAAGTGTTAAAACATCACTTTCTATCATGTTGACTGTCATAGTCATTAAGGTTAGTTGTAGGCGTGCATTTAGGATTATCAGGGGTTTGTATAGGTTTGTCCATCATGTTTAGAGATAATTTATATGATTAAGGTTTTTAATAATGTGATAAATAATTTTTTTCATCAATCCACTTCTATTTACTCCTTTACATGTCTTTTGAACACCCAAATTGAGTTCCTTCTCTGCTTCTGACTGAGAAACTCTACTTGCCCCTGCCTGTAGGTGAGTATGGGACCAACTGAGCTTGGTCATGATGTTTGAGATACTCCATTAAAAAAAATTTAGTTCATATAAAATGTATGTAATTTTCAACTCAATTTTATGTTTAATTGAAACCCAAACTATACTCTCCTTGGACTGAGACACTTTTCCCCTTAAGACCCTATTGTAGATACACATTTTCACAATTTATGGACTACAAGTTTGAAAAAAGGAACCAAGACCATCTATCCTTTATTATTGATGATTAATTATGCCATTAATGTTAAATTGAATACTTGGAAACATATTAATGGTTGGCATGGTTTAATTTTTTAACTCTTGGATAGATAAAGGCCATTTAGGACTCAGTCCTGTAGATATCATTGAAAAAAGTTTAGTCATGAGTTGGCAAGTTTGAGACTCCAAAAATCCATCCTCTCCATACCTTCAAACCCTAATATTTGTAATAGTTACTCTCTATGTTATGGGATATTAACTATGCTCATTATATTTATAAAATGGAAATGTCAACATTATTATATGATTTCAACAGAACCTCCAAGATCTATGTTTTGCTCCTTTAGGGATTGGAGCCCTGAATATTGTCATTTGACGTTTGAAGGCAGCCTACACTTAAATTTACCAACTTATCCATTTTAAAAAGTTAAATTAACTTCATAGTATGTTATGACTTCAAGGAAATATTCAACATGTGTTTCCACACTCCAATATGACATCACAACTCTCTATCAAGGCACATGTAGGTGAGCAATATCATGCATACATGTAGTGAACATGAGTTAGAGAAATATACCAAAGATTTTTCCTTCATAGTCAAATGTTTTATCCTTAATGTGTTCAAATATAGATGTCAAAATATTTCAAATCTTAGAACAAGGTCTCCCACTTCCTTTCCAATGTTGAATCCTCCATGAGAGCTCCTGGTTGAATGTATATGACAGTCTTCGCACAATGGACTATATGATGGTTATGATTTCCAACTCATGGAGTGTTATTTAAAAAATAAATTTTAAAGGTGAAGGGAATAAATATGACCTTGAAAACATATAAATGACACTATCACAACCCTTTGTGACCATTCACAAGCATAGAAATTTAGAAAATAATAGAAACCTGCCAACAACATAAAATGGACTAGTTCTACAAACTTAAGGTTATTGGTGCATCCAAACACCCAAAAACATGAAAAAAAACATAGGTACCATTGGAGGAATAATTAAACATAATTTGGAAGAAACATCAGTATCTAGATTGTACAAAATCTCCCAAATGAGAGCAAAACCCATAGGGTGCATAAAACAGCTAGCATACTTGCACACTCAACTTCATGAGGATGGATCATGAAGCATATGACATTATTATTCAAAATTATTATATTAAAATTAATTAATTTTATTTAATTTAACTTCCTAGAATAATTTTACTTTAAAAATATTCATCTGACCATACCAGGGACAAACCTGAACGCCACTTTTGCATGTCTAAAAGGGCAAGAAAGGAGCATAATGGTTTTGAGAAAGAAATGGAACTTATAGATCAAACCAAACATGGGAATAAGATTGGGGAAGATGAAGAGTCACATTTAAACCTTTTCCAAGTGGCACACTTCCCAAGGAGAGCATACAAGTGCCATTTTCTTCTCTTTTCACTAGAAAATTGCCTTTTCTTCTGATGAACCTACAACTTCCAATTACCAATAGTTACTTAAGACTTATAGTGACACATGAGGCATGAAATAATGTTTTTAAACCTTCAAATTTCCCAATAAACTTATAATAAGCATTAAATGCACCCTTTTTGACCTTAAAATATCCCAAAAATGATAAATGGACATAAAAACTAATTGACTATAGCCAATATAATTAATTGAGCTATAATACACCTCATGACACTCAAATTACACCCCCTATAGACCTATAAAATCATGTTTTTTACCTATAGGTGCCCCAATTTGACTAAAAATTCAAATTTGGTCAACAATGCCCAAGATAAGTCATCCATGATATGAGATTATCTTTATGAAACCTAAGACAAGATTTGGTATGTTAAGCTAAGAGAAGAGTGACTAGTGTGAGGAAAGTGGGTGAGTTAATGTAAGGATATGAAATAGTGAATAGAGTTGGTGGAGATTATGAGTGAGAGATATATGCATAGTTTGGTGATAGATGAGATTTATTCCTAAGGTTCATTTTGAATAGATTTATGCTTGTGAAGGCTATCGAGCTTGAGAAGATAAAAAACTATGTGATGAATATTGAAATTGAGGAAGAAAGCAAAGAATCAAGAAGATGATCAAGCAAGTTTAGAGCCAGGAATTAGTGGAGTTTGAGTCTTTTCCCATGTACCTCTGCATCACCTAACATGCAAGATAATAACAACACTAATGGAGTATAGAACAAGTAACAACTAATCTACACCATCCATATGGATCAATGTCACAACATAGTATAATAGCATATCCATTTAGGACCATCTAAAATATGAGTAATTAGAAAGACATGTGTAAGAAATATATGTATCTTAACATGGTAAATAATTAATATAAAAATATACCATGTAAAAATAAAACCTGTGAAATAATATGCCCCTAGTATCAACATGGTCACTATGTAGAGGAAAATCCAACATCTATATGTCCATGTGTACATGTATGTCATAAATCACTCTCATATATCATGAAATGATGTGTGTATGAAATGAATATGACATCTCCCAAACATGTGGTAAATAAAATATGTAAATATTTTAATCTAGTAATCATGCAATGCTCAAGTCCTAATTTTTTATTTTTTGAATAATTTGAATTTTTTTGTGTTTTCTTTTTCTTTTTTTCTTTTTTAAAGATTTGATATTATTAAATTAATAAAAAGTGGAATTGGTTTTAAAAATATAAGAATGGGATGGATACAAACAAAATAAAACATGTGTCAAAGCATAGGGTACACTAGATGTGATAGCATGGCAATATGTAAAATGTTAAATCAAGTGATATGCCCTCATTGTTATGTGAATCATAACAATGTAGCTCCATATCATATGCAGAGATAATGATGTGCATGTACCCAAGGGGAAATAATCAATGTGTGCTCATGTGATATGTAGGCATAAGTGTATGTTATTGTATAAGCTCAATCGAGGCCATAAAAGGTGTATAATTTATCAATATGTAAAAGTAAGAAAGTATAATGTTGCAAAGGATGTGTACTAGAATAATTTGTAGGATAAGTGTCCCAGATGTCCACATCAAGGGATAAGTGAAAATAGAGTCAAGGGCTAGAAAATTGATCAAGGCCATATCATATGTACAAGATAGATGGATAGAAAAGGATGATCCAATGAACATTCATGAATGATCTATGCATAATGATATGTGTTTTAGCCAACTAAAAGAGCCCATGTGGAGTTATTGTATCTACTAGTATTAATGTATCATTTTATTGGTGAAATATATCAAATATATATGGTGTAGATGTATCTATATCAAAATTTGAATCTAAATTTAAACCTATACATTAATAATGTGTGATGTGATACTCCTTATCACAATCATGCTTGTTATCAACAAAAGTTGTACCCTTTTATGAGGTTGTTCAAGCCTCCTCAATTAAGTGATAGTATGGAGACACATCCAGGTTATGGGTGGCCTAATTAATGAGGTGAATCTATAGATAGGGCTATCTCCCTTGATGCTATCACCCTAAAACTACTACTATACCTAATGCTTGCAAGGGAAAAGGGTTAGAGATAACTAAAAAATAACATAAATAAGGAGGTGATGCATCAAACTAATTGATCACTTAAATCCAATTACATGTGCACATGTAGACCATGAGACTAATCTAAACATACATTAATCCTAATTTGAATCTCTTACATCAGTATTTAAATGTGGAGGTTGTGATAGATGTTTCAGTTAGGAAGACTAATAAAGAGGTCTAAAATGACACTAATGAATAGGTAACCACAATCAACCCTTAAGCTTCACTTGAACACTTCACATGACCTGCATGTGAAGTTTTTAAACTGCATATAGGTGTTATAATAGTATAACATATCAAGGAAGACTAAACAAATCACTTAACAAGATCAACTATCTACACATACACACTAGGTACAGTCATATAAGGAGGTAAAAATAGTAGTCTTACTGATCAAAGGCATAAAAATGAGTATATATTCACCATATTCAGGTGGAATATCCATTACAATCCATTCAAGGTTGTATATATAGGATAAAGTGAGAGAAAGAGGGAAGGATGTTTAGGGATAACTCCAATGACAAGTGTCACTTCATCCAGGTCAATTATAGTCTAAGAGGAAAGTCTAAGATCAGTTTCATCCACCTCTTTGGCATGGGTTGGCTTCTTAATGATGATATTCTATAGGAATGGTGTATAAGAGGTTTCATTTTCCTTGATTGTCTTGATGACTCATCAATCTTGTTTGAAACTGCCCTCTTCCTTCTCTAGAAGTGACAAATGGCATTCTTGATCATCAAAGTCACCTTAAAATACCCTATGACCTTCTCCTTGACACCTTGAATATGTTTAAGAGTCCTCCATACTAATGTTTCAATGGTAATCATGCTTTATTAAGTGTCTTGAAACCCAATAATCTCACTATACCTCATAAGGTTTTTTCAATAATATACTAGGATATCATGCTCCAGCCTGCTTATAGTCACCTGACAGAAATTTTTCATGATCTAATGAGGTTCTAAAGATAATCAAATATTTTTATTAGTAATTTTCCAAGGGATATCAAGCTCTCCATAATCCTTCATAGGTCTACAATTAGGCTTCTTAGGCAAGATAATAATATAATCACCTTTTTGGCCCAAATTAGTGACTTGAATGGCTCATGTATCATCTTGTGAAATATATAAATGGGAATATATTGACATATAACATCTACCTAGGATTAAAAAAAAATTTAACTTGATTTGAGGGTTTATCACCACTTTGCACACTCACAAATAGTCCTACAACTATGACTTTTTGACCATTTTCATACATTATGTCCTTCGCACATGCTATAACTCTACTTTATCAAAGGCCCAAGAGAGGAATAAAGGATATTAAATAAATTTCAAGGTCAATCCAACCCATTTGAGGTACTTAGAGGATCTATTTCTCCCATTGGGTCATTGTGAGGGTTTAAGGAGAGTTTTAGGTAGCCTAGTTTATTAACAATTGTTCATAGCCTATAGGGCCTTAATGCCTAAACTAATGCCAATAATTATGAGTAAAAAATCCCCTTCACACTCCCCAATGAAATAGTATCACCATGCATATTCTCAAGTGTGTTATCCCATACCAAAAGTGCCTCTCAGGTGACTAAGTTTATAACTATGGACTTGATACAAAGAAAAATTTCCTGGGTATGCACCAAAAAATTTAGTTTGACCCTAAAACATTTCCTTGGGATTTTTTCCATGTCTTGTGAGGTATAAACATGCATAAATCAATTTATTACCCTTTTAATCTACTTGAAACTACTTCCAACTCAAAACCAAGGTTAATGCTTAGTTGCACTTAAATGATCTTAACATGATTACTTGAGAACTTTCTTTCCTATCCAGTGAGCATGGAGACATCTTATAACATGTTTTATACCCTTTTGAGACTCTTTAATCCTCAAAATTATTCCATACTTACAAGTTTTCTTGAATTTTCATACACATGCTTGTGTGTAACCAATTTAGGCTCTTTAGGCCTGATTAGACCTCTTGCCCATTTCATTGTCTTTAATCTCCTTGGTGAAACTCTGTGAGGGTATTATTAGCATTTATAATGGATTTAATATGTGTTCTTGGATTTAATTTCCCTTTGTAGACCTCTAGACATCCATCCAACACAACACAATTCATGTTTTCCTCATTCTGCACACATAGGCCTATATATGCCTATTAAGTCTCTTGATATTTTGATGATCTTTATAAGTATTGAAGAATTTTATAATTTTATTCTTGGATTCATATATAATTATTTATCACTTTTTCTCAACATTTTCATGAGTTCTTAAACCTATACTAACTGCTACCATCTTGTAAGTGTTTTTTAAGCTCTTTGACTATAAGTTTGAGTTAGCTCTTCTCCTCATTGGCACTTCAGTGGTTTTGGTTGATATAAAGGTGTGTTTCATGTTATCTTGACCCTTTATATGCCTCTCCAACATTGATTCACTTCATACATATACATTTTCCCCTATGTTTTCCCATAAAAGGCATGTAGGTGGCAATTTGATCTCATTGTATGGTAAGCTTTTGGGGATAGGGTGTCTTGAGTTAGTCTCAGCTTTCATTGGTGACCCCATCAATTAAAGGTACACTAAGACACATATATCCTATATTTTAAACTTCTTGGGCATCCATTCAACACTGTACATTGCATTTTTCTCCATTTAATCCATAGTAGGCCTATAGGTCTATTTTCAAGCCCAATACTTCACTAGACCCTGAAATTATTTTGCTTGGAAGGTTTCCTCTTCAACAAAAAGGTTCAATATGTAATACATAAATGTACAATGTTGTCTACTAATCAACTTAAGATTATTTCTCACATATTTTCATAATACCAAACAATTCTTAATTTAATTCCCTTTCAGCATTCATTTTAAAACTCCTTCCTTGAATGAATTTAAAATCTTATGTGCAATTCAAGGTTTGTATTTTACCTATAAGGTTTGATCTTTTGGTCATGAATGTGGACCTATAGGTCTATAGTGTATAGGTCTGCATTCCCTTTCATTTAGACCATTTGTGACATGCTTTTAGGTTTTACAAACCTTGTGAATACATAATTAAACTGTTAGGCCTATTATTAAGGTTAAAACCTTCTTCAAGAAATCCAAAATTCCTTCAAGCACCTATCTCTGCATAACTTTCTTATTTGACCCTCATGACTATGTTTATGTGTTCCACTTCTCCATTGGGCTATTCTAACCCATTTCAATAATGTAGACATGTCCCCTCAATAATTCTAAACCCTTAAATTTATATTTATGGCTTTATGTTTGTTTAAATGCCCATTGAGACATTTTTTCAATTGAATCAAGCCCTTAGACAATATGGGATGCATGAAAAAGTGTAAAACTTCAAACTCTAGACATGTACACTCATTTAATGATTAGAGATGGTTTGAGGAACTTTTTAGGATGATTGAGTGAATTGATATGGGTTTTTAGAGGACCAATGGATTAAATAAAACACCTAAACTATTTCAAGCCCTACTTTTAGTCTTGACTATAACTTGTAAATAAAGAAAGAAGAACTGATTTTTTTGACAAATGCCCTTTATTTAGCTAATGTAAACCTTACAAATAAAGAAGAATGAAGAGGACATTTTCAACTCCTTAAACCCTTAAAAATTATTCATAGAGTTAAGGGGATTTACCAAGCCACTAACGCCACAAAATGGAAGGGCATAAGGACCCCCTACTATTCCCAAGAGCTCAGCTCCCAACTCTCTCTCTCCTTATACCAGGTGAAAACCAATGTGCTTTCTAAGGCTAACAAGGATGATTATAGGGAAAAGGAGTAGTTTTTTCTCTGTTTGGACTTGAAACTCACTCTAATGTTTGGATAAGCAAAAGACCAAAATGAAAAATTACCTTAATCTTGTCAAAATAACCTTAAACTTTGTTAAACTCCATTGTAAAAGTTCATTTGAAACTTGATTTGGAAATGAAATGTTGAACCTAGTCAAATTTTGAATTAGTCTCACCTATGGTATCCAAAATTGGCTAACATATTTGGTGACCTTCTAGGATTTCATGCCTATTATTCTCATTAGACCGATTGCCTATTCCATCCATTGGGCATGGGGTGATCTCTTACTCAATCGTAGACCTGAATTGACTTTGACACTTGAATAAAAACCTATTTAAATAACTAAAATATATTAATACCTTCACCAACACAATAAGACAATAAAACACACCAAAGTAACACACACAACAAGAAAAAAGACAAAACACACTATGCGACAATACACTTAGAGGAAAGACAAGATTAGAACTACCACATACATCTAACCTTTCATAATTGATCCACCTAGATCAAAAGTAAAACTCTTAAATTCACTTTCATGTGATGAGAAAGGATGATGTGTAAGCTACTGGTCAAACTCTATCATTGCTTGACCAACTCATTTCTTGGTCACCACCTTCTTCAGATTGACATCACATGGATCTACAACAACAAACATGTCTTCAACAAAGATAAACTCATATTAATCTTCAATTTCTACCTCATAGTGTTGTCCATCTTTGGCAATGGGAAAGATATCCAAAGTAACTATGGTTTGATTCATAAGGGAAACAACATTATTAGCTTCATCTTCTATTGGCTTCTCAAATTTCATCTCATGTTCATCTTGAAAGGTGTCATATTCATCATACCTTGCTATACCATGGATTTGAACTTCTTGGTGATGACTAATAGGATTTTTTGAAGGTTTAGGAACATTATACTATTCATCAATAACTTATTATTGTTCTTATTGAGGTGTTATCCTACCATACTCTTCAAAAAATTTAAGCATGTCCAAGTAGGGTTGCCACATGTCTTCAAGGCCTCCTTAAGCTTGTCCATGAGATTCAACATGGTAATTAAACATGGTTATATCTTTAATCACTTTCTCATGCATCTCTTGATCATTCTCATTGGCTAAGACAACATTATTAGCACTCTCCTCATGGGCTATAGGTTCACCATCCAAATTAGAATAAAATTTTTCTAGCTCTTCCCAAAAGGTAGCTTCTTCTTCATCACTTGAAACCATACCAAGATCAATTTAAATCTTTCCATTCTCTTGAGGGATAATAGGTTGTTCAAATGCTAAAAATTCATGAATAGACTCGTGATAATACTGCAAGTTGACTTCTTCAAGTTCTATCTTCTACCCATGAGGTTTAATAAGATCAATAACCAATGTATCTTCGAGAAGACTTACCTCATGTTTAGTTGTAGCCTAATCAACTACTATGTATTCATCTTTATCTTCATCAAGAATCAATCCATGAGAGTATATTGGTATTCATCTTCCTCCATAAATAATATAAGCTCATCTACCCATTCAAGACTTAATCCATCATGTCTCTCTTGTGCCAAACCTAATTCATCCTCTTCTAAGAGGCTACCAACGTCATCAATTTCATGTTGATGTTCAACTTCCTATTCTTGAGGGATCACATGATTGACAAGAAAGTAAATTTATTCCATGAAAATATGTTATAACTATTACCATGCTCGATCAATATTTTATTCATTATTTTCAATGAAATCATTTTGATAAGGGATTGTTACCATGTTAACTTGAATTTAACCATCAAGACAATCTATTTAATCATCCTTAAATACATATGTATTTCCTTCTTGAAAAATAGGATTACCAATAAATATTTCATCATCATACACACTAAAAATACTATCCTTATAGCCTTCTTGAGGCTCACTTTCAGCCAATTGATCTTCATTTTCAAGAATTACCACCTCATCACCTAGCTTTGGCAAACTCTCTTTCAAATTTGAACATACATATTATACCCTAAATTTAGATAATTATCCTTCACAAAAATAAAAGGTTGGAGGGAAAAAGACTATCAAGATCTCCATAATCCTCCATAGGTTTGCAATTAGGCTTCTCAAGAAAGATAGTAATACAGTGTCAGGATCTAGACAATAACAATTGATTACTTTTGCAAGCAACTAAATGCAGAATTAAACCAGAATTGAAAACAACTAGAAATCAGAATCAGCAAAGAATAAGAGATACAAGAAACCACCCTGAAAACTTGTATTAAACTCTTGGAAATACAATTGAAGAAATCTCTCTTTCTTCCACACCTCTCTCAAATGTACAGATCTCTTTCTAGATCTCTTTCCCTCAAGAGTTCTTCCTCTCAATTATAATCAACTCCAACAACCTGGATTGATTCACATATACATATACTATATAATTCTTGTACTATTCTACCATTAAAATAAGCTATGAAGATCTATCACTATTATATAACTTTAGGGATTCATGAGCATACAATCACAACCATTAGATGCACCTCCTAATCAAGGGCTCAAAATAGTCCTACTAAAGATAGAGATGTGGACTTAAGACTAACACTTAATCTTATCATGCAAACATTCTATTCTGTCCACGAAAATAGATTCTGGACGCATAGGTGACCGATGACGGTCCCTACCTGTCTGCCTGTGATCGACGTCGGCCGATCCATGACCGATGCCGGCAGCCTCTGGTCCGTTAATGACCATCATCAGTGACTGTGTGACTCTTACAACTTCTGCACTCGCTCATTTGGTGAAGCTTTTAGCTCCACACCTTAACATACAGTCACATTTTTGGCCCAAATTAGTGACTTGAATAGCTCATGTATCATCTTGAGAGATATGTAAAGGGTAATATAGGAACATATAACCTATACCTATGCTTACAAATCCTTTTTACTTAATTTTAGGGCTCATCACCACTTTACACACTCACAAATAGTCATGTAACTATGATTTTTAGGCCATTTCCATACACTTTGTCCTTGGCACATGCTATAACTCTAATTCATCAAAGGCCTAGGAGAGGCATAAAGGATATTTAATAAATTTTAAGTTAAATACAAATCATTTGAGGCACTTAGAGGATCCATTTCTCCCATCAAGTCATTGTGGGGGTTTACTGAGGGTTTTAGGTAGCCTAGTTTTTTAACATTTGTTCATAGCCTATAGGGCCTCAATGCCTAAAAAAATGATAATAATTATAATTAGTAAACCCCCTTAACACTCCCTAATTATATAGGAAGATCATGCATCTTCTCATGTGATTTCTCATGTGCCAAAAGTGCCTCTCAAGTGATTAGGTCTGTAACTGTGGACTTGAGAGAGAGAAATTTGCATGGGAATGCACTAAATTATTTAGTTTTAAATTGAAACATTACCTTGTGTATTTACACATCTTGTGATTATCCCCATTCCTAAATAAATTAATCACCCTTTCAATCTACTTAAAACTGCTTCTAGCTCAAAACTAGGGTTTATGCCTAATTACACCCACGTGACCCTAACAGGATTGCTTGAGAAATTTATTTCATGTCCAGTGATTTAAAACTCATGGAAACATATTATAACATTTTTTATACCATATTTATACTCTTAAATCCTTATAATAGTTCCATACTTTCAATTTTTCTTGAAATTTCATACACAGGCCTATGTGTGACCAATTTAGGTTCTTTAGGCCTAATTAGACCTCTTACCCATTTCATTGTATTCATTATCCTTGGTGAAACTATATTAAGGTATTTTTATAATTTTTAATATATTTCATGTTTCCTTGTCTTTCATTTCCCTTTGTATGCCTCTAGACATCCCTCTAACACCACACAACTCATTTTTTCCTCATTCTACACACGTAGGCTTGCATATGCCTACTAGGTCTCTTCACATTTTGATGATATTTATAAGTATTGAATAATTTTAAAATGTTTTTATTATCTTTATATATAATTATTTATCACTTTTTCTCAGCATTTTCATGAGTTCTTACACCTATATTGACTAGCACTAGCCTGTAGGTGTTCTTTTGAGCTCTTTAACTGCAAGTTTGAGTTATCTCTTCTCCTCATTGGCACTTCAGTGGTTTTAGTTGATATAAATGTGTGTTTAATGATTTATTTACCCTTTATATACCTCTAAAACAATTATTCACTTCATACATATAACTTTTTCCATATGTTTGCCCATAATAGGCCTGTAGGTGGTAAGTTGATCTCAATGTATGGTAGGCTTTTGGGAATAGGGTGTATTAAGTTAGTCTCAACTTCCCTTATTGATCCCATAAATTTAATGTACCTTAAGACACATGTCTCATATATTTTAAGCTTCTTGAGCATCCATTCAACAATATACCATGCATTTTTCTCCATTTAAAACCATATCAGTCTTATAGGTCTTTTTTCAGGCCCAATACTTCATGAGATCTTGAAGGTATTTTGCTTGGAAGGTTTCCTCTTCAACACAGAGGATAAAAAACCTTTAAAAATTCATTCTAATACTCTTCATTACTTTCATGACTTTCAAATTTTATGTGCAATGTAAGGTTTGTCTTTTACTTGTAAGTTTAATCTTTTGGTCAAGAATGTGGAACTACAAGTTTGTACCTATAGGTCCACATTCCCTTTCATTTAGACCATTTTTTAAATTATTTTAGGTTTTATAAACCTTGTTAATACATAATTCAAATTGTATACCTATTATTAAGGTCAAAACCTTCTTCAAGACCTCCAAAATGCCTTTAAGCACCTATCTCTACATGACTATCTTGTTTGACCCTCCTGACTATGTTTTTATGTTCCACTTCTCCTTGGGATATTATGACCCATTTCAATAATGTATAAATTTACCCCCAATACTTATGAACCCATAAATGTATCTTGATAGCTTGATGTTGTTTGAAAGGCCCATTGAGACACTTGTTCAATTGAATCAAGCCCTGAGATAGTATGAGATACATGAAAAAGTGGAAAAAATCAAACTCTAGACCTATACACTCATTTAATGCTTGGAGATGGTTTGAATAAATTGTTAGGAGTATTGAGTTACTTGATTTGGGTTTTTATAGGACTAATGGAGGCAATAAAACACCTAAACTAGTCCAAACCTTGCTTTTAGTCTTGACTATAACCTATAAACAAAGAAAGAAGAATTGATTTTATTGAAAAATGCCCTTTGTTTAGCTAATGTACTTGATGACTTAGATGATATAGAGGTCTCTTTATACCCTAATATCACCCAAATATGATTACTATTCCTCCATTTATCTCAAAGATATAATTACAAAGAGAAACTTAATCTTACAAGGATGAAGAGGGCATTTTGAACTCCTTACACTCTTAAACGATTGTTCAAAGAGTTAAAGGGATTGCCTAGGAAACCAAAGCCATAAAGTGTAAGGGCATAATTACCCCTACTATTCCCAAGGGATCATCTCCCAAGTATCTCTCTCCTCCTTGTACTAGGTGAAAATTGATGTGCATTTGAGGATATCGATAGGAAAAAGAGTAGGTTTTTGCTCTATTTGGACCTAAAACTCACTCCAATGCATGAATTTTGACATTTATAGGATGGATAAATCCATGGGAGTGTTTTTAAGTGAACTTCATTTTGGAAACCTACAACCACCTTTGAAAAACCCTTCTTTTGTCATGAGAACTATCATATCTGATTGAATGCTTGATTGAATAGATACAACAAGTGCTCATAGAGATTCCTCATTCATGTAAGGATTGGTAGTGGTGTACATACAACTTGCTTCTACTGTTCAGCTACCATTTCTTACAATATCCATTCTTGAAACATTACAAAATGAATCAAGAAAGTACTTCAAAAGGTTGTAACATTATAAAGAGTGTTTGACCTCTTTTAGGCAAGTGTATGGACCAAAGGGCACATTAAAATATTTTGACATGTGTTAGATGACTCAAAAAATCTCTCTAAACTCTTAGAAAAATTGAACAACTTGAAACATGTCATGAAGTGACTAGACAAGCACAAGACCAAAATGAATAATTACCTTAATCTTATCAAAATAACCTTAAACTTTGCTAAACTCAATTGTAAAAGTTCATTTGAGACTTAATTTATAAGGGAAAATGTTTCACCTAGTCAAGTTTTGAATTAGTCTCACCTATGGTAGCCAAAATTGGCTAACAATTCTTAAATTGGTGATTCTTATGTTGAGTATTTGTAGTAATTTTGATAAGATCTAAATGTGTATTATCGATTGGTTATAATATTAACTCTTTTGAAAGGGTGTCAATCTCAATAATATTATTATCAAAAAATCTTGTTTGTTATTTATTAATTTTAAGTATTTTTTCTTATAATGTCCCACCATCTAATGATATTCATTAAATTCATTTTTATTATAATTCCTTAGTGTAGACCTATTTGGATCAAACTTTTGTGGATAATGAAGATTAATAAGGTTGAACTCAAGTAGGTTTTATAACAATATATGAGGAGGTGATGGTAATATGAAGACTTGCCTCTTTAGTGGAGCTATCTAGTTAAGTCAATTTTTAAGTTGTGATACTAAATTAATTGTAGTGTTTGCCTCATTCTAATGAACTATCATGATAGGCAATGTAGAGAATGGTAGTGAAGTACAGTTATTGAAATGATCGTTGTCTATCAGATATACATATATATTTTCATTGTGTGTAAATGCAAAACTCATATGTAATGTAGATGGTATTTATTTCATAGTATAATCTAAGGTTGGTTTTAAATTAGGTTTTAATGTGTATCATAAAGTGTGACTTGAAATAGGGAATGCACATTATTTGTTCCAAGTATCACATCCATTGAAATTATACTAAGTGTTGGTCATATCCTAAGCTCTGATTTTGTAATAATGTGATCCATTATTTTCATATTTTTCATATCTAACCCTAATGCATGAAAGAATGATATAGTGTAAACATTTTTAGTTGATTTAACATCAATGATGACTCATTTGATAATCTTGTGTGATATTATAATATAGATAAATAACACATCATATTGGCCCATTGTATACTTGACACTCACAACATTTTTTAATTCTCTACTATGAAAGTATCCTTCATAGAATAATCTTGTAAAGTTTTGGGAATATGTGTATCATGAGTGTCGATATGAGCTTATTCTATGTATTTTAGGAAATTTATGAGTATGTGTTTATGACTTTGTAATTTCCTTATTACTTTTGATTATGCTATGTATACAAGACCTTGTCATCCATTTTGAGTGGATGTTGTAATGGGATGAACAATACCTTATGCATGTTTTCACAATATTTTTCATCTATATCCCATTTTTGGTATGTATCTTAATCCAAAAATTGTATTGGTTAAGATTTATGTCATTTATTCTATAAGAGATTTCATTACCAAGTGTTTGAATATTCAAAGTAAATATGTAATATGTTTTTTAAGAGATTTCATTTGACTATGCATAACCATGTAAGATATATTACTTCTTAGATCATGGTCATCTGTGATATACCCCCTACCTTTTGGTATAGTGGTAGCATGGACCTCCTTAGTGAAAACGTAGCTATCATCACCTTGAGTAGTAGTGGGAGAAAAAATAGAAGAATCTATCACAGGAGAGTGGTTAGGGTTTTGGGGTTGCTAAGAAATATAAAACATAAAAAATAATATAATCCTAAAAAATAAAAGTGGAATAATGACCCCTAAGATTAAATTGAGAACAAATGAATAATAATCAGGTCTGAGAGACTCTAAGGCTAAAATCTATAACCTTATAAGTATGAAAATTTATGGATACCTAGGGTTTGATATGGTTTGATCAGTGTACAGGTTCACCATTATATTTTCCCTTAATTTTATTGTAAAAACCCTAATAGGATATAAAATATGTATATAATTCAAATTAATAGATATGGTATTCAATCATACATTCAAATGTAAAATACTAAAACAGATTGTTATGATTTGACAAGTGGCATATGTTAAATATAGTAAGTCTAAAAAAGGGATGAGTACTTAGAATTTTATAGTTGATTGTCTGAATATGATTGTATTTTGTCACTATAAAATAGACTAAAATAGGCTTATGATTATTCCAATTTATGAATTGTGTTTCTATCTATAGAGGGTTATTTCTATGAAATTTGGATCAATATCAACATTATTAACTATTGATATTGATCTATAATGGTTAGTATTGACTTGTGTAGAAAAGAGGTTCTTTGACCATATGATAAAATTTTCCTATATTTGACATATACATGTACATCATGTTAAACCTTGATGATGCGCATAACTCCATAAATCAACCTCCTTCACCTTAAAACCATAGGTGTCCTTTTGAGGGCTAGAAACCTACAAAAACTAAGAAATTGTAATGAGATAAGATGATACCAATACCTCTTATTTGATGATTGAATATAACCTACATATTTGACACTCTAAAGAGGGAAATCAAGACACATGTAGTTATCCCTCCTAGTGTGATTATGAAATTGTGATCCTTTATTTTATGTATGAAATTAATGATTTAGCTTTGATACTTGACAATGATATATTTGAATTGTATTTGTTATGCTTCAGACATGGCTTGTAACTACTCATAATGATAAATTTTAAATTTGGTAATAACAAGGAAGATTTTATTAGTGTGCAATAGTGTGTGTGTGTGTGTGGATATATATATGATTACAATTGGGTAATATCACATTCCACATGTATGACAAGGGAAAGTGAATGTAATTTGAAAATTAATCCTATCTTGGATAAGAAAAATCAATCTAATCCTTCCACTTGTTGGTATATTTAGAAAATCAGGGTCATGACCAATATAGATTTGTTAGACCTAAATAAGGGGTCTCTTACCACAAAATAACACTAGAGAGGTTTCCAAATCCTCTAGTCAAGTAATACCACACAATAACCCTATCTAGGTCCTATATTTTCTCATCAAAGTAGATGACAAAGTAAAGTAAAACTAATCTAGTTTTCACCAAATCTTGTGTCAAAAAATGGGGATAATAATCATAAAAGTAAACATGAAAAGAATAACTCTACTCAATTCAATGTAGATTTAATCCTAATTCATGGAGAGAGAAACATATTCATAAGCTAACACATTCTATATCTATGAATAAATAGGAGAAAGAGTTAAGAATACTTGTCTTTAAGATGAACCCCTCAAGCCTCAATCTCTCCCTTGGCCAATGGTGATTTGTAAGAGGTTGTTATGGTTTGTAAGGATAAAAAATATAGGTTAGATCTAGCCTCCATGACTTTTCCTATGCATCCAAAATACTTTTACCACAAGACAAGATTATTCTCTGCAAAGGAAGTATGAAACCCTAAGTATTGGATCCTTAAGTAGAATGGTGGATAAGTAGATGAATAAATAAATGGTTATTTGTATCTCTCTCTAATGAAAATATAAAAAAAGATGTGTTTATATAGTTGGATCTAACCTTAAACCCTTATAAAGTTTTAGATGACACAGTTAGCCCAATCAATCCTATTAGAAATAAAAGCAGTTAGGTCCGATTAAGTTAGCCTAGGCCAAATTAATCCTATAATGTGCTCAACTCTCATAATAGAGTTGACCCAATAAATTGTGTTTTTGGATGGTAAAAGAATGTTTTAGCTTAGGCAGGGAATAAAAATAGGCAGTATAAATATAAAATAAACACTTAAGTAGAAGTTGACATTTAGACATGTCAACTTATACTGTAATTTATATTTAAAATTTAAAATTTTAGGATGTTTGAGATTGGTTTAGGACCTCTATGAGTTATAATGCAAATTCTATATTTTGGAGAGTCCTATAGGATTTCAAACTTAGCCATCTTTTATGGTTTTAGGATTGTAGACTTAACCATATTTCAGGATTCTAAGATTTTAGGGAGGCATCCTAGGAGGTAAATGGATAGACACTCTAAATAATTTGGACTAATATTAGGAATGATACAAAGTCACAAAAATCTTGTGAAACACTAATGGTCTACCCACCCCTTTCTTGGTGTGTACTTAGAGAGATTGAAGCTTAATAGGTTCCTATAAGAAATAATGTGTTATTAAGTGGTAACATTAATAAATTTTGTGTGTGTGTACACCACCTACATGTTAGGCAGATGGGTTGACCCTAAAAAAATATTTTATTTTAAAAATTAGCCATTATTGGGAGAGGGTTAATATCAATAGGCATGGGTCATTATCAACTAATGATATTAACCTAGCCTGATGTTAGTAGCCCATGCATATGCAGACTAAACTAAGGATTTGGAGATGTCTTTATAGTATAATAAGTAGGTTTTAAATAGACACTAAGGTTATTATAGGTGTGTAACACCATAACAAATAAATCAAACTCATAAGGTAGCATGTAGGTATGAGAGGACATTTAGAATGTTAGGACCATGTTTGTGCCCTCAAGTCATGTGTGGTAAATGTGTGTCAATCTTGTCATTACCAAGTACTTAATACTATATTTTCGTATCTATAAGGCTATAATTTTCAATGGTTATGTTATCTCCTATTACAATTAGTTAAGGCATCAAATCCTTTGGTGGATCAATCTCTAGCATAATTTTTTATCAATATCAATGAGAAATTATATTATGCTCAAATTACAAAACTTAAGAAAGGATCCAATGAAATAATTAGTGACTATATGCTTTGGTATAAGACCATGATATATAAAATGATGTATCCTATGGTAAGTATGAGTTATATGATGGTTTCAAGTAAAAAAATTATTTATTCTTCTCCATGAGTTGATTGTATTTTAAAATTTGAATCATTTGATGATTTATACCATATAGTGAGAGATCGAGAAGATGAGATTATTGCTTTCAACAAACTCAAATATGCACCTAATGCTACAACTACATCAAATACAAAGTTTCAAAATAAACCAAGTTACTAGGTTAAATCAAATGATACTAAGAATGATGAAAGTATAATAGTTAATGTAGTATCATAGTCTAGTAATCATCATATTTTATTCATTCTGCAATAAAGACAATTTTCATGATCACCTCAACCTCATCATACCCTACTACCAAAGTTACTAGATGAAAAATTATAAATATTTTTTAATCCTATTAAAAGTCATGTGGCAAGAAACTAAGGATACTACTAAGATGAATATTACATACAAGACACATTCTCCTCCTTTGACTTATGATCACCCATTGGATAGTATTATTGGTAAATTTACATGCATATCAATACAATGACCTAAAATTATAGTTGATAACAATGATATAGTAAGAGATTACTCTAATTTTAATTCATTATTTATAATAGATTATTTTTATTCATAACCTATTCATAGTGTCATGGTAGACGATGGTTCAAGTGAACATACTTGTGCAATGACACTTTTACATACTCTTGGATGCACACATGATGATTTGATGTAAAAAACCAAGATATTCAAAGGATTCACCAAATAGAGATAAAACCCCCTGGGATAAATTGTATTAAATCTTAAGGTAGGCCCTACAATAATTTCTACTATATTCCTAGTATAGTTGAGCACATGGGTATTTGACATGTTATTAGGATGCCCTTGGATACACAAGCTATGTGAATATCATATTCAATGCATATATGTGTTAATTATATAAATTTTAGTTGATTGGTCATAGTTTTGGGTATTCTATTTGAGTACCCTCTTCATCCACAAACATTTCTTCCTCCACACCCACTACCATTAAAATCGGTTGTTACATCTATTTAGGATCATTATACATATTCAATTAATTTGTAGCTAGCTATAAAACCTACTTGAATTCATTCTACATAGATAATTTAGATGAATTTTGTTGAATTTCATAGAAAACTAATGATTCAACACCTATTACATCATAGGTTCATTTAGGACTAACATCTATCAGTATTTACTCAATGTCCTAAGTTTATTGACAATTCAACACTCTCCACAATGAACTTAAGCACCTATTTATATTAATTTTTGAAGGATTACATATGATACTATGCACACTAGAGTTATTCATCATACACAAGATACTATGAGTGGTGATGATGATGGTTACAATACAACATGAGATTATTTTTTAGATTCAAATAGAGTTTCACCTGATACTACTCACTCATAAAAGGCGACTCTTCACATGTTCATACAATACATCTCCATGACCATCCCATAGATTGGTTAATTATTTAGCATCTCATTTAAACAAATATTTCAAAAATATAAAATAATAAAAATATTTCAAAAAAATAAAAAATCAAGATCCAAGCATGAGATATTTGCTAGTTACATTAAGCAATTAAGTTATTTATCACATGTTTAGTAGATTACATATCCTTTTTCATACACATGCATTTGAACTTATATATGAGTGAGATGCATGACATACAAATATACATGATACATGGATGCAAAACTTTCCTATACTTAGAGGCCATGCCAATGTTGGGGGCATCTTATTCCACATATTACATTGTTGTAGGTTATATCTTTATATGACCTTTCTATTTACCATGTTGAGCCACATTGTTTGTTTACACATGTCTTGTTATTACTCATAGTCATTCTAGTGTTATATTTAATGAATGTGCCTCTTTAATATAGTGTTAATTTTAAATACATTGATGGTGTACACTAGTTTGTCTTCTTTTATTCTTCATTTATATTATTTATTTTAATAATAGGCTACTCATTAATTATCTATTATTTTCATCCCTTGGCCTTGTGTGTGTGACATTTTATTGTCCATTATGTGTGGCCCTTGGCCTTGTATGACATTGAGAGTTATTGCATGTAATTTTATTATGTACACCATAGCTATGACATTATATGATTATGAGTGATTTTCTATTGAGTTTTTTTATTTTACGGTGTTGTGATCTATATCCCATGACTTTCCTCTTATTTTTGGTGTCATGCCCAAAAAATGACATAATAGAAACACCCAAAAAAATTGTCTATTTTTTTAAAGTAATGTGTAATGTGCATTATTTACAACTACATTTCCCTTTCGCTACACAAAAACATGGTATGAAACACACAAATCATAAAATAACTTACATGCCCAAATGACATGGAGGAAATGCATAATTGGATTCATGGTCATTGCGTAACTATATAGGTACCACTTGCTCTAATTGGCCTATAGAATATCACATAAAACTATATCTCTCTAAGTATTCCCATTGATCCCCACAAACCCAAGGAATAAAATGGACACACAACCAAATGGAGGTGGGTTTGAATATCCATTTGCTCAAACAAGACATCCTCACTCATAATGGAGTTGAAGGATAGCTCCAAGTGATTCTGGCCACTCATAAGGCTTGGTTGGAACTTGAGTCACAAAATAAGTATAATATCACATTGAATTAGCTTAGAGGAAGGTTATTTACACAAATATCAATTAGTACTCATAAGACCTTAAAATGTGCCTAAAATATCTCTTTCAAGGCATTTGAGATTGGAACAACCTATCTCCATCATCAAATCAAACTGATATCAACCATCAAATTTATCAATGTAAAAGGTGACCTAAATATCCTTATGGAGGCCATAAGGTCTCTAAATTAGTCATTGAGTTGAAAAGTTAGATTTTTGAAGGAGGGAGGAGGCATTGGAGGATGAATTTTCCAATTCATCCCTCCTCTCCTTCCTTAATCTTGGATGACTACCATTAATGGAGTCTCTGAGCTTTTGGTCAAAAATAATTACTTCAAGTTAAATTTTATAACATGATAGAAAGGTCTAGGCATTTGTTTTTTAGGTACCCTATTTTATGGAAATCTCATAGGTCTCAGTCTCTTATGGTTCCCAAATATCTCTCATAGCTTCAAGATCTAACACAACCATTAGTGGCCACCATGAGATTCAAGGTGAAAATTCAAAAAAAAAATAGTTTCAAATTTCAATTTTATCTTATATTAAATGGGACAAAAAATTTACTGGGGTCTCATTTTGGGCTAGCTCGTTTCATTGCTCCCAAGAGTATGAGATAGTTAATAAATCCCAAAATGACCTCTCAAGGACAAAACATGAATAAAGTGAAAATCATGAGGTCTCAAGTTTCAAATCCTCTTCCATGCATAAGAAGGTGAAAATGTGAAGGTGGGGTACTTTTGGGATCCACCTCCTCTAGGTCTCCAGGGAGCCACAATAATATAAACAAAAGTAGGCATACTCAACTAAAAGGGGATGTAAAATAAATTTTGTGGAAAAGAGGTCATATGTGGAAAAATGATTCTTTATAGGCATCAAAAATTATTTCATCTAGAAGAGAAACTAAAAGTGATAGGGGTCCCTATTGGGGTCATCCTACCTCTAAGTCAATACATCTCTACAATTTTCAAAATAAACCAATTATATCCATAGTTAGATTAGTTTTAGTTTATTTTTCTAGTTTTGATAAATGTTAATGCAGGTTCAATCTTTTTTTAAAAATAAAGTTTTAAATTTATACATATTAAATAAATTCATAAGTTTAAAATAAATTATTAAAAGTCTTAGTCGGGTGATGGTCAACCTATAAATAATAGAAAATGGAGAGGGGCCACCATGTGGCATTAGCCACACAGTTTCCCATCCCAAACCACCAACTAAAAATACTAGGACTAACTACAACATGTAAGCATGTCTACTCTATAGATTCTAAACACCCAAGCTCAATCACCAGCCCCTTAGGGGCTCCCAATCCTTATTGTGTAGTCACGTAGGTGATTTCCAACCAAACACATTGATACCCTACAAGTAGTGGTTTATGCCCTTCCAAAGGGCCTATTATTGGATGGTAGATCTTGATCTTATTATAATGCTTAGTTCCTGAGAGTGGGGGGGGGGGGGGGGGGTGTGGGGGGGGAACATCCCCCCATTATGGTCATCATGGGGGTCAAAGGGGGTGGCAAACTACTTGGAAGACCCCCTGGCAGGGGTTTAGGGGTAGTGCCCTCGAAGCAAAATTTTGTTAAAAATGCATTGTAAACTATTATAATTTCATAGTAAATCTAGATTTTTCACTATTAAGTTACATATCTAATGGTAGAAATTATGTTTGTGCATTTTTTCCCTATATGTAACCTTCTTTTTGATATGAGGTCATTGTAATTATGGTGACACGTTGTATGTGAGTGAAGAGGAGATTATAGTGGATGCATTGTAGGTTTTATCCCTTCATTTAGTTGGAATAAATAAAGAGAAGAATTGGTTGTTTTTCCGTGGACATAGCCCATATTAGGTGAACCATGTTAAATTTGTGTCTATCTTGTGTTGTATTTTCTGCATCTTATTTATGTTTTTAATTCATTTATATTGCTCTATGTTTTGTATTCCTAACACAACATGTGAGCATGCCTACTTTGTAGATTCTAAACACCCAATCTCAATCACTAGCCCCTTAGGGGCTCCCAATCCTTATCATACAGTCACATGGGTGACTGCTAACAAAACATGTTGATACCCTATAAGTAGTGGTTTGTGCCCTTCCAAAGAGCCTATGGGAAACAAAATTACCCTATAGAAAAAAAAATTTAAAAAATTCATTTCAGCAAAACCAAGAGTGAAAAAATTATGAAACCAACAATATTGGGTTTTTACAAATATTATTATAAAATTATTTTGGGTACCTAATTGCCTCGTTATATGTGCTTAATTTTTCATGAAATTGGGTTAATTTACAAAGGGGTCATAAGGATATTTAGAGTATAAATTTAAAATATTAATATAAATTCACTTGTAAATCCAAAAATCATTCCATAAACTACATAAAATCCTAATTTCCCCTAGTTTACAATACCAAAAAAATTGGGAGAAATTAGAATGCTTTTAAGTGTAATTTTTCAATGAATGCATCTGGCCTTCATTGGCATCACCCTAATCAATGATTTCACATTTTTAGGAAAGATAATATTTATTTTCAATAAATTGTATTATATATATATATATATATATATATATATATATATACACACACACACACACACATGTCCAATATAAAATATACAATTTGATTTTGAACATAAGATAATAATTTCATTATTTTTACAACCCAATACACTCACAAGGAAGAGTACGTAAGTGCTAAAGAAACATCACACATTTTCAAATGACTTATTACAAATTTTATTTTATTATATACATAAGTTCAAATTAAATAATAATAATCATGGATCTCAAATATCTAATATATAATTTGTTTAAAATTATATATAAAATATTAAACAAGTTGTCGTCACATGCAACCGCAAGGCCAACTTAAGGAAGGCTCACCTCCCAAAAAAAAATCATCATCAAGTGGATTCCCTCAGCACTCCATATCCTATGACTCCCAACTTAGGTAATCATCACATCATTTTTTAAAGTGGATAAGTTGGTAAAACGGGGTTTAGATAGTTATAAGACTAGATAAGGAATGCTCACTAGGAAATACATCTAGGAGGTTGTGAGCCAAACTACACAAAAAGGCTTCCATTCCTTTAAACAACATACATGGAATTAAAAACACCATTTAAATTCCAAAATGTCACAAGGCAACCATACACATTTCCAATACAAATAGTTCTGTTGAATGATAAGAACAATGCAGTGAATTCTTTGCCCTTTTTCTACCATCTCTTAGACATGTGAGGGCATACACACCTTCCACCATGATAAATAACACATAGGATGTCATGGAGAGTTTTTTCCCCACTTTCCACTGCCACTATGTACCAAAAAAACATGTAGGATGGCTTGAGAACCTAGTTCCACCACCACTTCCACTACGTATGAGTGTATAACAAGCATGAAAATAAAATAAATTTTGGTATCATAATTTATCATTTCAAGAAAATAAAATGAAATTAAAAATAGCCAAAAATTATGAGGGATATTACATCTCCAATCCCAAATGGGCATTAAAAAAAATACATGGTGGCCATTGGCACAACCATGGAATACCAATAAAGAATGAGGGTAATCCAAATGGCCTTTCACCTCTTAAAAATTAAAAATAAAAGAAAGAAGAAAGATAATTTTAATAAAAATAAAATTAATGAAAATATACATGGAAGCATACCTTGGCTCCTTCTTGAATCCACTCAAGAACACTTATACAATTTTGGGCAATGGTTAAGCTCCTCCTTCTCTAGGATCTTCCTCAAGTTCATCCTCCTCTTTTTATTTTTTGCCTCCACTCTAACTTTTCAAATGTTTAAAATGAGAAAACATCCTCTCAAATAAGTCTTTCCTTAATAATATAATATCAATTCCATTATCTTCATTCCAATGGTAAGGTGACATGTGTCCCATCCCCTTGCTCATGGTAAAAATGTCTCCCCTCTCCATAACTCCACTTACCATCCCATATGAGCAAGCAAAAAAGTCCACACCTCATAAAATAACTCATTATCCCACTCCACAAATGTCACATGGGTTGCCTCTAAATTCATCTATGGCTCCTATAAATATTCTCCAACCTTAATATTGGTCTAATGACATAAAATTCAACACCAAATATTTAAGAACTACTTTATGTCACTCTAAAAATTTGGCTCTTCCAATCCATCCGAGTTTTGAGTAAAAGGGGCCCACTTAAGTGTCATTAAAAAAAATTTATGAATGAAATAAAACTTAAATATAACTCCTAAGGTTAATAATGAAAGGTGTGAATAGTATCTATTATGATTAAGTCCACAAATGATACGAGGAGTTATTTGGATCATAGAAGGCCAAGTAGACATGTAACAATTATACCCATGATATTTTCATCCTCTAATTAGTCTTAGTCTCCTTGTCAACCTCCCTTATCACTTGCACAATATTATGCACATAAAATGTTATACCGTAGATCATTAAAACTATAGAATATAAACAACACAAGTGATCTCAATCCATAAAACGTACACACAACATATCCAATTTGTCACATATCAATGGTAATAAACTAATACCAATCATCAAAATGTATGTATAATCAAATACATATTTAATAAAAATAGTTTTAATAGTATGGAATCAATACTCATCAATATGGACAACCAAAATAATGTAAGTAAAATGACATCATAATGAATATAACTATCATCTAATCTAAGCATTAACTTTTATATCATAATAAAATAAATGTAATCACATAATATATATATATATATAATCTATGTCTTAGTCATAAGGACTCAATAACATTTTGTGTTTCAACAAAACATAAAGCATATCTCAATAGGACATGCATATAACACAATGTGTCTAAAGTAAGCATTATGAAAATAGGGATCTCACATCCCCATCCCCTTATGAAAAATTTCTCATGGAAGTATTTTAGGTTCAAAATTATATTTTAAAGTATGTTATATCAATCATTATGAATTATGTTGACTCTTCTCAATGGTTTATATAAGTTAATGATCACAGATCTCCACTAATAGATCACATAGTGCAATATGATACACTAAAAATGTAAAATATCACAATGTAACCCATCTCCATAACTATGAAAGTTAGGAGGGAAAAAATTCTAATATTTAACATAATAAATAATGCCAAGGATGATATGGTCCTTACAACCTCTAAATAAGGAACAAACAAGATGATGTCTCCCCACTTTCTCAACACATTATGCAATAAGTCATAAGATAAACTCATAGTTAATGTTAACTAGATAATGTTCACCTACTACTCCCATACTCACTCAAGGTGAAAGGTACATAAAAATAATCATCAAAACAACACATTCAAATAAGTTGAGAATATACTTATCTAATCAAGGAGTAAAATTAATAGGCTAAACAACCCAGCTCAATCCATAAAAGGAGAATAAATAAAAAGGTTAAACAACCCAATACAATCCAAGTAATGTTAAAGGTGAAAATGGATAAATAACCTAATTCAATACAAAAACAAATATAAAAAATAAAAATAGGAGCTCCTTATAATCAATAAAGTTACAAAAAAATAATGGCCAAATATCCACGAAATCTATAGCAAGGAAAACCATAAAAATATGATTCTAATAAACTTATAAATCCAAATCAAGAACCAAAATAAAATCAAGGTTTGGCACATCACGTGGTCAAAGTTTAAAATTTTAAATACAATAATACTGATTAGTGTGGCTCTAAAAGGCCAAAAATAGAGAGTAGGGAACTAACATATCAATAACTAGAAACACAACTTCTCCAGCCAACACAATGCAAAAGATACCTTTCTATGAAAGCCAAGTAATGTAGTAAAAACAACACTAAATAAATAATTTCTTGATCAAAAGGAGCACTTACTTAACATAATGAAAGATAAGAATCCACTTAGTGGACTTGTGATGATGTCACTTGATGGTGTGAGAGTATCAACTCATCTCAATGCTAGCTAAGTGCTAAAAAACACCTCTTCCTAAACCAAGGGAACGTATAGAATGTAATCCATAATCAAAATTCCTAACATATAAGAAGTCACTAACAAAACATATCACACTCCTCTACTATGAGAGGATCCCCACCACTCAAGGGTGGTACCAACACCCAAGGGGACTTTTAAAATCCCCTTACCTAGGATTGACATCAACAAGGCAAAAAACTCCATATATAGATGCACACTTGCTTAGGTGAGAATCATCGCATGTTTTTAAAACACCCACTACACAAAACACAAGTGGTCTTTAGTGACTTTTACTATAGAGAAAAAGGTTCCAACCATCACCAATGATGCTTGATATAAGTTGATTAATAAATTTATAAGAGCCTCTATTCATGAAAATCATGAAATATGTTAGGTACTCATGTACCTAACATGGTAAACAACAAGCACTCACAAGGCACTCAATCAAACTAGCCATAACAAATCTAGAAGGTATAGGTGCTCCGAAGGACACACACTCATTATACCAAAATCCCTAACTCAAAAGTGTCCTCAAAACAACATCCAACTTCCAAGACTCTTATTTCATATCCATTATAGTGCCCTGGAACTCAACTCCCCTAGGTCAAATCTAAAACAAACTCATATGGGCATTTCAAAAAACTTGCACAATAATTAGTGACAGCCTTGTGAAGAAGGGAAAAAACATCATACTAGGAGTCAAGGTATAAATGACATTAATAAATAATGCATCCTCTTAGGCCAATAAATATTCAAGAATTAAGGATGTAAAACACTTTCATTACACATCAATCCATACTCAAGGGTGGTCCAAACTTCACAATCCAAATAAGGTGTGGTATGGTTATGAAAATGAGACACTACAAGCCCCAAGAAATAATTCAAGCATCCAATGTGGTATTATATGCAACTAGATTTTGCATATTCTTGTACAACCTATACTATCAAAGGATGCAATGACCAACACAAAAAATAAAAGGTCACCTCAAATGGTCAACACCCACAAAATTTTGGATATTACAATCAATGATAAATTATAGGTTCTAGTAGCTTGCATATAAGCTACCAAATCAAAGGCATACTCTTATCATGCACATGTTTAACAATGAGGAGTTACTCCCACTCAAGGTTATTATTTCATCTATCTTAGAAAGAGGATTATCTTACAATAATACTATCAACACTCATAGGCAACCCACCCAACTCGGTGCCACCACCATAGAATCAAAACTTATCTATGAGGAATCTATCTCCTTATTATTAAGTAAATTAAACTATCATGGATACATCAATCCATTCAAGATGATCCACAAGTAATATGGTACACTCTAACCTTTGTACTAATGAGGAAAACCAAAAACATTTGATTCAAGGATCCATATCAACAAGATTACCTTCAAACCACTATTGTTTCAAGACAAGGGTGTTCTCTAAATAGATACTCCAAGAAATGAGGTCATAACCTTAAAGGGTTGTTGACCAAAACATTTGGATATCAACATCCAAACTATATTTTTATACCTTGGGTATTTAGTAAATGTTAATAATAGATAGTAATACCATGATAACACATGTAAAATTTTAACTAAGTTGATGATCACACCTAATTGGTGCCAAGATGCCTCAAAGGCCTACATGCTCCTCCCTAACTAGCACTAGCATCCAATTCTAATGGATAGCTTCTCCAATGTGTGGTTAAAACAAGGTGTATCTCACTACCAAAAGGAGACAAAGGTAATTTAGCACAATGATAGGTGAAAAAAATGATCCACATGAGGCTCCCTATAAAGGCCATCCATGTGGTAACACCAGTCCATCACACAAGGTGAGGACCAACTCTCACAATAATCACATGTATGAAGATAGGTTTCAAGTGGAAACACATGTGCAGCACCATGATTTCTCTATCCCTAATGTGGACCAAGTATGTCCCTAATTCTATGTAACCCTCTGAGCTTCACATAGACAAGGTTTTCAGTCTAAGGAAGGACTTTTCCCAAAGGCTTCTTATAACTACTCATAAGGTAAGAGTTGGAAACTAAGTAAAAATGAGATGTCTTAAATAAATTCATCCTAATCCTTTCTAATCTCATCACTCAAGGGGTGAGAGACATCAATAAACCCTCTAGTACACTCTACTTGATTGGTTAGGCAACATTTACTTGAAAATGGGGGGTCACTAAACCTAGAAAGGCCCATCTAGACCCTACACATACAATACACTCTATTCTCTAGTTGAGATCAATATCCATGGTATTGAGAACCAATATCAAACTAGAAAATAACTCATCTAAGAATTCATCCAAGGATTCATGTGCATGACAATGGTCATGGGAAAGTCCCATCGACATAGCACTCAAGATCTCAATTGTGAGCTAACAGTCACTTGGTCATCATGGCTATTTGAATTAATAACACATGGTTGGAACCTTAGTCCAAGCCTTCATAAAACCTAATTTTTTGAACAATTTAGGTTGATGTCCAAAAATCCTTGCATGGGTCTCTCAAGCATGGAGACCAAAATCAAAAGCAAAGTGTCTAATACTCGACTGAAGAGTCCATAGTCAAAACAAATTTTCATGTGTACTATTCCTACCTCCTCAATGAGGTATAACACCCAATAAGTGCATGCATTGATTCATTATGCAATAAGTGGTACCAAATAATGAACCCATATCTCTTGGTGTATAAACCATGCTTTGATATCAAAAGTACCATTTCAAATAATTTGGATTTATGACCCCCAAACTGGACCGCATAAAACATATAAAAAGAATGATTTTCATATATTCTAAATAAACTAGACTATAGGTATGGTAATAATTATGATCTATTTCCCATATATTCTATTTAAAATAATTTAGAACTATAAATTTTGAATAATTTATGACTACCTATAATAATTTATTTTGGAGTTGGAATAGTAATAAGTCCAAATTATTTGAAATGGTCCCTTCAAAATGTCATGCTAAAAATTTGACAATAATAACACACACAAAAACAATCCATTTTTTTATAAAGGTGCAGTGCACATTATATACAACTACATTACCCACTGTCTAGATAATAGTGTGGTAAAATACACACAAAACATCGACCAACTTGTGTTCCCAAACAACATGGAGGTAATGCATAAGTGGATGCACAATCTCTATGTAACAATACATGTCCCACTTGTTGTAATCATCTTATAAGATATCACACAAGATTAAAACTCTCTAAGCATTCATAGTGGGCCCCATGGCCCCAAGGAATAAAATATATGAATAATTAAATGGAGGTGGGTTTGAAAAACCACTTGAAGGAATGAGAAGTCCTCCCTCACAACAAAGTTCAATGAGAATTTTGAGTGATTTTGGAGAATCACAAGGCTTAGTTTGCACTTGAATTACAAAAGAAGAAGAATCTCGTGTTGACTTAGATTATAGGAAGGTACTTACACTAATATAAATTAATACTTATAGGACCTAAAAATGTGCCTAAAATATCTCTTCTAATCTCTTTGATATTGGATTAACCTCTCTCCATCATTGGATCAAACTGATCTCAACCATCAAATATGACCAAAGTAAAAGGTGACCTAAATAACCTTATAGAGGCCATAAGGTCTCTAAACCATTCATTGATTTGAAAAATTAGACTTTTAAATGAGGGAGGAGGTATTTTAGGATGAATTTTCCATAGTCATCCATCCTCTCCTTCCTCAGCCCTAACAAACTACCATTAATGGATTATCTGAGAATTTGGTAAAAATAAATTTCTCCATTTTAAATTTTATAACACAATAGAAAGGTGTGAATTTTTTTTAAGGTCCCCATTTTGATAGAAATCTCATAAGAGGTCTCAATCTCCTAAGGCTTCCAAATAGGTCTTAGGAGCTTCAAGCTCCACCAAAGCCATTAATGGCTACCATGAGGTTCAAGGTGAAAATTCAGAAATAGTTATATATTTTAAATTTTACCTTAGACTGAATGGGACACAAAAATAACAAGGGTGGCCTTTTGAGTCATCCTATTTTAGGGATTCCATGAGTCTATGATAGCTAACAAGGCCCAAAGGGACCTCCCAAGGATGAAACATGCCTAAAGTGAAAACCATAAAGTTTCAGATTCTAAAACCTCTTCCATGTGGAAGGAGGTGAAAATTTTATGAGGGTTCCATTTTGGGTTCCCCCTCCTTCGGGACTCTAGGTAGTCACAATCATGGAAACAAAATTAGGCATACTCGCCTAAAAGGGGTGTAAAAACATCTTTGTGGAAAAGAAGTCATATTTGGAAAAAAATCTTCATTTCAGGCTAGAAAGTTATTTTATGAGGAAGAGAAATAAAAACTGAGGGGGTCCTTTTTGGGGTCATCCTACCACTAGGTCACTACATCTCCGCAATCATCAAAACAAATCAGGTATATTCATAGTTAAAATAGTTTTAGTTTTAATTTCTAGTTTTAATAAACTTTAGTGCAAGTTCAAACTTTTTTAAAAAATAAAGTTTTAAATTTATACTTATTAAATAAATTCATAAGTTTAAAATATTTTTTTTTGAAGTCCTAGTTGGGTGACATTCAACATAGGTTGACCACCCCCTAAATAATATAAAATGGGAAGGGACCACATGGTTTCCCACCCCAAACTACCAACCAAAAATATGAGGACTAACTGTGGCATGCGAGCATGCCTATTGTGCATCCTTTAAACATCTCAAGTGCTAGCCCCTTATGGGCTTCTAACCCTTACCATGCAATCACATGGGTGACCATCGGCCAAATAGGTTGGTACCCTACAAGAAGTGGTTTGTGTCCTTCCAAAGGTCTTGTGGGACACAAAATTACCATATAGACATTCAATTTTCAAAAATATATTTCGACAAAGATAGGAGTAAAAAAATTATGAAACTAGCAGCATTAGGTCCTTATTTTTACAAATTTTATTATAAAATTATTTTGGAAACATGATTTCCTTGTTTTATGTGCTTAAAAGTTTCATGAATTTGGGTAAATTTACAAAGGGGTTATAAGGAGATTTAGATTAGAAACTTCAAAAATTAATATAAATTCACCCATAACTCCAAAAATTATGCCATAAATGGCATAAATTCATTAGATACCCATACTTTACAATAAAAAAAAATTAGAAGAAATTAGAATGCTTTTAAGTGCTTAAAATTTTATGAATGCATCTAGTCTACCTTGGCATCACCTTAATCAATGAATTTCACATGTTTAGGAATTACAAACTTTTGATTTCAATAAACTATAAAAATATAGAGATATACATGTCCAATATAGAATATACAATTTGATTTTGAACATAACATATTTATTTCATTATTTTTACAACTCAATACACTCACAAGGAAGAGTATGGAAGTGCTAAATAAATATCACACTATTTCCAATGAATTATTAAAAAAATTATCTTAATATATACATAATTTAAAATTTAATAATAATAATGATCATGGCTCTCAAATATCCAATATAATTTATTTACAAGTATATACAAAATATTGAACAATTTTCTTCACAAGGACTCTGCACGTAACTGTAAGGCTAACCGAAGGAAGGCTCACCTCCCATCCTTTTGTCATCATCAAGAAGCTACCCTAGGAACTCTTGGGCCTATTAATATTATATTTGGACATCATCACATCATTTTTTAAGGTGGACAAGTTTGTAAAATTAGGTTTTTTATGGTCACAAGACTAGATAAAGAACAGTGTCTAAGAAATGCCTCTAGGAGGCTATGAGTCCAAATAAACAAAAGGGGATTCCATTCCTAGAAAGAAACATAAAAAGAAGTAAAAAAAACCATTTAAATTCTAAAATATCGTAAGGTATCCATACGCATTTCCAACACAAATAGGCTTTCTAAATGAGAATAAGAACATGGGGAATTATTCACCCCTGTTCTACCATCTCTTGGCCATGTGAGGGCATACACACCTTCCACCATGCCAAATAACATGTAGGAAGGCATGGATGTTTTGGTCCCACTTTCCACTACCACTACATACAAATAAACCATGTATTATGGCTTGGGAACCTGGTTCCACTACCACTTCTAATACGTATAAGTGCACAACAAACATGAATAATCACATAAATTTTGACAACATAACCCTTTCATTTTAAGATAATAAAATTGCATAAAAAATAGCAAATATTTAGTAGGGATATTACATCTCCAAGCCCAAATGGGCATTAAAAAAATGCATGGTTGTTATTGGCACAACCATGGAATACCAATAAAGAAACATGGTAAGCTAAATGGCCTTACACCTCTTGAAAATTGAAAATAAAGGAAAGGAGAAGGATAAATTTAATAAAAATTAAAATAAAAAAAATGCAAATGGAGAATGGAAGCCTACCTTTGTTATTTATTTAATCCACTCAAGAACACCTACACAATCTTGGGCAATGTCCAAGCTCATCCTTCTCTAAGATTTTTCTCAATCCCCTCCTCCTCTTTTTCCTTATCTCTTACACTCCAATTTTCTAAATTTACAAAATGATAAAAAATCCTCTCAAGGAAGGCTTTCCTTCCTCATATATGCTCAACTCCATTCTCTACATGCCAATGGGAAGCTGACATATGTCCCTTCCCACCCTTGTCTCATGGTGAAAAAGTCTTCCTTCTCCATAATTCCACTTACAAGCCCATGTGGGCAAGAAATCAAGTCCATACCTCATAAACTATACTATTATCCCATGTTATACATGGCATGTGTCATAAAATAACCCACTATCCCATGATATAAATGGCACATGTCATAAAATAACACACTATCCCATATCATAAATGGCATATGAGATGCCTCAAAAGTCCTTTGAGGCACCTATAATGACTCTCCAACCTTCTTATTGGTCCAAGGACATAAATTTCAACATAATATCTTTGAGAACTACTTTATGTCAGTCTATAAATTTCTCTCTTCCAATTCATCTGAGTTTTGAGCCAAAGGGGCCCAATCAAGTGGCTTAAAAAATACTTTATGAATGAAATAAAAATTTAAAATAACTCATAAGGTTAGAATGAAAGGTGTGAATAGTATCCAAGGGGAGGAATAGTGCTAAATGGGTTAAGGAAGTCTATACTTTTGACTAGGTCCATAAATGATACAAGGAGTGGTTCGAATTGTGGAAGGTCAAGTAGATGTGTCGCCACTCTAACCATGGTGTGATCATTTTAGGCATATTTCTAGTTCCATATTTATCCTACCTTATCACCTACACAACATTGTGCACATAAAATGCTCTACCCTAGATAGTCAAAACTATAAAATATAAACAATACAAGTGATCTCAATCCAGTCAACAAGCACATAACATATCCAAGGCAACACATATCAATGGTAATAAACTAATACCAATTATCCAAACATATGTATAATCAAATACATGTTTAATAAAAGTATTTATATTAGTATAGATCAATACTCATCAATTAAACAACCAAAACATCATAAGTAAAATAAAATCACAATGAATATAATTGTCATAAATCTAAGCATATAATTTTTTTGGCATAAGAAAATAAACATCATCACATTATATATATATATATATATATATATATAGAATATTTGTCTTAATCATAAGAACTAAATTACATATTGTGTCTCAATAACACATAAAACAAGTCTCAACAAGATGTGTGTACAACACAACATGTCTAAATTAATCACTATGAAAATAAGGGTCTCACATTTGGTATCATGATTTACATCATGAAAATCTATGCAATCTTATAGAATGCTTATATTAGTGATGGTTACTATTGTGTGCCTAATTTCTATATCTATCTTGATATGACACTTGTATGTCTTACATTACATGTCACATACATGATTTAATGATACATTCATTCTATGATGACATGATTCTAAATGATTACATTTTTTACTTAACATTATATAGTTAACTATTTTTTTTCAAATGAGTGACTCACAAGCTACGTCCCTCACCTCAAATGAGAGGCACATCAGTGGGCTTATCATTGAGACTTAAGACTCCATGAGAATTAAAAAAAATTGGTAAAATTCACAAGATCCATAGATTTCAAATTAGTTCAAATTATCAGTTTAATTCATAAATAGGACAAGATGTTTGTAGATATTTACAAATTTTTGAGGTATATGTCATGCATATGCACTCATTTTATATAAATTTAAGTTATATGTTTTCAAATATCTACATATCCATACACATTTTTAGGGTATATTTTGTGCATATACACTCATTTTATAGAAACAAAAGTTATAGCTTTTCATATATTTATAAATTCATACACATTTTGGGGCTTATGCCATGTATATACACTCAATTTATAAGAACATGAGTTTTATGTTTTCAAGTTTTATAAAACATAGCATATAGATGCATAAAATTATATATCATATTGGCATAAATCATATTATGGGGTGTGAAGCTTGTTCATGTATACACATTATCAATTTTCTATTTTCAAACATATTTGATGGTACCTAAAAGTGAGCACCCTTGTATTTATATGTTTGTTTGTAGTATATTGATTCATGTATATTGATGTAATACATTTGAGGATTTAGTGACAATCAATAGCCTAGGAATTACTCAAATCAATCCCATTTATGGATCCCACTTTAGCATCTCAGGGTACAATATTAGTTACATGAGTAGTACATTTGAGGATTTAGTGACAATCAATAGCCTAGGAATTACTCAAATCAATCCCATTTATGGATCCCACTTTAGAATCTCAGGGTACAATATTAGTTACATGAGTAGTACATTTGAGGATTCAATGACATGTAGTGATCTAAGTACTACACCCTTTCAATGAGGGTTGGGAAATTCAAATTCACAACCCATGGACTTGCATCAGTACATAAATTTATGGAATAATCACCCCAAATATGTCAAAGTGATTTAACAAGGAAGCACAATTATCCAATTCTTCAACAAGGAAGCATTATTTCTAAAAACAAGTTACAAGTCAACATGGTTCACCCACATATAGGCGTATTAATTCCTTGTTCTTTAATTTTATAAAATTTTAATTTCATTTCACATTTATACATGGACATTGATTGTTGCATGTTCATTTCAAGTTGCATGAAGCAAGTTGCACATTATGAGTATTCTCTCAAAGACAAAGTGTGTTGTACACACTCAGGTACATTTATTTTCATTTTAATCTAGCATTATATTTTATTTCAACACTAGAATAAAGGGGGTCACTTATATACAATAAAATTTGGTACTAGATAAGTGGAAATGTTATTTCTGACCTACCTTCACCTTACATGACTTGTGCATAGACATAAGGCTCTTATTCATTATTATCTGACATCCACATGTTTTTCATGGGTGTGATCCTTCTAATTTTATACTAGTTACCTATATGAATTATTTAGTCTATGTATAACCTATTCAAAACCATATTAAGAATATCTCTAGATCATCACATCATTTTTCTTACCTTCTAAGCAAAACTACTAGACTTAGATAGTTATAAAATTTGAGGCTCATCCCATACCAAGTAATGTTCACTTTTCTAATTCAAATCCTTCCTATGGGTCCACCTATACATTTAGCATGTTGATAAAATACCCAAAGATTCCCATATAAATAAAAATTAGGTATAATTCTATTATGGAATCTAGAAAGCACTTATCTAACATACTCAAACACTTACACATTCAAAGGGATTGTCTTATTCTTTCCAATTTAACCATTAATCATAAGGAGAAAGACATAACCAAGACTGAATCACCTCAAATGCATGCCAAAGTTGTCATTTACCAAGTATAAAAAATTATATTATAATTTTCATTCATTATAGGAACACTATTACACACATACACCTAATAGGTAGAACTTCATGTAGTTTGACTTCCCTCTTCATAGTATTGGACATGTACGCAACACTCAAGAATTCATTAGGGAGTGGTTGGGTTCAAATAAACCCATATTATTTCCCCTTTTTAAAACCAAAACCTAGTGTCAAAATTATAATGATGATTATAAAGATAAAGAGACAAATTTTTGGGATTACATACATAGTTAGCTTCTAAAGATCACACATGAAAATGGAAGAAAAATAAGTGCATGAGCTTGTACTAGAATAGATAAGTAAAAATAAAATATAAAACCATAAAATTTAGTTGCTAACATTATTTGATAATTATATGAATTTTATATTCTTATCCAAATGTTCCCAAAGATCTAGTTCCTCTTTTGAGTGACTCACTATCTAGTTTTTTTTCCTTTTGTGCCACTTGAATTCAATCTCAAACCTACACATAATAATAAAATTCTAAATATCTTCACCTTATTATTACTTTACATAAATATAAAGTGTAATTTGAAAATTACTTTATGCCTTTTACATTAAAATTAGTGCTTAATTATAACACATCATATAATGATAATTAATTCAAATGTTTACACTTGTTAAGGTTAATTAATAAAAAATAAGGTAAAACACTTTTTATTTTTGTGAGAGGGAGTTTGGAATCGGTCATGAATATATACCACCTAATCTTGTGGTCATTAAATGAGAGACCAATGTGAAATAAATCTCCTTATAAAGGGTTTCATAATTTCAAAAATTTACTATATGTTCTCAACCACAAATGATATTTCTATCTTAGTAGTGACATAAGTAATTGGAAGAGTGTGCAAGCCAATATTTTTACATCAATTATTGCACAAAGGAACACATGCAAAAATGCAGTGTCTTAAAATAATTTTCCAAGTCTCATTTCTCTCAATTATTTTTACATCCACTTAGCACATAATGCAATGTTTTGTCTATAAATGTTGATAATGTTTATTCCTCTTTTGTTTTGAGGAAGGAAAAAAATGCCCCAAGAAACTTTATGTAATCCTCAAGTTTCTTTAACATTGGCCCATATAAAATATCTAAAACACCATTTCTAATTTATCATAAGAGGCTTTGTAAGGATCCCAACAAAATGAATAGTAGACATGGGTCGTTGCAATAATTTTGTTACAAAATTGAAACTTTCCTACACGATAAAGGGGCATAGTAATCTAAAAAGTGATTTTGTTTTTCTAGTTATCAATTACATACCAAAATATCACCAAGGTATACTATTAAAAAAAAATGGAATACAAATAAATATTAAGTTTTCCACTTTCTAAATTCATTATCATTGATAATGTTGAAGCCACTTAGGCAAGGGTATCATGATTTTTCTATAACACTAGGTTTTAGCCCATTACAGGTTTGACCCATAAGTTTTATATAAAATTTCAAGGCAATAAATAACCTCTTTTAAAGAGGACCCATTGGCCAATTTTGGACCATATACCAAGATTTTGCCTAGATAGAATAGCTGAGTAGAGTTCCTGATTGACTAAATGATCAAATGACTTGAGCAAGTGAAGAATATGGACCAGACCATCATCAAACATCATGCAGAAATAGATGGGCCAGCTTGATTGTGTATTTAATAAGCTCACTTAGGAGGCCTCTCAGATATGAAAGATCATATGGACATTAATTTCTTTATTCTTAAATCATGCTCTTCAAATTTATATCTTGATGAGCTTGTTATCTCAAGATGTAGTTCTTTAAAGTTAAACTTGTAGAGTGGGACGTGCACGTAGATGTAAACATCAAATTTGGGCTTCTTAAAATAACTTTTTGGATTCAAATATTCTAAGGATGAATGTAGGGCTGATAAGTGTCCAAATCATGGAAGCTTAGATCAAATCTAATAGTGCATGGGTGAGGACAGTGTCAATAGGTCCCAAAGATCTAATAGAGTGAATTTGATCATGCATCAAAGATTAATGGTGAGCATCAAGTCAAAAGGTCAACAGACCCAAGATTGAATGCATAGATGACAAGTGTTAAGATCTTAGGTACCTGAGTAAAGATCTAATGGTGCACAATGATTGATAGAGCTGGTGGACCTGAGCAAAGCAATATAATGCATTTAATCATACAAAAGTAGATCAATGGTGAGTGAGAGGTTAAAAAGTTAGTGTATCCTGAGGATGAATGCGAAGCTACCATGTGGTGCAAGTATAAGAATAGATAAAATTAATAGTTTATCTTAAGGATAAATGTGTGATTTAATCCAAGTATATTAATATCGAAGACCTAAATCAATATCATCAACCAATACTAAAAGTCAAAGATATGAGAATTTAAGTAGAGGTCAAACATGTGACCTAGGTCAAACTAGAACATGTTTCAAAGAGTTATGTCACCATTAGAGCTCTATTGACTATCATAAGTAAATGCAGTCACATTATAAAATTTGTCAATGATGAAGTTTCATCACCATTAAATCATAGTCTCGACCTTTGGTTCAAAGATTTAGAACTTACGAGGCCCATTTTTTAGGTTCACAATATTGTTTTATGACTATGATCATTACTATTTTAAAAAGATCTATGTAGATAATGAGTCCTTCACTTCCACAAGGTTCAAAGGTAGAATAGGTTTATTTAAACCTAATATAGTTCAAAAAGTAAGCTATGTGGCTTATATGATTTCATCAATATTATAGCTATATGAAAACCAATAAATGAGATTGGTTTTCAATCTATAGTAAGACCTATGCTCAGATATTGAAGTAGGGGAAGATATGAATGGTTATGAATAATTGTCTCATATTTTACATAGCCAAATCCTCAAAAATAAGGTACCTATATCCACTCAAAGAATATATGGTCATGGCTCAATCAAGTCTAAAGATACGAGGATTTTATCCTCATCAGCAAGTCAAGTGGAAGATGACATAGAGTCCTAGTGACATTAATGCATGAGGAGCTCGAGGAATTGGTATAGTTGTTGTCTTGATCATTTATGAATTTTTTTCCATTCTCCAACACATGTTCACAATATCTCTCATTCCCTTTTGCTATAAATATAGGCTTCTAAGCCTTGAAATGGATCCCTCTCTTGGGCATGACTAGACTCTGTCAAGATTGATCTTTGTAACTTCCTAAGATAAATAGATGATTATTTCATATTTCATTATTCTGGTATAGTGTGTTAATGTTAGTTTGATTTGTATATATGGTATAATTTCAAGTCTTAATCTCACCTATCTACTATTTTATCTTGTTTTACAGGTCATGTTTAGTGTTTAATGTCTTTTGATTGAAGCTAGTAAGTGGATACACTAACTGGTTAGTGTTTGAATTAGGCCTTTCTATCACTTCCCTCAGGTTTTGATCACTTGGTAAACCTATGCATGAAATAAAAATGCATAATAGACATTTTTATTCATATATTTAGTCTTTTGCTTGTCATAGATTTAGTCTTTTTAAAAGTTCAAATAGAGTGGATGAATAATTAATTTAGGTGTATCACCAACATTAGCTTAGATTTCACTTTTAGTTGTCTTTCTCTCCCTTTTCACCCTAGTAATTAGTAGGTTTTAGTGTAAATGAGATAAGTGATACATCAGAGGAGATAGCCTCATTAAAAATCCTAGAGGTCTGACCCATGATTAGGTAACCCACAGCCTAGGGTCATTCTCATGTTGGACTAGATTTGAGTAGAGGACCTGAACAATCCTTTGCTCAGCTAAGGTGTAACCTAGAGCCTCTAATAGTTTTTGGCATGCCTGATGGGACTAAGATCCAAAAGAGTGAAAATATGTTTGGTGTGTCTTTCCTCTAATTATATTTTGGAAGAAATCAAATTAGCACCAATGGTAACTTCGAATCAAAGCTTCTAGTTGTAAGCAACACAGGTATGTGTCATTGAATTTTTTAATCAATTTTTGCATCTCATATGACCTATGAGTTTGATATAAAAAACTATGGTGAATACCCTTATCATTAACCTCCTTATCAATAGTTCCAATATGATCCTCATGATCCATATGAGCCTAATCAGACTTACCAAGATTTATATCAAATCTATGATGAGCCTTATTAATTTTATCATGATCCTTATTATCAAGGGCATGGATCTTACTTTATTCATGACCCATATCGGCCCTACCATGATCTCTATCGACCTTATGGTGAGCATCACCAACCATGTACAAAACCTTACCAATAGTATAGTGACCCATACCAATAATATGATGACCCTCATGAATCTTGTTGTCTTCCTGATCAGCCCAATCAAGCCCCAAAGCAATCCATCTCAATATTTAAACAAACCCTATTTGGATATGAGAAACATATGATAAAAAAATAACTATGGACAGGATATTTTTAAGCATGGAATTAAAAACACGAGAGCTAATTTATAGCAAGATAAAGATGTAGGTTCATCCTTCATAATTCAGGGCCACTCAAATTTTAGTGTTGATATTCTAGACATAAGTGGTCTAATAGTAAACATTTAAGAGAAGCTAGTAGTTTATGAGAAACCCCAGGGTCATCATAATCATCATCATGTTCCCATAGAGTTTCCCTTTTCCCTTCATGAATGCTTAAACAATGTTTATCATGGCCCTCAAAATTCCATTAATACCTTGCCTAACTTTCCTACCTAGACGTCTATCCAAGAGAGGCCTCGGAAGGCTAAACAAACATGTTTTGAGGAGACTAATATCCATATTTCTCAATAAATCATATAGGAGACTTCATCTTCAGTTTTGTAGGGAGACATCTCTAACCAGTTGGTCCATGTTTTTTAGGCTAATTTATCCAAGCAAATAGAGTTTGAAAATCAACATCTCCAACATTCAATAGTAGATGCAAAGGCAATACAACAACAAATTTCTTCTTTCCCACCCATAACAAGAACAATTACATGAGCAAAGGTTTCTCAACCTAAGTTTATGACTTAGAATCAGATTCAATAATCAATAAATAAGGAAGAATAATTAGGCATAATCCAGGATGTTGAATTCAAGATCAAATAGGAGATCATTCAGCTTCCACTCCTTTCCCCTCAAAATGTTAGAGCCTTTCTTTCATGTAAATCCATTCAAGAAACAATGCAATCGAGAGAGGAGGTGAAGGTGATCCAAGAAGAGAAACTCCATGAGAAAAATTAGGTTTTTATGGTAACTTCTTTAGACCTTTCTCATCTTACTAAATATTTTCAAAGCTCTATTATGCCACTCTTTGAGAAAGAGCCTCTCCTTTGTGAGGTAAATGGAGAAGATACAACTAAGGAAATAGAAAATGAAGGTGACTTGAGTGACTAGGAATAAGAAATCATGATTGGAACACCTCTTAGCAAGGACAAACATGTTTCAATCTTTCATAATGATGTAAATATGGAACAAGTGCAAGAGAAAGTTAATATGCAAGTACAAGAATAAGTACATGAAGAAGAGGTTGTTGATGTGAAAGAGAAAGATGTCCCAGTTAGACAAGCTGATGGTGTTTTCCATGAGTTCTTTCATAATACAAAAGCTTCCATTCATCATGAAGGAAAAAATCTTATAGAAGTAGTGAAATAAAAGTACCAATCAGATAATGAAGATGAAGATCAAGTTGAAATTGATGGCATGCTCAGTCATTAGCTTGATGTTGAAGATGAAACAATTTTGATTGACCAATCTGAGATATCAAAAGAAGACTTGCAGCTTCATGATTATGGTCAAGGAATTGATATGTTTGCTTCTAACATTTAGCTTGAAAAAGCTCCAATTGAATTTCAGATTCATGAGAAAAAATATTTAGATTTGTTTGATATTTTTCATTCAGGTTATTCTTTACTTGAATGTGGTATATTGCAGGATAAGAGGAGTGATATCATCAAGCAAGAGGTAGTTGTTCTCTCAGGAGATGACATGTTTAAACTTTACAAACATGGTTATCAACTTTTCTCTTCAAATCTAAGAATGATCTCAAGTGGCCTTAAGAAGTCTCAAGATTAGATCTCTCTCCCTTAGAGGTTAGCCTTACAGATATGTCAAAGGAGATAAATCAAGCTGGTCTATATGTTCATGATCAAAATTTCATAAATGAAGAAGAATTGAAGATGTTCTTGAAAAATACACAAATTTGGGAGGATTATGATTGGGTCTTGGAATCACATCTACAACTCGTTCAACTAAAATTTATAGTAGAGGAACCAGTTGCTTCCCCAAGAAGACCTGAACATGAAAATGTTATTAGTTGTAGAAGAGAGCTATCAAGAAAAAACAAGCATGTTTCAAAGTTCTAAGGTGCACAAAATAGTTTTCCATTTAATCCTGAAGGGAAGCATCTTATTTCATATTAGTTATTCTAGGTTTGTTTTGTTTTAATAAGTGATTAGCATAAGTAGTAGTCTACTTCCCTTTTGTCTTATTTTCTCTATTTCCTTAGGTTAGTGGTCCTTGCTTTGTTTAGGTTAGTTTCCCTTCTATTCTATGTTTCCCTTTAGTAAGTGCCTTGGTCACTTTGTTTTGTTTTGTTCATTTTGGTCATAGTTTGTTTTAAGAGGAGTTGTCCAAGGGTTGGAAGATAGTTTTATCTTTAGATCAATATGTTGAATTATCTCAGAGACTCCATACCCAATGGACTAGACAAGATAACTAGTCTGGGTTCTCAAGCATAATAGGCATGCTTCCCAGTTGAGTCACCAAAGATGATGGCCCAATTTGGCCCATATACTAAGTTTTTTCTTGGATAGATCAGCTGAGTAGAGTTATTAATTGACCAAATGATAAAATGACTTAAAAAAGTGAAGAAGATGGACAAGACCATCATCAAACATGATGAAGAAATAGACGGGCCAGCTTGATTGTGCATTTAATAAGTTCACTTATGAGGCCTTTCAGAGTCAAAAGATCACATGGACATGAAGTTATTCATTCCTAAATCATGCTTTACAAATTTTGTAACTCGATGAGCTTGCTATCTCAAGATATAGGTATTTTAAGTTAAACTTGTATAGTGTGACATGCACATAAACATCAAATTTGTGCTTCGTGAAATAACCAATTGGATTCAAATGTTCCAAGGATGAACTCAGGGTAGACAAGTATCCAAATCATGTAATCTTAGATCAAATATAAAGATGCATAGGAAAGTATAGTGTTAGTGGGTCCTAAAGATCTAACAAAGCACATTTGATCATGCATTAAAGATCAATAGTGAGCATCAAGTCAAAAGGTCAATGAACCCAAGATTGAATGCATCGATGACAAGTGTCAATATATCATGTACCTGAGTGGATATCTAATGGTATGTGGAAACTAATAGAGTTAGTGGGCTTGAGTAAATCAATGGAGCATGTTCAATCATATAAAATTAGATCAATATCAAGTGAGAGGTCAAAGATTCAGCATATCCTAGGGATGAATACAGAGTTACCACATGGCACAAGTGTAAGAGAATATGAACTAATAATGTATTTTGAGGATAAACATGTTATCCTTGAATTTAGCAAACTTAATTCATGGGATAACCCCTACAAAACTTTTCTATTTCATAGGCCATGAGCTCTAAGCATGCAAGATAAGGTCAATCACTTCCTCTTTGTGTTTTTTTTCTCAAAAATTTAGTTTTTGGGGGGAGTTTTTCACCTCGTGCAGTTTGGACAAAATTCTCTGGACTTCACCAAGTTCAAAATTGTGCAATCTAGAGAATTTTCTTTGAACTGCACCCCAAGGTGTAGAAATTATCCACCACTGCACATGCAAGATCAAATAATTTATCTACTCCTACAGGGGGCCCACCACTTCCTATGATAATTAATATGCATTAATTACCTTTTTTTATAGATAATCAACCTATGTAATTTTCATTTTTACCATTGTGTTTTTACTTTCTTCTTTCACCATTTTTGAGCCCATGTACAACCCACCTTTGTCTACCATTTTTATGATCGATTGCCTTGATTCATCCATAGATTCTCTTCATTGTGGATTTCACATAAGCTTTGTTTTTTTTTTTGTCTTTTTATTTTCTTTATCATGCCCTAGGTTTCTTTTTCTTCCATGTTCTTTGTAAAAATTGTTTATGTTTTCAAAACCCTATCTTTCTCTTTTAAAACCTATGCATACCCTTTCTAAGGCTAAATCCTCGTGTTGAATATTGTACATAACTTTGTCTCTTTTTAAACTCGTCATTTTATTGATTTGAAATCTCATGCTTATCATTGTAATCTATTCAATACCCTAATTTTTTCCCATGTGCTGTAGAGAATTTTCTCTATGAGGCATGCTCTAAATAACCTTGTCTTCATCATGTGTACCTTAGATATTTCTATCTAAGATGCACCAACTCTTTTAGCCCTCATTCACCTCAAATAATTTTCTCCAAAGTACACGTAACCAACTCTTTTAGTGCATTTTAGATAAAATTCTCTAATGTGAACCAAACCAAACATAGAACTGGTGCAAGTTGGATAAAATTCTCCAACCTACACTAACATTAACACCATCTCCTAGGGTGCAGGTCAGAGAATTTTCTTTGACCTACACCAAAGTTACCCTATCTCAAGCATGGTGCAGGTTGAATAATTTAATCTGACCTACACCCAACCTTGTCAAACTTTAACACCCATGTAGTCTAGATAATTTTCTTTGGATTTCACCTAAAATATCTACTCAAAGTCCAATTTGGAGAAAATTCTTTGATGTGCACAGCTTTGTGCATACCCCATGTAAAAGTGCAATTTTTTCTTGCTCCTACATTTTCTCCAATGTAGATGAAAAATGCTAACTCTAGAAAATTAAAATTCCCCCTTGTAGTCACTTGATTGATGTCAAAATATTCTCCTACAAAAAAAGTGATGAAATATAAGTTTCAAGGTGTGTTTTCAACATCCATGGTCAAATAAAATGTAGATTTGATCAGAGATATAGAGATTGGCCATGTTGACATGGTTGAATTCTTGCATAGGCTAGGTAGGGATGCCATTACACCACATATGCAGGCTATCCAAAATAGTGAGATTCATTTGGAAACTACTTTTCCCATATAGACACAAGATTTAAAGTTAGTCTTGATAGTTGTTACACACTTTGATAGGTAGACCAGATCAATAAAAGATAAAGATGGAAAAGTGATCATTTGGCTTGATTAGGAATATCTTGATAAAATCTTTCATCTCTTCAATATTGAAGAATATTCAGATATAACTATGAACTCAGCCCAAGAGTATTATGGTAATAATTTTGACAAGTGCAAAAAACACATTATTTCTCACTAGCTCATAACTCCTCAACATTCCATTGCGAGATGGCCCAAATACTGTTATCATAGTGATTTCCTAGAGGAAGTAGGGGATTTAATCACCCTACTAAATAGAGTTAAGGTTCTTCCCACATCAAACATATTCCAAGAATGGATGTATCACTAAATCTTCATCATCAATAAGGGAAAACAAAAGATCTTCTAGGGGAAACATATTAGTGATGTCATATGTCACCAGCTCTATGAGGTGACCTCTTATCTAAAATTCTTCATGAATTCCTACTTGGTATACACTATAGCTAGCATGAAATCTTTCCCAATATTAACCAATGTTGGTGAGATAAATAAGGTTCTTGTGCATGAATACTACACATAATTGACTCTAAAAGGGCATAAAACATTACAAAAGAGTCAATGATGATTTATGTTATAAGTTAATTTGTACCTTTGACCAAGACCTTGAGAGAAAGAGAGTTTTAGATGTAGCATTGGCAATAGTCAATAAATTTGTTTGCATTTTTCTAAAATTCCCAACCTTCACCTATATCAGGGTAGGGGGTTCGATGAACAACTTTATATGTTGCCCAGGTACCTAGTGACAAGTTGATTTTGATGGAGATGTGCTGGCAAATAATGAGTGTGCATAAGAAGCAATCAGATACCCAAAAATGAGGTTTCAAGTTTCCAATTAGCATTGTTTGAAATATAGTTTCAACCACTCCAAAAGCCAATATAATGGAAATTGAAATACAATGGATCACTCTTAAGAGATTCAAGAGCAGGAAAGACTTTGATTACAAAATGATGAAGGAAAAGCTAAAAGGGAACTATACTCATGTACACATGATTGAATACATTTGGGTAGAGTATAGGACTAATGAAGATGTGAGAAAACTTGATTACAGTCACCTTTCTGTAGATCAAATTGTTAATTTAAAATTGTTTAATATTCCTAAGGAACTGACAAATGATGGGAATATATTGGACCCATCATATGAAAATGATCAAGTTGATTCAACTCCTCTTCATCTAATTCAATGGCTGGTGAAGGAATTTACTTCGATCAGAGATATATTCCAACTTATTCTTATAAATACTAATGCTTGGTTAGAAGCAAAGGGTATCAGTCGAAGCCATTCAAAACTAAGTCTAAGGAATAATATGATGAAGACACTGCTAAAAAGTGGGAGGAACTAAGGATGAAAAATACGGAAGATGCCTCCACCTCTACATGAAAACCAAGGTTTGTGTTCATAAGTAAATTCAAAAGAAAAGGCAAATATGCTAATGTAGATAAAAATGTTTAAGCAAAGAAAGAGAAAAATCTAATCATAAGTGAAGCACTAACACAACTAGTGACTTCTCAAGTGAAGACTTCTCAAATTGAGACTTCACAAGTACCAACTTCATAGGTAGCATCTTCCACTCTTCCCCTATCACTCTAATAACATGTATTATGTCTACAATACCTCTCTTAATTATTCTTTCATCTCCTCCTTCATCTACTAGTGCCACACTTTTCCAAGTTCCTTCTCAAAGCACATTGGAACAGGTTTTTGACTTCCTTTCCAATTTACCCAGTCCTTCAAAATCATTGGAATCACCCACTAACCTATATTTTACTCAACAAAACATAGACAAGTTCATGTCTAGCTCATCATCCAAATTGGTAACATAGATCCCATCCATTCCCATATCAAATATGCCAATTGGAACTAAAGTTCTCACTATACAAACATAAACTCCACCTATCATAACCACCATGTCATTGGCATCCATTCTATTACCAGATACCTATGTCCTACCTTTCATTCTATTCACCTCACCAACTATTGATCTTACCCCAATATCATAGTCCTTAGTATCATCTATGTAATAATATTCATCAACCCTTCCCCCTTGGTTGATGTCTCTAACACCTAAGAGGAAGAAACAAGTTGTTTAGCCAAATGATTTTGAATTTAGTCAACTTATTCTAGCAAAGCCCAAAAAGGTGATAAAGGCTAAGGCCATATTAAGAGTATTTTTTAATTCTGGTCACAAGTATGTTGAAGTTATAGTGCCTCGAAAAGATAGAAACATTGAAGATATCCAAGCGTCTAAATATGAAGTAGGATGCATAGATCTTGGAAAGTAAATGCATGAGAGTGCAAAGGAGGATTTATAGGCATCAATGGCATCCTTACTAGAGAGATATGATAAATACAAGAAAATCAAGGATCAACTCAAAGTACAAGTAGAATAATTGACTTCAGTTCTACTAAAGATCACAATCATCTGAGCTAGTAGAGCCTATTGGGAATGAAACCACTAAAAAAGCAATTCAATAGGTGGAAAAGATTAGGTCTCAAGGTCAGGGTGTTAGTATTTGGATTGAAAGATTGTTAATGCAAGGTGCTCAATGGTTATGTTCTACCATCGAGTTTTTGAAAAACTTGAGTCAAGTAAAAATGGAAATTCAACAAACACTTGAGACACTCACTCAAGACTTGTAGTTAATAGAAAAAGATATTCATACATGGACTCAGTTGCACCAGTTCAAGCTAGAACTCTTGGTCAAGCAAAAATTCATTTCAAGTAGGAGAATGTTTATAGATTACAAAAAGGTAATGAATAATAAGAAAGAAGTTCTCAAGAATTTAATTAAGGATCTTGAAGAAGCCCAGGATATGTGTAACGATAATGGGCTAGACCTTACAGATAACATTGGAGAATTTCCTTGCCAGACTAAAGATGATTTTCAAGAAATTTTTCTTGTTGAAACAATAGTTCAAGAGTTCACCTCCTTGATTCAAATATAAATTGAGACAGGAACATTCACACTAGACTCCATCGAAAAGTTAGTTGAATTCCAAGTGATAATGGATAAATTATAGAGAATCTTATATAAAAGCAAAGGTATGCTAATTAACATAACAAAATCCATCACAAGGGTCCTTGCCATCTACAGAAGTACATCATGACCAAAAAACAATGAGTTCCAAGCCACCCTAAAGAGATATGAAGCATATCTGGAGAAGAACAAAAAAATAATAAATTTTTGTGTCTACGGGCACTTAGTCTATTTACTTAGATTTTTGTAAGTAATTTTTCTTTGTGTAATTTGCACATAGGAAAAGTACATAGTCCTAAGTCAAATTAGAATCTGTCAAAGAATAAGTCAAAGTAGTTATGTATTTCCTATTTTTATTCATATCTCCTCTCTATAAATAATATGATTCTCTTTTGTAAATGCATGATCACCAAGGCTATAGAAGTGAAATGCTACCAAATTGATAAACAATTTTTGAAACTTTGTGTTCATGTTGTAAATCTTGAATTCTATCAATATAATAAAGTTAAGTGATCTTTCAATTGTGGTGTGCTGGGAATGTTCATATGTCTTTTCCATTACATTTTCTTGTGCTTTGATTAGATTGTGGTGTGAAATTTTTATAAAACAAAAGGTGTCAAGACGCTGATTTTGGAGTCTTTGAGCTACATGTTGGTTACTGGGTTTGTATTCATCATTGTAAGTGACTTAATATGGTGACTTTAGGCAACAAGTTATTTTTCTTTGGTAATTTTTATCTTTTTTGTAAGTAAGGTCAAGATTTTTGGCTACACTTTTTTCCATCCATTCACGTTACTTTGTTGGAATTATTCTAGTTATTTTTTTGGCTAACTAATCTGAATATCAATTTTTATTGCTCTATCAAGTAATTTTATATTTTCACAATACATTGTAAGGAAAGAAATAAAGTTATTAAGTGAACATTAATTATAAAAAATATAATTGGATGATATGATAACACCCACTTTGATAAAATTAGTGTAAATAATGACTTGTTGTTTTAGATAGCAATAAGAAGGGAGCCTCCCCTTTCCTTGAGGAGAGATTCTATCTCATCACACTATGGCTGAAATTACCATTTGTCAGTGACAAAATATTCACCCAACAAAATGCACAATTTCTAAGTGTCTCAATCTTGAAGGCTCAGATCAAGATCAACGGCCAATATTAAAAGTTGAAGACGTGAAACTTTGATTAGAGGTCAAACATGTGACCTAGGTTGAACCAGAGCATGATTTAAAGAGCTATGTCACCACTAAAGCTCAATCAAATATCATCAGTAGATGCAGTCATATTATTAGGATTGTTAATGATGAAGTTTTATCATAATTAAAGCATAATTTTGACATCTAGTTTGAAGATTTAAAACTTATGAGGCCCATTTTTTGGGGTCACAGTATTATTTTATGACTATTATCATTTATCTTTAAATAAGATCTATGCAAATAATGATTCCTTGGCTTCCACAAGTTTCAGAGGAAGAATATGTTTGTCTAAACCTAATATAGTTCAAAAAGGAAGCTTTGTGGCCTATAGGATTTCATCAATATTATAGATGTATTAAAACCAATAAATGAGATTGATTTTTAATCTATAGTAAGACATATGCTTAGATATTGAAGTATGGGTAGCTATGAATGGTTATGAATAAGTGTCTCATATTCAACATAGCCATATCCTTGAGAAGTAGGTACCTATAGCTGCTCAAAATAGATATGGTCATGGATTTGTTAGGTCCAAAGATATGAGGATTTTGTCCTTATAAGCAAGTCAAGTAGAAGATGGCATAGATTCCCAGTGCCATTAATGCATGAGGAGATCAAGGAGTTAGTACAGTTATTATCTTAATCATTGATGACTCCTTATTCATTCTCCCACAAATGTTCCCCATCTCTCTCTTTCCCTTATGTTATAAATATAGGCTTCTAAGCCTTGAAATATATCTCTCCCTTAGGCATGACTAGACTCTGCCAAGATTGATCTTTGTAACCTTCTAAAATAAATAGATGACTATTTCATATCTCATTATTCTGGTATGGTGTGTTAATGTCAATTTGATTTACATATGTGGTAGAAATCTCTCCCTTGTCAAGTCTTGATCTCACCTAGATACTAGTTTATTTTATTATGCAGGTCATGTTTAGTTTTTAATGTCATTTTATTAAAGCTAAAAATAAGATACACTGACTGGTTAGTGCCCTGAATTAGGCTTTTCCATCACTTCCCTAAGGTTTCGATCACTTGGTGAACCTCTACATGAAATATTGATGCATAATAGACATTTGGAGTCATAGATTCAGTCTTTTGCTTATCTCATTAGTGTTTTTATAAGTTCAAATAGAGTGGATGAACAATAAATTTAGGTTTATCACCAACATTAGCTTAGATTCCCCTTTTAGTTATCTTTCTCTCCATTTTCACTCCATTAATTAGTAGGCTTTAGTGGAAATGAGATAAGTGATACATTAGAGGAGCTATCCTCATTGAAAATCTTAGAGGTCTTACCCATGATTAGGTAACCCATATCCTAGGGTCATTCCCATATTGAACTAGATTTGATTAGAGGACTTGAACAATCTTTTACTCAGCTAGGGTGTAGTCTAAGTCTCTAATTGGACCCTTGATTTTCAAGCATGAGTAAAATTCATTTTAAAATTTCTCATTAATGAGCTAAGAGTAGTGATTAGGAATATTAATTCCATGATAAATTCTCAATCCACTCTATGATAAAGAGGACAACCAAATACTTTAACAACAAGGACATACTATCTTGGATAAGAAAATAAGCCTTTTCTAATGGAGCAAAAATACCTAAAACTATCTAACTTGTGTGTATTGATGGTGAGACAAGTTAAGGTTTTAAAAAATAGAATTTAAACTATCAAAAGGAAGAAATTACCAAAACCCAAGGCTTTAAACATTGGTGGGATAAATGGCCATTTGTTTTAATCATATGCCTTTTCAAAGTTGAGCTTGAGAAAGATGATCCTCTATCAATAGTTATGAGCCCAATTCATTCCTTCCAAAACTATTATGTTATTGTCCAAGATGTATCTAATTTTAATATTCTTATTCATTATGGTCTAATGATCACAAGAAGATGTGTTAGAGGTCAAGATCTAAGTCTTTAGCTAAGATATTTTAAGAAACATTCAATTAAGTTATCAAGTGCCAATTGTTAATAATCTCAAGGTCCCTATACTTAGGAATAAATTTGCATTACCTTTATTAATGATGGTCCCTATAGATTTTTTAGGAAAGGCTTGTTTATAAGACCAAAACAAATCAATTACCATAAATTTCCAAGTGGATTTGTAAAATTTTTAAGGAAATCCATCCACCTCAATGCTTTATCATTGGCCATGCATTATACAATATAAAAAATCTCATCTAGATAAAGAGAAGCATCATAAAGTTTTTAAATTATAGGGCTCAATTTACAAGGCAACACATTTAAACATTCATGTAATGATTTTGTTCTCTCCACCATAAATTACAAGGCTTAGAACACGAGATTAGTGATCCAAGAATGCTTATGATATCTATGGAAGTTTGTGAGCTGAATATGATCTTTTGATGGCTTTAATTTTTAATTTAGCATGTATGGCCATGAGGGTTTTCAATAATTTCTTAGAGGCACAATCACTAATCTTAAGCCAATGTTATTAGGTCCTTATTTGAGCACCTCTTGTAGCATGGCTTTTGACCACTTTAATATCATATTTGAAAGAGGTAGCCATAGCATGTAATTGAGAATAAAATGGGATTTTCTAAAGAGAAGAACATACCCTATATTATTCCTTAGAAATAACATTATCATCTTTCATATGAACTCACACAATTTGATTATTATAGTGACAAAAAAAAGTGGTGATGTGGTTGATTACATCGGTCCACCACTCAACCCAGCTAGCATCATATGTTAGATGTAGCACCGAATTACACACTCTCGTAATGAGTTGGATCGTGCCCTAATGGTTGAGAAGTGACATATTCGATTAAATTAATTATGAGGGACTTTATGAAGGCCACCTCCCCATTCTATTCTAAAATTAATGAGACTATGATAAAAAATTATAACTCTTGGGTGGACATTGACAATTTTCCCATCAAAAATGGAAAAGGAAAAGAATATGCATTATGAAAAAAACATAATACAGTCTAATCATTTCAGAACTTGATCAGCATTCACCTAAAAATTAGACCAAGTGAACCAAGATTTTATAATTAATGAACACCATTGAAAAAGTGGGTACACTAAACCCAAATGGTTTTTAAAATAATATGAAGATTCACATTCCCCCATGCACCACCATATAGGGAGGACACAAATTTATCCTCAAAACTCTTAATCATACTAAATTTTCCATATTTTCCATAAATTAGTGAGGTGGATAAAGGAAAATTATTAATGAGTCATCTCCAAAATGATTTTCTTGTTAGGGCCATAATTGCAATCATAAACATTGATAACATTTAAATAATGTCCATCGATGTCAAGCATAACCCAAATAACCAAATGTGATGGATTTTCTCTTAATGCAATCATTAATGGTGCATATATTGGTGAATACAAAATACATGTTCCACCACATATGTATTATATGAAGTGAAAAATTTTAATGCATCAGGTTGGATACTTCTTAGAGAGGTCTACATAGTAAATCCTAAAATTTTAACTTTTTAAAAACATATAAAATATAAATTATCAACCATTGAGAAGTGAAGTACACAAATATTTTATAAGAGGGTTTTAGGAGACCTTGAACATTCAATTACATTAGGTTAATTAATAAGAATCATCCATGTGAAACTTTCCCTATCCATCCTCTAAATTCTCTTCTAATCCAATTATAATAAAGCTATTACCCAAAACCAAATCTTAGTGTGGCAATAAAAAAATCCCTAGCAATATGGAGAAACACTTATCCCAATTCTATTCTCATAGATAACTATTACTACTATGATGAAAATTATGTGACATCATGTGGTAGGAATGTTATTGGATGATTCCCAATAATAGTGGAAAAAGTTAAGATGTGATTCTCTTGAGAAATTTTCCTCTACAAGGTAGCTGAAAAATGAAAGATTGGGGAGAAATGAGGGAAGGAAGGATGTCATTATCCATTTTTTCACACCTTATTGGGTTTTAATAATGGGAGGATCAAGAGTATTTTTAGTCTTTTTATTCTTTGTGGTAGATTTATTAGTAGCCACAGTATGAATATTTTTAAAATTCAAACCCTTGTTAAGAGATCTACTTGTATATCCTTGGAGGCATTATTCTAAAAGCATCCAAATCTTAAAATACCTAAAAGGAACAATGCCTAAGCCAATTATAAACACCTAAAGACTATTCAAGTTTAATATTTTAAACTTTTTTATCCAAAGAGTTAAGTTTCATTCTAGTGAAACAATATTGAGTAAACATTCACATAAGTGGGAGCACTACATGTGGTTTGATCACTCTTAAAAGTATTAGAATGTTGGAAATGATCAACCACTCAACAAGGTGTGGTTATGTCTATCTAACCCATTTTTATAATACTTTTTTATAGGCTAAGCAAGTGTTAGAAGTGGATTTAGGGTTTCAAGGCAAAGGTGGATAAAATCAAAATTTGTGTGCGAGATCCAACATCTGTAATTACACAAGAATCATATTGACAAGTGGGTGCAATAAATTTTGGTAGAACATACTGTAAAAATTATAGAGATAGTTTTGGTAGATAATGGACACATACAATCACTGTAAGTACTTGATCCTCACCAAAATAGTTTGGGTAGATTTTGATAATCGGTCTCCTGAGCTAAGTGATCTTAGGTCCATTTCAAGGCATATTAGATGATTTTACACATATAGAGATCATAAAATAACAAAAACAAGATAAGTACCATATCCTCTTGTCATTTATATAAATATTAACCTCAATATCAATCTGTTTTTTACATTCATATATGTATAGTGAATAATATATCTTGCACAATCTAAATATTCAATAGTTTGGTTTATTTAGATAAATAAATCCATATTAAGTAAAAATAATGACCAACATAATAAGAAATTATAAAATTATTTTTGTACCATATAAAATCATTTTCAACTACATCTACTTGTAAAAAAAACATTAGGCTAAAGAGGACTATCAGAGTCTATACCATGTTGTAAGCCTTCAAGATAAATTTTTGCGCTCATTTAGGTAATACCATTCCTAACATCAAAAAAAATGGTTGTGACAGATTATTTGAGAACCATTTAAAGAAATAAAATATGTCAAAATGGTGAAGTTAAGGTTAAAATAAATAAGACATGGTCTTAGAAATCCTATATAGGCAGTGTGAGATAGGGTGAGACAAGACAACCAAGCAAAAGATAGATATATAAACCCTAGAAAATAAAATTTAATCAAGTTCTCTTTTTTGAATTTTTATGTTTTAAGATAAGTTCTTAAATTTACCTCATCTTTTAGATGAATCCTAACACATGTAAATCTATTCAGGCCTTTATATAAATCTAATATTGTTTTAAAATAGTTCACTTTTATCTTTAAAAGATAAAAATATGTCAACCTATTTGATGGTCATCTATTCTATTTCTTTTTATTTAATTGTTCTTCTGATTATTTTATTAGTTTATTACTATTTTATCATATTTTGGAAAACTTAGCAATATGTAGATTACCCTAAGTGACAAACTATTTTGTAAAATACATAATAATAAAATTACAAATATCAAGCATTCACTGATTTGAAACTTACTAAATATGGAAACTTGCTAAATAAGAAAAATGAAATAGGAAACTAATACTTAGCTAAAAACAATTATATGAGATGAATCAAAAATTAAAACTACCAGGGTGGCCAGATATAGTGATTATGAAACTAAATCTTCAGTTGAAATGAGCCCTAAAAACATCACCCTAAGATGGATATGAGAGGGTACTTATGTACTCTATGAGGCCAGTCCTATCAAACAAACAATGAAGATTTTAGATTTTTGGGTTATGTTCACCTTTGTGTATATATTTCATGTTCTATACAAGAGCTTTAAATTATCTACAATGACAAGTGTATGAGTATTTATCATTCAAAAACCCTAGCTCATTGACATGTGAAGACCAATGCAAATAAATGGAAGAAAAAGGGGTTAGTTTTTTAATATGGACATGACCTAAACACCCCATGTGTTGAGCATCACCTATATACCAATTCTCTAAAGAGGAATCAAGATTAATGTTGTTATACCATTATATGGTGGTGTGTGAAAAACTAATTCAAAGTGTTAGATGTTCGTACAATAATGTTGTGATTAAGTGATTTAACCATGACTTGTGACCTTAGAGATGTATTCAAAATTTAGATTTGGGATATTATGGCTATATGTAATCAAAATTGAGATAATTGAGGAATTTTTACTCAATGTGCAATTAGAATTCAAGGTCTTTTTAGTTTAGAAGCCTTTTGTGTGAAAAATGGTTTAAATTTGTTTATATAGTCATATATTTGAAATTCCTTCAAATGGAGATTATTAGTGACATAGGTCAACCTTTCTATAACTCTAAATTTTTTAAATTAGTAATTTTTGAAAGGAGGACAAGATAGGGGGATTGGATAATAGAGCAGGGTGCTTCTATCCAATAGGGTGTTGTTATCCATTAAGGAAAAACATTAGTGTTAAGGGACTGGTATGGATTGGATGATGGTTGAGGTTGATATCATGAAATATAGGTGCCTTCTATTTTTGTTAATCAACTTAGAAGAGTGAGTCATCCACATGTAAGGAGGTCAAAAGTGATCAAAAGGACCCTAGGATAGGTCAAGAGCTAAGTGTGTAAAGGAGTGGTCACAAGTGCATTGTTTTAGCTTAAATGTTAATTTAATTTTCTACATCCCCCCCCCACTTTTATTATAGTAATGCAACAAATTTAAATTACTAGAGTAAAAGGAAAAGTGTGTACTTGAACTCATAGTGAAGTGTAGTCCTGAATGTAGCAATAACATTGAATTGTGCTCCATACAAAACTGTAATAAAACATATGTAATATCAATCTTTACTTAAGATGAATATCGAAAGGAAAAAGATAAGAAACTAGAGAATGAGAAGGAATGAATACACCTTATATGGCACATGAACTATTGTGTTTTCCTAGTGCAATATTAGTGACTATAGAGGGTAGGACCTTTGGGTATTTAATGTACATTAAAAAGCTTGGATTGGACTGTACATGCCCCAATACTCATTAATAGGAGAGTGTGCTTATGAACTCAAAGTGTGATTAACTTCATCATCACATACCTTGAGTATTGAAGTAATTTGGAATCACTATATGAATCCCAATAGATCATTGAGGTGTAAAAACTAGTACAAATATTAGAGTAAATACAAACCAATTGGTGTAAATAGAATAAGGCTCAATTTTGGTGAAAAATTAGCATAAAACGATTGAAAATATTGAGTATAATCTAGGTATAATGTATACAACATGGAGAATGACATGTAATTTCCATTCTATCTACAAAATTGGTGCAAAAAAATGAGTAATGAAGAATATGTGTGTCATTTACATGCCTCCAAAATGATATCTAATGTATATGGATTCTGAAACTAAGTAATAAAAACTATGATTTTGAGCAAACCTATATGTTAACCTGGAACAACATATCATGCATGATGCCCCTACACTGAGCAAATATGAGACAAAACTGATTAATTCTTAAAATTAAGATTATCAAACTATTTAATAATGTCTTGGGTAATTTGAGACTTTGATAAATTATGGAAATGCTTATTTTTAGGCATTTAGAAAATAATAGTGGGAAGGATATAAGAGCAATGTTCTCTTGTCTAATAGGGCATTCCTATCTATAGTTATTTTTTGTGCATTTTTTAAGACTGAACTTATGTTGACTATGTTATGACTCCCAAATTTTGTGTGTGTATTGATCTAGGAGGTATGGTCTCTAAGATAAGCCTCTATGAATTCCTCCTCTTTTGAGGTGAGTTATTGATCTTGAACAATAAATTAACTGAAAATAAAAAGTTATGTGATATATTTTATGACATAAATATGTAAATATGAGTAATGGTGATAACATGGAGAAGCATGGAATCATCATATAGATAAACAAAGTATAGTAGGAATGTGAGATGTATTTAGGAATAAGCATTCATATCAAGAGTGTCTAGATAGATGTTAGCATTTAGGAATGTAAATAAATGATCAAATTGAGTATGTAATGTTGAATATAACTACGTAGGGAGGAATGCATGATATCAATCATGGCATTGGAAGGTCTAGGTGGATGCATGGTGTCCATCATGTCATTGAAATTTGGTCAAATAAATAAGCAAGATGTCATGGGCATGGCATACACAATCAAATATTACTTGTAAATCACACAAAGCACATGATAAAAATACAAATGGCTATATATAAGAGACATGTTCAATGTCACTCACTTGAATTAAATATTTCAAATGTCCTCACATGCTTAAAAGCAAGAAATTAATCTTGTAGCCACATAAAAGGACATGTTCAAATGTTTGTATACACATAGAATACACACGAAAAGACATATTCAAATGTCTACATACATGTATAAGTAATCAATCAAGGCTTAGATCCAAATGTAAAATACATATTCAAATATATTCAATGGAAAATAGAGAGTGTATACAAGCCTCAAAGCTAAGAAATTAACATGAAAATTAAGCATGATAATATGTGATTGTTCAAAAGGAGCCAATTTATTGAATGAGTAGATTCATTAATTGAGATAACCAATGTATATCGAGATGTTAGAGAGTGATCAATATAAAAATATGTAATGTTATGTAAATAATTGAGTTGTAAGTAAGACAAGGTAACCAAAAAGGTACAAAAAATGTGTATAATATGCTCACAATGATTTAGTTGATGAATGCACATGTTTTAGAAAGCATGTGTCTGGTCTGTAATTGGGTAATGATAGTCTGAACTCACTAAAAAATAATGGGGTGATGGACACAAGAGCAAGGCACTCTTGTCTAATTGTAATTTCTAGATGTGTAACACTCATATTAATTGAAACTAAGTATGTAAATGGTGTTATGTGTAATCTTAAATCATTCCTGTACATTGGTGAAGCATATATGATATAAAACTAGATAAAATAATTATGCAAAACTAAATTGATGTATGACAAAGTATATATAAGCTTGCATAGGTCATAATTTTGGTATTTTTTTTAATATTTTACTCTTTTTTAATCTTTTCATATATGTATAAATAATAAGTACAAAGTGAAAAAGAGATACTAACTGGCGAGTCATGCAAGGGACTCACAGTCAATAGGCCATGTGTCTTAAAAGAGAATTGTAACCTATTATGAAGGGAAAGGGGTATGTTGTGGTGATTGCATTAAGTTGAATGGGGAATATGAATATGGAATGCCCATTTTACTATAACTATGACTACCATATTTATGATTTGTAGAATGTTGTCTCTATGGTGGATCATGATAAATTATAGGGATTTTTGACCAAACTTGAAGAATGTTAATCTTGTGTTTTTGTCTTATGTGAAGTACCTTTGGTGTTCTATAATATCAATCAAGGACATGTATAAGTAGAGATAGGTTCTCTATAACATGTAACAAATATCCTCTAAAGAGGCCTCTTAATGATAGGCCTCCATGTAAGGGAAGATATCTATTGTGTAAATCTCTAAGTAGGTTGCACTTTTATGGGTGGCTTAGCTGAAAGTTACAATGTAATAACCAAAGTTTTCTTTGATAGGTCGTAATCATAAGGGATACTCAAAACTATAATAACCTCATTATAATGTATATTCTTTAATCATCTATGAACTATAAAAATAACTGCATGAATCTTTTTAATCCAAGGGCATCCCAATAATATATCAAATACCTTTATACTAGATACTAATGTGAATCTAGTGGCCACATGTGTGGGACCAACTTATAATGGTAATGTAATCTAACCAATGGAGCTATGAATTTTACCATTGAATCATTTTATGACCATGGTGGTGGTAATTAAATCTTGATTTATATATTTGAGATGATAAAGAAATGTGTTTGTGCACATGTTCACACTTGAAACCTTATCGACCATGACACTCTGAATAGGCTGGTGATCAATATGAGATCATACAAATAGAGAGTGTAAACATGAGGCATCATATACTATTTCATGCTCTAAAAATGTGATGAGTGGCATAAATGGGACTAAGGTATGATAGGCACCTATGATACCATTCAAAGGATTTTTTTTCCTCTACATGCAAATGGTAAGAAATTGGTGGATGGTGTGCATTATATGCATAATACACACCTTATATATCTAGTGTATTAGTAGTTATATGCTTAGGAAAAATATCACTAAATATTTTCATTGCCTTATTTTCACTTGGTTATGCCTTTGTACTTTCTATTAGGATGCACACATCAATGATGTTTGCATCTATCAAATCCTTAATTTTATGTCTCAAATGGATATATTTTTTATTAGTATGGCCTAGTTCCTTATGACAATCATAAAAATCATTTTGGTTAAAACATTTTAGAATATGTTGATTAACATCAACCTCTTTAATGGGAGGGTATGACATTGCATTCTAATAGCATTTTGATGACCTTATATGGAGTTTCTCATAGATTTGTAAATTGTCTCCTTGGAGGAGATGATAAGACAATGCATGGAGTGGGCTCTGAAATTACATGTACTATTATATTTTAATCATTCTTATTATCATTTGGCCTCACCTTGCATGATGGTTTTCTTGAACTCTTTATATGTATATCTAAATTAGTTTTATACATAAGATTATTTATTACCAATAACTTAACTTATCTTCTTTATAGTTTGACACAAATTTCTGAATGAGGTAAAAAATTTGAGCTTGATAGATTGTGAAAGGATGGGAGAAGACTTTTCTTAATATGTCTTGTAACTCTTTGTCTACCATAAGATTTGTCATTTTGGACAACATGGTCTTGTACCTTAAGACATATTTGATGATAGGAATAGTAGATTTTTGTTTAAGTTGGGTAATATGAGCACATTAAATATTCTCATTAATTTTGATTTAAAAATGTGCTAAAAATATATTAGTAAATGGATTAAATACATGTACAAATTGTTTTGGTAAATCATACAACCATTATAGTGCATAGTCTTTATGACTTCTTAGAAATAACTTAGTTAATAATTTGTCATTAGACACATAGTCCAAACATGTTGTGTGAAATGTTTTGAGATGTTGATCGAGGTCACCCTACCATCATATAGTGTATCCTTAGGTGCCACAAAACCTATATGTAGGGTATATACTGCTATATGTTGTGTTAATGGAGTGTGAAACAAAATATGAGAATCTAGTGCTTGGTTATGTTTCAAAGCACCTTGATCTAAATGTAATAGCTTAGTTTACATAGATTTAATCTCTTATCTAAGGGATTTTACATCAAGAGAGGAAGAATGTGTGTTAAACAAAGGCAATGTTAGCAATGAAATAGTAATCAATTGAATCTCTAGAGTTTCCCCCTTTGTGAAAGTTGGTAAAAAAGTTGTATCCAATGGGGTAGAAGTCTAAGAATATTATGCCATGTTTGTATTTTTGATATCCAAAAGAGTTTTTTTTTCAAGATGGTATTATGATTCAATAGGTTTATCATGAATAATTTATCTATAATTCTATATAACTTCATCTTTATTTAATTCAATATGTTCACCATTTATAGGAGAGAGTACATCTTGGTGTCCACCTTGGGGAACAATGTTATCTTGATCATATTGTTAAAGTCTACATGTTCACCATGTGTAGGAACATTCAAAGGTGGGATTACACTCTTTTGATTATCCATATTATGAATTCTATATGGAGGGATCTAAGTTTACTCAATTGTAATACCTTCTAATCTAGCACTTCTTCTTAAAGGAGTAGAAAGAACATTCTTAGATTGCATATAATAAGCAATAGAAACTTTAAAAATTATTGTTATAAATAAATGTATCAAATATTAAAATCATAAAACAACAAATATAAATAGAAAAAATGAGGATACAAACCCTAAAAACATTTATGGTTAAGGTTTTAGAAACATTTAAATAATAAACAGGTTCACCAATATGTTTTATCAAATTTGAGAAATCCTAACGATACGTAGATTACCTTGAGTGACAAATTACTATGTAAAATTATAAATAATAATACTAAAAATATAAAGCATTTACTTATTTTAAACTTGTTAAATCTAGAAACTTAATAAATAAGGAAAATGCGATAGAAAATTAAGACTTATTTAAAAAATAGTGATGCAGGAAAAATCAAAAGTTGAAACTGGTAGGATGGCTAGATCTAGTGACTCTAAAACTAAATATGAAATTTAAATGAGCCCTAAAAATAATCCCCTAAGATAGATAGGATAGGGGGTCACTCACATCCTCTATGAGGTCAGTCCTATCCAACACACAATGAATATCTAGGATTTCTAGGTTTTATTCATTTTTATTTGTATATTCTATGTTTCATGCGAGAGCTTCTGCTTAGCTACGATGACCACTTTATGAATTTTTTCCTTAAAAAAATCTACCTCTGTGACATATGAATACCGCTTCAAATCAATGTGATAAAAATGGGTTCGTGGTTGAATTTGGGCTTGACCTCAACACCCCATATGTTGAGAATTGCCTACATACCACTACTCTGAAGAGGGATCAAGCTTCATATAGTTTTCCCATGCTATGCCGGTGTGTTAATAACTAGTGAAAAGTGTTATTTTTTGGTTCAATATTTATGTTATTAAGTTATTTAACCATGACTTATGACCTTGGATATGTATTCAGACTTTAGCTTTAGGTTATTAGGGTCATAAGTAATCATAATTAGGAGAAATGGGGAATTTTCTCTCAATGTGCACTAATAAATCTAGTGGTTTTCAATGGGGAGGCTTCTTGTGTGCAAAATTTTTTTAAATGTATTTATATAGTAACATTTATTAATGGGTTAGATGACACACCAACTTAGGTGTGGGGTTTTGTTGGCATGAAATTTTTTTAAGAGGATAAATCGATGACTTCATGTCAACAACCTGGGGAATAAAGACCCTCTCCTATTAGCAGGTGGATCTACCTTTATTGAAATCCAAAATAGGAAAGTAAAAAATATTTTCAAATAAAATAATGTATATCATGGGATAGTAATTTTAACCTAAAATTATGAAAATGAGTTCTTAGAAAGGAATATGTAGAGAGGGGGAGAGAGAAAAGGGAGAATTTTTAGGCAACAAATTCACCAAGTTAGAAACTAAGATTGGATGAAAGTGTTGAGAGAAAAATTGAATTCCAAAGGGAGAAAATCTCTCATTCAGTGGGTTGAAAAGGCATAATCATATCCTTAGGGATATCAAACACACACCAAAAAACTATTTAACTCTAATAATAGAAATGATTAGCACTTTACATTTTCTAACAGAAACACCAAATAAATTATCTATATTCCCATTGAGATTTTCACGTGTTGGAAATATAAATTACAACTCCAGATAGAAACTTTGTAATATAATTTATTATTCTTAATAATTTTAAATTTTTAACAATGGAAATGAAAATTAGATACGTTAAATTAATCAAAAGACATAATTCAAAAGATATTACTAACATAAAGTTTAGGAACACCTCTTTATATTGATTTCTAAAGAGTAGAGTGTCTTATCTCCTTTTACAATGCTTTGACAAAATTGTATCTATTTAGAAACTATAATATGAATACCTAACTTGTATTTATAGGCTAAAATGGGTGGTTATGGTGAAAAACCACCTATTTTTCCTTTTTACAAAGTTGCAAAAACACGAACAATAAATTATCACTTGAAAAGGTGCAAAAACTTTTTGAGCATTTAACACCACTTGAGGAAAAACATTTGGAGTATTTTGCGCTACTTGCAAAAGCACATTATCAATTTTCATAACTTTAAAATAAAGTTGGGAAAAACTACAAAGATAATTTGTAGAATGATAATATACATTTACACATGGAAAATGAGTGCAACAATACAAATCAGGTGCAAAGATATAAGAGAAGAAAATACAGAAACACTAAAAATAATTCTTCTTGTTACTATATTGATAGTTACCTTTGGAGATATGCCCTAATAAAATCTTCATTAGGTCTATATGTGTACCTATAGGCAATGTTCATTGAGTAGTCTAACTCTTTTATTTCCTAAAGCTTGCCTTGGAGACTATTTATCTTCATGTTTAGATTATCTACATTCACTTAAAATTTGGGTAACTAGTGAAATTATGCATGACCAAATGCATATGTGGGATTGAAAATTTCTTGAATTCACTCTTTGAATTCTCTAATAACGGTCTCAATTTAAATCAGATTCCCAATTTGATCTTTTTCATTGATAAAAGGATAATTCAAATTCTTGACCTCAATGTTAATTTCCATCATCATGTCACTTCCAAGTGACCTTCCATTGTTGAATTTCTAAAGATAGTCTTGAAGAAATTGGACTCTAAATTTAGTAACCCAAATAAATTCAATCTGATAGATGATTTCTTCCTTATTGATCACTCCTTCTTTAATAAGGTTAATAAAAGGAAATTTTGAGAATTCGACCAGCCTAGGAATGAATTCTTCCCAATTTTATTTCTCTTTTTTTTAGATTTTAGAGAACATTATTGCCATAGTAAGAATTATCAAGGTTCCTTAATCAGTAACATTTTCAATCCAATCCAATTTGTCCTACCTCTCTTACTTTATCCAATGTCTCAACATACAGACTCGATGAAGTGATAGCTAGTTTAATTGGCTCAATAAATCTATATATTATTGAGTTTAACTATTCTACCTTTTCTTTCAATTCATCCTTAATTTCCTTGTCTTTATCTATTTTTTCAAAAATGGTACCAATCACCAACTATATGTCCCCTTTCATCCCTTCTCTGGTTGATTTTTCCAAATGAACCATGGATACTTGGTAATCTTCAATCCTGATTTCTAACTTATCCATTTAAACCATATAAATGGCCACTTATGCATATTTTTCTCCCTTTTCATCTATTACCATTTGTGAAACTATTCTTGCTTTCTTTGGCCTTTTCAAGAAAGGAATTGTTAAAGTTCAAAAATTTATCTCCTCAAGTTCAACAATTTTTCTTGTTTTTCACTACTGTGGACAACCAATCTGATGTTGTCATGTTTGAAAAAATCAATGAAACAAAAGTTGAGACTAGTGGAACAAGCCTGGCTAGAGTTAAAGAAGGTGTTTTCTTAGTTGGGGCACCTTGGAAAGATGTTTATATTTGTTATTGTGTATTGATTGTATCGATAGGAATTCTTGGAGAGGAGACAAAAGGAAATTCAAGATTCGAGAGAGAAGATGAGAGATATGAGTAACCTCTTGCAATGGGAAAGTAGGTGAAATAAATAACATGGTATCATCTCAAGCCAAGAATTGTTAATTTGTATTCTCTAAAAGTTCTTGAGAAAATGGGAAACTATCAACAGAAACTTCTTGAGGAATTGAAATTTTAGGAGAAGAAGAGACATTTTCACTTAACCTCTTTATTTTTAGCTTGATAGTCTTCTATGATTGAACATCTTGTTGAATAGCTTTAGGTTCATGTACCTCTTCTATCATTGGGGGTTCCCTACTCAGGCCTGCTTCATCTATATTTTCTAGTTCATCTTGTTAGTTGTAGAAGCTACCAAATTCATCTTCCCCAGCAAGTGTAGGGAACTCAACATTCGTAACATCCACTCCTTTGCTCTTCAACCACCTAAGATTTCTATCAAGGACCACTCTTGTTTTACTTTTGAGAGATGTAAAATCCATTTTATTCCAATAGACTATAGGCAATGGCTTTGTCATGATGTTTTCTTTTTCAAAGATGGGGTCCAATGTGATGTCATCATCTACCAACTATTTTGGCACTTTCATTATGCCAAATTTGACTATTTATTTCATGGTAAACTATGAATAGTCCTTTATCCTCACTAATTTCTCATCATTACAATCCATCCAATAGTCTTTAAAATGTAGAAGATATTGGTATGAAGGTCCAATAATTAAGCCCTTATAGTCAAATGAAAACCTGATTTGAAACATACTAAGGGTATTGTGAGATATGTATTGTTCAATTGTCTTGAACTTTACCAATGAAGAAAAAGTAAGCATATCAATAGATATTAGAAATTTGATTCCTATTTTATATCATCTTGTTAGGAACTTGTGTTTTTCAATAAGTTATCTCCCCAATTCCATTAGTGCCCACTTATCACTGGCATATCATGGGAGCATATAAGGAGCAACTTCAAAACCACTGATTCTCAAATAACTAAAGGTTGGGAATTATATAAACTAATTTCCCCATCTTGCTATCTCTATATTGTTTGAATCTAATATTCTCATGTTGAAGAGTTCTTTTTCAAATAATTGAATGACAAAATGAAAAAATCAATCCATCAAAATATCTTTGACTTACTATAACATAAATGAGATATGAAATCATATAAAATTTTCACGTGGATTTTACCTCCATGAGTTATTTGTAAATGGCATCACTAATCAACTACCCCTAATTGATATATTATTCATTTTTTAGGATCATCTAAATGAATCTGTACATCATGTCTAAAATTTATTTATTGTTTGATTTCCCATCTTGTGTAATAATGTAATCATGTCATTTATCTCATTTTTTAAGTCAGACCTTGCAAAAAAAATTGGAAGTTGTGTGGAGGAATGTTTTAGCTTAGTCAACCATGCATTGTTGACTTGTTTAGCATATGTCATACTATTATCATCCCAAAAGCTTTGGGAGGACTCGGGAGTTAGATGCACAAAAAAATTCATGATCTCAAAGGTGAAAAATATTATCAATTTATTCAGGAACAAAACTCACTACCAATTCCCCTGTGAATCTTTTACTCTTATCTTTGATTTATAGTTATTTTCCATGACCAAAACTAGTTTAGGGGACTATACTAACATTGGGAATGTTTATACCTGTGCCAATCCACTATCAAAAATGCTTTAACCAAAATCCATTTTATGCATTGTGTTCATTCTTTTCCAAAACACGTCTAAGTAAATGTGACCTAGATTTGTGTCAGTGATATTTCTAACATTGAATTCTAATGGCAAAAGACATGTCACACCTTGAAATTTATACTTCATGGTTTCTTTGTATTTTACTTGGAATTGTCTTGTGTAGAGTAAGAGATGAAGACATCAAATTTTACAATAAAACCAATAATTTGGAATATTCACAGAAAATAAGTTGTTCATGCAAACTACTAGAACATGTTTTTAATGCTACCTGTATTAAATAAAACTTTCTTCTGACCAATTTTTTTGCTTGCAACTGTACCTATAAAATTTCCTTATATTTTTTATTTATCAAACTTTTATGGAAAACACAAATGAATTAAAAAAAATTGTGATTTTTTTAATTTTAAAATATTTTTCCATGTTCCCAATTGGACCAAAATATTAAAAATCAATTGCCAATTGATTTTTACCAAAAAATCAAAATTTTGAGCTTGTCTAAAGAAATATGGATTTTATCAAATTTCCAATGAAAATAAATTACACTAATTTTTAAAAAAAAATAATTTAAAAATCTCATAAAAATATACATTTTTATATATTTTAGTAACCCTCAACTTTCCTAGGGAATGTAGTCTTCTTTCTTCAAGGGTGTCACATGATAGTGTAATTTTTTTTTAAAAAATAAAGGCGATCAAATATGTTCTTGTCAACTTTATATCCCTTTTTTAAAAAGTCTGTACAATCAAATTTTTGTCTATATGAAATCAAAAATTCTCACTTTTTCAATTTCTTCCTCCACTCCACCTTGATCATACACTTTAATTTTTACAAATGAAAAAATTTAAAATAAAATTTCTACCTTTTTTATTTTTATACTCTCCTCCCTCAGGCAGATGGTAGTTGTACAACTCAAAAATTTGACAGAAAGAGCCAAAATAACTTTTGAAACTATTAATTGATTATTTTTTGTAGGTCATATGGCTCATGTAGCTGAAATAAAACTTAAAAATGAATAAATCTTGCCTTATTTTTATTAAACCTACTTTTTTAGAGGGTGTACGACTGGTCGTATGACACCCATACTTTTAAAACTCTTACTTCTCTTTGGCATTGCTCCACATTTTAGTGATTGGCTGATGTAAATAAAAAATTGATTTTCAAAACCTAATATTTCTTCCTCAAAATTATATGACTTGTTGGATGAATGAAAATATTTATTCTAAAATTCCTCTCTTTTTCTTGGGTGTTCTTGCACAACCTTTTTCTAGTTGAATAAAAAATTAAAATAACTTCTTTTCATTTATTTGCTTCTCTTATGTGAGCTTGAATATATTTCTTCTTGGTGAATGATGGCTAAAACCTAAATAAAAATTCAATTTTTAATCACTAAAACTACCAAAGTTGAGCATGCAAGTTGAAAAGATATTTTATACGGGAAGACAAACTTTTTTTAACATCGCCTGAGAAAATAACCGTATTTGCATGATTATCAAAAAAAATTATTGAGTTTGCATGCAAGTTGTAAAATGAGACTTTAATTTGCAATGACAATTTGCACTGTTGAAATATGCAATTGCAATGTGGAAGTTTGCATTTACATAGCTCTTGGAAATTTAATTTAAATTTTCACAAAAAAGGGGAAGCATGATTTGTATTTGCATGACTTATGAAAATAAAATTTGTAATTGCACAAAAAGGAGAAACTCAAAAAGATTTTGTCATTTACATGAAGTTTTGAATCAATTTTGCAATTTACACAAAAGCCCAAAATAAAATTGTAATTTTCATGAAAACCTAAAAAAATTACAATTTACATGGGAGCTGAAAAAGATTTTACAAATGGCACAGAGACTAAAAATAAATATACAATTTTCACAGAACACAAAATTGACTTTGTAATATGCACAAAGTGGAAAAAGGAAATTATAATTTGTACACTTTTTTGAAAATTAACGTGTGTTTGCACAACTTATAGAAAGTTAAATGATTTTTGAAAATTGTGGGATATGTTAATGGCCTTTTACACGGGAGGTTCAAATGTATTTTTAAATAATTTGGGGTAAAAATCAATTTGGCTGTAAATTTTTAATTAATTAATTGAAAATTTGATGGTTTTGGGTTCAGTTCAAATTTTTTTAGCCATTTATTAAAAATTAAATTTCTATCATTTTTTATCCATTTTATAAAACTGTGACAATAGTTGGCTTCGACTGAGACTTAAAACTATAAGGAATGTAAAGAACTTGAATTTTTTAGTTTTGTAGGTTGGCATTTTATCCATTGGGAAATGGAGTCTTTAGCAGCAACTTTGATAGATTTTTAAAATCTTTGATCTTGAATAAAGCGATGGATCCTCAAGCCATTGAAGAGATTTCACATGTCAAAATATAGTGTATATGAGGGTTAGGTACCCATCCTAACAGGTGATTTCACATGTCAAAAGATAGGGTATATGAGTATCAGGTACTCAACCTGATAGATGCTTTCATATATCCAAAAGGATAGTATCTACGAAGGCATTTTAGTTATGTGTTTTTACACAAATTAATGTGAAAAGAGAAGAGTGTATTTCATATTCTTCATGATAATCTCTTGAATACCAACCTAACCAAGATCAAGTTAAGTGACTATGACATTCTTACTTGTGCAAGACTAGCATCTATAAAATGATTCAATTCGAAGGCAAATCATCATTTGAAATGATAGATGCTTAGAGGTGAACATGAATATTTATATAACAGCAACTTATCTGGCTAAGGAGTTATTAACCAGCTTGATTAGGGAAAATAATAGGGATTATTTGAGATAGTAACCCTCAATATAATGAAGCAACAGAGGGGAAAAAAGGGAAAGGAAATAATACAACAACACAAGCCAAAAATAAAGACCAGAAAAGAAACATAACTAAAATTGTATTTAGATATGTACAAAATAGGGCCCCCTGATTCTGACTAGAAATAGTGTTTCAAATATTTTCCATTAAAGGGTAATGGTAGATGAGTTCCATCATGATACACCAAGTAAAAAGTATTATTATTGAAAAAATGTCTAATCTTGAATGGCCCCATCCAAATCGAATCAAACTTCTCGTGACTCCCTTTCCATTCTCAATGACTATCTGAGAGTAGAACCAAATTTCCTACTTGGAATTCTCTTTTCTTTTCCTTTTTCTCAAAGAGAAATTTGACATGAGCCTAATATTCTATGACCCTGTCAACCACCTGTATCTTTTTTCTTTCAGTTTCTATAGGTAGAATATTCTTTTATCTATTGAGCTTTCAAATTTTGATTCTCAACTACTCTAAATAATTGTAGGGTAGGTAACTCAAGAGTTGTGGGAATCACATAATCTATTCCATATAAAAACTAGAATGGAAACACACCAATATCCTTTTTTGGAGTTATATGGTCTACCCAAAGAGCATCATATACCTTTTTGTGCTAATTTTTCTAATTCTCATCTACTACCTTACTCATGATTGTAAATAGATTTTTATTGCTCAACTCGACCTAACCATTACCTTGTAGATGATAGTTGGACAAATGAGATAGATAAATACCATATCTATAACAAAATGCAATCATCTCTTGAAGAAGAAAATTTATAGGCATTAGCTGTAAAAAAAAATTTGTGGGATTTCATATCGTAACAAAATATTTTCCTTAATAAAGTTGCAAATGACTTCTAAAGTTGTATGCTTAATATGAATCGCTTCTACCCACTTAGTAAATTAATCTATTGTTGTAAGAATGTGAGTATGACCTACACTTAAATGAGGATTCAATGTCCCAACAAAATCTAATCCCCATTGCTAAAAAGGTTCTTCAACTATTATTAGTTAAAGAGGAAGTGCTACTAACTTGGGTTTGCCTACAAATTATTAGCATGCCTCACACTTTCTCACCCATTCGTATGAATATTTAAAAAGAGTTAGCTAATAATAATGGGTTCTGATAATTTTATATGTTTTTACCCTGGTAGAAAAGTGCCCTTCATAGGCCTAATCATGAAAAGCTTGTAATAATTTCTTTTGTTGTTCATTATCATCACACCTTAATAAAAAGTCATCAATGTTTTTGTTGAAAAGAGTGCCATCCTATATGACATATTTATTAGCCTATAGTTTGAGCATTCTACATTGTTTAGCATCCAAGTGTTAAGGACCTTATCCATATGTAAGTAATGTCAGAAAACCATTCATTAATATAATTGACAAACAATACCAAAGGAAACTCTAGATAATTTTGTTCATCTAAAATTATTGAAGACCCTGATTGAATATCTCATTGTTCTGCCATGAGTTGACATAGTCCTTTTCCTTGAACTAGTTTTTTAGGTTTTATTTCTAGATCATATTCTTACACTTTAGCTATCTAATTCCCTAATTTAGAACCAAGTTCTTTTTGAGTTAAAATAGATTTGACTATTGTACTTGGTACTATTACCATAAAATGTAAATGCAATATGTAACACCTAATTGGTACTTTTACCATATAATGTAAATGCAATATGTAATACCTGAATTGTTTGACTTCTTTCACTACCACACAGGCATTCTTTTCCTCAAGAGAATATCTCAATTCGTAATCTTTAAGATTAGAACTCATGAAGTCAATTGGGGATTTGATACCCTCATTATTTTTTTGAATCAATATTTATAAGAGTGTATGCTCTAAAACATAACAATAAATAATGAATTCTTTCTTAAAATCAAGACAAACCTATGTTGGCACATGAGCAATAATAGTCTTTATCTTTTTAAATGTTTCTTTACCTTCATTTTTCTACCTAAAAGAAGGTTTTTCTTTCATCATGTTCGCAATATGTCTAGTGAGCTCAACAAAATTAGGAATGAATCTTCTCAAAAAGTTTACTTTTCCAAAGAAGGAATGCACTCTTGGTTTACTGATAGGCAATGAAAGTTTTCAAATTTCCTAAACCCTTTCTGGATTGATCCTTATTCCTTCTTTCAAAATAATATGACCTATGATTTTACCTTTAGTCATTCCAAAATCAATTTTTTTATGGTTAAGAGAAATTCCATGTAAATAACACTTTTCAAAAACTCTCTTGAAATGTGCACACTGATCTTTTCAATTTTTGAGAAAATTGTCAGATCATCGAGATACACTACAATGATTTTATTCTTCACTTATCTCAATACCAAATCCATTGCCCTTTGAAAAGTAGCTCCTACATTAATCAATCTGAATGGCATTTTCCTATATGAAAAAGTGCCCCAAGGTGTTGTGAAATCCATTTTATGTTGATCTTCTTTGTTAACCTCAATTTGGTTGTATCCTAAAAAACCATCAAACATTGAAAGCATTTTAGCACCTGTTACTACTTAGAGAACTTGATCCATGACCAATAGTGGATAATTGTCTTTGAGGGATTCTTGGTTGAGGTTCCTTAAATTGACACAAATTAAGATCTCACCATTCTTCTTATGAACTCGTACTATGTTAGCTACCCAAGTTTAATGGTGGATAGGAAAAATATTGTGAGTATAAAGAATATTTTGCACTTCAACAAGAATTATTCCTATGATTTTAGGATTATATTATCTCAATTTTTATTTGAAAGTTTTTGCATCAGGGATTAGAGGAACCATATGTTGCATCTTTCTAGGATGAAAAGACTTAAGTTTTATGTATGAATACACAAGTATATTAATATACTTATGGAGAAGGCTAACAAACATCAATTTTTCTTCAAGTGAGAAGCATTTTCCAATATTAATGAACCTAAGATGTTCATCTGAACCAATGTTTACTTTTTCATAGTTAACAAAATCAATATTTTCTTTTCGCATTTTACTCTTTATAAATCTATCTGTTTATCAAACAATTCTTCTAAACAGACTAGGCCTTTAAAAATTTTATTTCCTTTTAAATTGATAAAACCTTCTTCATCTTGTTTTTTCATGATTCCCTCTTTTGATATATGAACTAAAGATTCTCTGTATAAGGAATTGCTAGCTTCAAAGTAAATTTTTTTGAAGATGTCTACGTTCTCAAGGAAAGAGATAATCTACTAATTTTCATTAAAAACTTGTCATTTATCTGCATTATCTAGGACACTTGGTCTGTATATTAGTTCAATTGTATATTTTTATGTACCAATATTTGCATAGGGAATCATCAAATAAGCTGATACTACCAAGGTGTCATTTTAGAGTTATGTTCTCGAGGAATTATATAGATAGAGAAAGCATCAAATATTTCAGTTTTATCTCATAATTTATTCCTATAATGCCTTAGATGATCATTTTTTACATGGTACTAACCTTTTACCTACTTCACAAAGAGTTCGATGCAACCCAAAACTTTTAAATTCTTGATTCCCATCTCTTCTACTATCTATAGTCCCTACAAAAATGCTTCATATTTAACTGTATTATTGGTATAGTTAAACTGTAATTTATAGTAAAAAGGAAAAAAATCTTTAGACAAAGATATAAAGACCACTCTTGCACATGAACCTATTGATGAAAAACTACCATTAAACTCCATTATCCAAACATCATTCATATTTGATTGCATGATTTTTTGTAACTCGATATCTTTCTCTATCATCACAAGACAGTTACCAATTCCTACATCTTCATAAAAAATATTTGCTCTAGGATCATCAACCTTTTACACTGTGTAATTTGTTTTAAATTCAAGATCCAGACATTGTTTTACTCTTTTCATTGGAATCATAGCATCTGATAAATCCATTTGTATTTTGCCTCCCAATTATTTGCAAAAATGTATACCCAAAAGAATGTCATAAGCTATTGGAATATCTACAACCAAAACATTGATTTTAATTCACTTTTTCGAAAAGATTCCAAATCCATTTGGGAATATTTAATCTATCCAATGAGTAGAACTTGTTTTACCTACATGGAATAACAATGCCTAAAGGTTTTAATATAGGTTAGACCAAGAGCATGAACAACTTTGGCAGGCATGACATTGTCTAAGGTTATTATGTTAATGATACAATTACGGACTTTGCATCCCTTGAAGAATAGGGAAATGTAAAAAGGGTCAACTTTACTAGATTTGGAAGTGGTTAAGACCATCAAGTTGACTTGATTGGAATCAAGAAGGTTAGTTAGGATTCCCTTGAAATTGGCTTTTTTAGCATTTGAATTTTTACGTTTGATGAAATCAACTAACCTATCCAAATGCTCTAGATATGTTCTCAAATACTTGGCTTGTGACATCTGAATATTGGTTTTATTAACATGATTAATTATGTCAAAATCAATTAAATATCTATAAAGGGTCTCAATAGGTTGAAAAACATTGACATTAGATGAACTACCTACTAGTGGTTGTTTTCCTTTTGTTTGCACTGGTGGGATAGTTCCTCATGGGAGAATAACCTTTGGAGTTTCATCCTATGAATCACTGGATTGCTTTTTCTGATTTTTAGATCTAGTGAAAAATACAAAGGATTGACTATTTATATCCCCAACACTCTCTTCATAGTCATCTTCATTTGAATTATATTCTAAGAACGTGTTTACAGAGTCACCACTAGGTTCTTCAATTTCACATTCTTAAAGTTTTGGGTTTTTTATTCATTCTCTTCTTCAAATTCTTTGTATCCAAATATTTATTTAGTTTCTAAAACCAAGTTCATAGGTGCATTAGTGTTTGTCTAAAGAGGAGCCTCAAATATGAGTTTTATTGAGGGGTTTGCAATCTAGGATGATCTCTTTGAAAAGGAATGTAGTTCCTCCTTGGAATATCTTGGTATGGAGTGGTAATAGTTTTATGAGGTATTGGATTTTTGAGGGTCATTCTATCATTAGCCATTTCTTGCAAGATTTTTTATACTGAATATTGTATTTAAATATGATTTTTATTCTTTAAAGGCTTTTTTTAAAGTTTTTCAGACATTATCATGTCATCTTTGACATCAATAGCCAATTCTTTGATTGTTTCTAAATTTTCTACCCTATCCCTCCTCAATCAATAACTTACTTTAGCTAATTGATAGTTGATAAATAATCATGTTTTATTTTTGTTTATAGGTCATGCAATAGCTAGTATATTATTTAATAACCTGTTGAATTTGGTGACAAACTCTCTCATAGGTTCGTAAACCTCTTTTTTCATTTGTGTAAGCTGAGCAAGAAAAGTGTGGGCATATTTGGCTTATTTAAATCTATTTTAAAAATTAGTCTTCATGGTATTCTAGTTAGTAATGTATCCTAGAGTTAGGTGTTAAAACCAATCAGCATCCCCATTGTTTAGTGTTTCAATGAATAGCCTAACAATGACATCTTCATGCTCTATGTGTAAAATCCACATGTAACATTGAAGGCTACAAGGTGTTCATCTAGATCTTTTTTTCAATATCCCTAAAATTTTGAAAATTTCTTTCTTGACCCTTTTGGAAGGTTGTGTAATTATCCTAGAGAAAATGAGCCAATCGCATTTCCCCATGGTAATGCCATAGTTTGAAAAGTTGCTTGTATAGGAATAATGGTTCCTGATAAGATAAGAGTTTGACTTGTCAAAGTTATTCATTTAGGTTATTTGTTTTTCTTAGAGGTTGATGGAATACTAGTTGTTCTTTTGACTTTTATCTAATGTTCAGGGCTCAACTTAAAACTAGAATATTCTTGTCACTGATAAAAAGGTTCAACATCACCTTTTGACTTACTATCTCTAGTGAATCTATTTTCTACCAATTTGGAAGAAAATTAATGGAATTAAGGAACAATTTGAAGTCAAATATATCTCTGAGTTTTCATTATTTTTTATACTCTACATGCAGATAATGCTTCTAATCTCTATGCTAAAACTACTCGATCTTATTCTTCTTCTAAGACTCTAATTGCTCTATGAAAATGTGTCAAACTCATCCCATTATCCCCAACAAAAATTCTCAAATTAGATGAAATATCCTCCTAAATTTGCATTATCCAATCAAGATTAGGTTGAAGAACTGGAGCTTGAGGTGCTTTAATTGTCATGAGAAAAAACTTTGGTTGCATAAAATATTTGATTAGCTATACAAACTTCTCTTCATGTATGTCTCCTTACTTGTCTTCTTGAATTAATTTCAAATTTTCTCTAGAAAATGGTAGCACATGTTTCCTCTATAGCTAGTTCTACCCTAATAGTATTAAATTGAGCTTTGTTTATTCTATTATCAAAAACTAACAATCAAAATCTTGAAACTAGATCTTCCTCTAAAGTTTTATCCTGATTTAAGCCAGGTTGACAGTTTAGATTTTAAAGGCTTGAAATTGTCATATGTGAGTTTACTAATTTTGAGCTTCTAGATGAACTCTACAATCTTCTCTTCATGCATGGATTATTTTTTCTCTTTTATCACATTCTAACTCTTTATTTATGATGGCTAGGATAACTTGAAACTAAGTTATGGATATTTTTTAGAATCTCAAAATATTTTTCTGAGGTTTAGCATAATATCTAGTTGAGTATATTATTCCAAGTCTAATTCAGGTTGTTGGAGTGGTCCTTGAGATGATGGTAGAGTCATATAGACTAGTACAATATGGGTGGCACAAGAGTTGAATAAGTGTGCCCCACGGTGGGCAGCAAAAACTGTTGGCATGAAAATTTGTTAGGAGGACAAATTGATGACTTCACATCAACAACATGGGGGATAAATTCCCTCTCCTATTAGCATGTGGGATACCTTTTTTGAAATCCAAAAGAGGAAAGCAATAAATATTTACAAAAAAAAATATAAATCATAGAGTAGTAATTTTAATCTGAAAATATGAAAAGGTGTTTTTAGAAAGGAATATGTAGAGAGGGAGAGAGAGAGAGAGAGATAATGGAGGATTTTTAGGCAAAAACTTTGATAAGTTAGAAATTGAGAGTGGATGAAATTATTGAGAGAAAATTTGACTTTCAAAGGGAGAATATATCTCTCATTCAATGGGTTGAAAAGACATGATCTTATCCTTAGGGATATGACACATACACCAAAAAACTATTTAACTTTGATAACAAAATTGAATATCCCTCTATATTTTATAACAAAAACAACAAAGAAATTATATTTATTCCTGCTGAGATTTTCACATGTTGGAAGTATAAATTACAACTCTAGATAGAAAATTTGTAATCTAATTTATTATGCTTAACAGTTTGAAATTTGTAACAATGACAATGAAAATCAGATATGTTGAATTAAGCAAAATACATAATTCAAAATATATTACTAACACAAAGTTTAGGAATACCTCTTTGTATTGATTTATGAATATTAGAATGTCTGATCTCCCTTTACATTGTTTTTCCAAAATTCTATCTATTTAAAACCTATAATATGAAGGCATAACTTGTATTTATAGGCTAAAATGGGTGGTTATGGTGCAAAACTGTCTATTTTTCCTTTTTACAAAGTTGCAAAACATTAACAAGAAATTACAACTTGAAATGGTGCAAAAACTTTTTGAACATTTAGCACCACTTGAGGAAAACATTTGGTATTTTTTGCACTACTTACAAAATCACATTATCAATTTGCACAACTTGAAAAATCAAGTTGGTAAAAATTACAAAGACAATTTATAGAATGACAATATATATTTAAAATGGGAAAAAGAGTGCAACAATAAAAATTAGGTGCAAAGAAACAAGAGAAGAAAATGTAGAAACACTAAAAATAATTATTCATTCTTCTTGTTATTGTATTGATAGTTCCTTCATTTTCAAGAAGTTGTTAAACCTTTGGAAAAATGCCCTGATCAAATCTTCATCTGGTCCATCTGTGTACCTATAGGCAATGTCCATTGATTAATCTAAATCTTTCATTTCCTAAAGCTTTCCTTGGAGACTGTTTATCTTCATGTTTAGATTATCCGCATCCACTTGACATTTTGCTAATTGATTAAGCTATTCATAACCAAATGTAGATGTGGGATTGACAATGTCCCAAATTCACTCTTTTAATTCTCCAATCATGGTCTCAATTAAAATCAAATTCCCAATTTGATCTTTGTCATTGACAAAAGGATAATTCAACTTCTTAACCTTAGTGTTGATTTCCATCATCACATCACTTCCAAGTGACCTTGCATTGTTGAATTTTTGAAGACACTCTTGAAGAGATTATATTCTTAATTTAGTACCCTAAATAAATTCAACCTGATAGATTATTTATTCTTTATTGATAACTCATTTTTCAATAAGGTCAACATAATCAAATTTTGAGAATTTGACCAACCTGGGAATGAATTCTTCTCAATTTAGTTGTTCATATTGTGATCAAATTTCAAAGAATATTATTGCCACAGTGAGAATTTTTGAGGTTCCTATTATCACTCAATTTTTCACCCTTAGAGAGGTAGTTCAATCCTTCTCCAGATTGAGTGAAACATTGGATTACCTATAGGCTGGTGGGTTGTCTATAACAGAGGTAAACCTTTAGATTGAAGGGCTAGCTCCCTAGATTTATCTTTGATAGCTTATCACCTATAATAATTACTTTCTTAGATGACAAGAAATATAATAAACATGAAAGTATCTTATTCTAATGAGGTGATACACTATATTTATCTCCACTAGACTACCATATGCTTGCACTATGAAATATGCTTCATAAGACCAGCTTCAACATCTTAGATTGCTCTAACATAAGTGTTTCAAACACGAAGGTGATATGCATTACACTTATAAAGTTGAATAAACAAGAGGCATATTTTTAGACACTAATTCTACTTATTACACTTATATAAATACAAGGACACTAACTACACTTCATGTGACATGTTAGAGAGCAAACTACTTGCACCAAACATGAAAGAGTAAAGAGAATACAAGGATAGATGATTATCACTTGTCATTCCACTATGCACTAATTCACACAATTATAAAATAAGTTATGAAATAAAAACTATATTATAAATCTTTATTTCAAATTCAAATGTAGTATTCAAACCAGTAGGGCTTCACCATACTAGGTGTGGATCTTACAAACTTAGCCAAAAGTGGTTGCTCTTATAGAGAATGGTGAAGAAAGAGAGAGAGAGAGGTGGTAGAAGAAGATTGATAAATTTACATGACAATTAAAAAAATAATATGAGTTATGATAAATTATATTATACCTACAAGGCCATGTGTCTCACTCCTGAAGTAGCTCCAAACTTTCAAGTGGCATAGGAGTTACAAACTTATTTGACATCTTGACTAGCCCCTTTGAAATTACCTTTCTATGCATAAAAGGATTAAAAAATAGAATTAAATATCATTAATTTAACTAAAACTTTAACATTTTAAATTCCTTTGGAAACTCTTCTAACCTACCATTCCATTAGTTATGTGCATAGGTGTCTTGTAACTCTTCATTTCCTAAACCTAGTTTGGTCTAAGTGGCCCAAAAATCAAGTTCACCTTATTAAATCATAAAAAATATATGAATGGTATTAAAATGTGTTATAATTTCTTTAAAAAACCTTTTTTTTTTACCAACTCCCAATAACTCATTTTGCTCCTTAAGCCTTCATTAGGCCTAGTTTCCTTGTAGCCCTTTTTTTCCTGTAAACTCCTTGTGTATGGAGTTATATAGATTATCTTGAAAAAATAATGGAATATTATAGGACCCTATATGGAATTATATATCCATGTCAAATTTTATCTTCATATTCTAAGTGGAATCTTATTTTTTTAGCTTTTCTCTCTCTTGAATTAGGCCTCAATTAGGCCTCCTTCTTTAGACCTTGTTTTATTGCTCCATAATTATACCACACATGTGAAATCACATAAAATTATTTGATTCACTTTAAATATTATATTACAAACCCCCATGTCAAAATTAGAGTCCTGATACCTTGTTTAAGTATGCAAACCAAGAAATAACCTTACCACCTAGTCTTATTTTGAGCCTATTTGAGACTTCCTTAAAAAATGAGCCTGGTTTGATCATATACATATTATATAGTGAAATTTTTTTGACTTTAATTTATTTTAAAAGTACAAAATGACCTCATCCCATGATTTGGAAGCTCTCTCCTTCTCATAACACCTGTAAAACACACAAAACATGCAAAAATAGGGTATTTGTACCAATCTGTATAAGTGATGTCAGCATAAAAGTACATTTGGGTAACCTCCTTGGAGTCCTAAAAAACATATAATATATTTTTGGATAAAATTATTTCATAATATATGTGTTTGACTCTTTTTCCCATGACTAGTTACTATCAAGGTTTAAGAAATGTTTTAGACCTGTTTGGGGTCTTAACAATTATTCATAAAGAACAAATCATTAAATGACCTCCTTACACTTGGAAAAACTTATATATATATATATATATATATATATATATATATATATATATATATATATAACTATTCCAAAATTATTATACTCCCATTCAAAGTGTGGGTAATGGTATGAGCATCTGAATTTATTCTTTGGGTGGCTTACTTAGTGTTTCTTGAGCATGAGATAGGTCTATTTTGAGTTTTGGGTCTTATAACCTCATTATATTATTTTTAAGAGTTAATATACATTTTAAAAATATATATAAATTATTCCAAATTATTTTTAATTGTTTTTTACCTCTCTATGTGTTTAGGGTACACTGGTCAGGGTGTTGGGGTTTAAGAGCTATCTCCTTCTTGTTATCCCTCAAGGGCACTTCAATGGAATATTGAGTGTGTTGCCACCTAGGAAGTGTATTTATAAATTTTATATGCTTATTCATGCCCTGAGGGTCCCTCAATTAGATCTAGAATGTTTTTTCCATGCTTTAAGTCTAAGAAGATCTCTTAGGTCTCATGGCTACCCTTTGACAAAGAGTGAGCCTAGTCTGAGACAAAACAATGGATACATCCACTATTAGTATGACATAAATTATACATGTATGTATTTTTAAATTCATAACCACCATCTATACCAAATTTAAAGGCATGGTCACACAAATAAGGCTTTCAAAACTCAAATTTCTCTCATGGTGGGACTATAGCCTATGTGTAGGGTTTCTTACACATATTTGACTATGTTCTTATGTTTTAGGCCTTATCTCTATCATTAATTACCTCTAAAATTTCATGAAATTGTTTTTTTGAATATCCCAAGTAGGTTTAAAACATATTCAGACACCACTATCTCTTCCCTTTCAATCCATCACACTGAGTTGATCCCTTAGATATGTCTAATGTAGGTGTTAGAGACTATGTCCTTTAGGTTAGAACCTTACCATCATACCAATAGCCTTAAAAATGGTTTTTAACATGATTGAGGTCTCCAAATGGGTTATAAAACCTTCAAATATATCTTCTTTATTTCTCCTTTAGGGCTAATAATGGGATGGTTTGCACTAAAGGCCTGTGGGTGCACATTAGGAGGGCTCATGACTATTTTTTATTGTGTGTAGGTCTCTCCTTCTCACCACTGACCTTATCCATAGTTCATAGACCATTTTTTAGGGTTTAAATTTATTCTTAAGATCCTCTTCATACACCTCTCTATCAAATTTTCTTAACTTGAAAATATGCCAACTCCTAAGTAGGCTTTTAGGTGTTCTTAGGACAGTCTTGATTGTGTTTGGAGTCTCAAAGACTTACCCTTACCTTAGTGACCTTTTCAAAACTCTTAAACTTGGATGCATCTCCATTTGAGTTTCAAAACACCCTTCAAACATGCTCAACACCTTTATCAAGTCTTCTATCACACTTGTCCTTGCCCATTTGTACATAGTTTGTATAGTCTATTGTAGGTGGATACTTGACTAACTATGTGGGTTTGAGACTTCACCTCTTCCTCAGTGATATTCTCTTATCTCATGACTTATTTGAAGTCTAAAATTGGGCTGAAATCCTTTCAACACCACTCTTTTTACTTGATTTAGGCTTGAAAATGACTTGACCCTCATACAATCACTTATAGGTACCTATTAGGGCTATTGACTATGTTAGGTGTTTAAACACTTCTCTTTTGACATTACCAACCTCTCCAATAGTTCATGAACCTGAATGGAGTTTTCAATTGGATCAAGATTAATTAAAACACTTTATTTAACATTCTTTATCATTTTCTCTTGCCCACTTGTGCACAGTATTGTATGGACCTATAGGTAACCTCTTAGGAAACTTATAAATTCAAACTCACTATCATATTTCACCTGTAAGTGACTAGTATCTCCAATGGCTTATATCACTATTTTAATCCTTAATGAAATTATATTCTCCATTTTTGAATCTTTACCTTTATGTTAGAGAGGTTGACTTTGATATGTTGATCTTGGTCTAAATGAGGACCTACAGGCTTAAGGCCTATAGGTCTATATTACTTGATTTAGGGCTGAGAGAGTCACTTTCCTAAGTTATGAGATTTTCACACTTATCAAGTCACTACACACTTATTATCACCCTTTAAATGCATCACAGATCCCATGACCAAGTCTTAGACCATCCCTTTCAATAAACCTTTGTTATTATATGGACTATAGGTATAGTCACCTTCTACATGAGGTCTATGAATAAAGAATTAGAGAATTGTAACAGTTTGAGTAACCATAGTTCTAAGCATCTCTAACCTATCTTTACAGTTTGTACAACATGCAATTGGAGGAGACACTTATGACCTCTCATTTGAACGTGTATTAAACTACCATCTTGAACTTCTTATGCCCCCAATAGTGAAATATGATTTAAGGAAATTCACACTATGGTATGTTACTGGTATTTGAACCCAATTAGAACTTCCAACCTCCATTGTATTGTGTAAACATAGGTCATGTTCAAAAAAATAAGTATACTTGAAGATCATAGACAAAGAGACCTCTGAGACAAAATAATAATGAACTCTATGAAACTTAGGGATATTCCATGATTGATGAAGCAGTATAAAACCTCTGAGAATGACCACCATGAATACAAGATAGAGACTTGTAGCATAACTCACTAAAACAGCTTATGCACTAAGACATTCTTATTCCAAGTGAAAACAACTCATAGAGATGAGTTGGATGATGAAACCACCATGAAGGGGAGATAAAATAACTCTAAAAATAACCCTCAAAATCATTCCTCTCCATCAATTTTTGAGTTGTATAAATAGGTGCAAGAATATACCCCTCTCAAACGCATAGGCCATAGTGACCTACTATCACTATTAGCGATTATTCATAAATAATAGGCCACCCTTATATAAACCAATGCTACTAATTTCAATACTACTTGGACCCCTAAAAATGGCCAAAAATTTAGCTCCTAACTCTCTCTCTCATGTCCATACCATTTAATGCAAATTTGCCTTCCTGAGCTTATGAAGGTAGCAATAGAGGAGAAAAAGTGTTTGGAGAGTCAATTCAAACTATAACTTGATTAAAATCTAGAAAATGGTATGAATTATCCCAAGGGTCACTTCAAAACCATTTTCAAATGAAAATGGATCTTGGAAGGCCATACAAGTGCTTGAAAAGTGTTATTTTGTCAAGATTAAGAGTTGAACTATAGATTGTGTCAGACTCTGAGTACTCTTGAACATTATCTAACCAACTTATGACATTAGGGATGTTTTTAATCCTTTTGAAATGTATTCCTATTGAAATGGTACATCCACCTCTTCTATATAGGCCAAAACGTGGCTAAATTGACATTTTTTGCAATTAGGAGCCAAATAAAGGTTAGTGCATGATAATATGATATAAGTGACATCCAAATAACCTTTTATAATGAATCTAGACCATATTTTACCTTTGAACAAGTTTGACTATACAAGACCTTATACTTGAGCATAAGACTAGGCAAGTGAAACTAAGACTAGAACTTGGACAATGATAAACAAGGACACATATGACCATATGGGACTAACTAAGACCATTTGGGACCATGACAAGACCATGAAAAAAATTAGACACCTCTATGAATTTTAAAACTACAGGGGATGACCCATATTTGACTTAAGGTCAAATTTGGTTAACAATTCCTTGATCAGTAACCTTTTCAATCCAATCCTTCACTATGTTTCCCATTTGGCCTAACATTATTACTTTCTCTAGTGTCTCAACATACTTACTTGATGAAGTGATAGATGGTTGAATTGGCTGAATCAATCTCTGTATTATTGAGTTCAATTATTCTACCTTTTCTTTTAATTCATCCTTTGTTGCCTTGTCTTTATCCATTTTTTCAAAAATGGTACCAATCACCAACTATACATCCCTTTTCATCCTTTCTCTAGTTGTTTTTCCCAAATGAAGTCTGGATACCTGGTAGTATTCAATCCTAATTTATGACTTATCCATTTCAACCATAGGAATGGCTACATATATATTTTTTTCTCCCTTTTCATTTGTTACCATTCACAAAACTATTCTCACTTTCTTCAACATATTCAAGAAAGGAATTGTCAAAGTTCTAAAATCTATCTCCTCAGGTTCAACATTTTTTCTTATTTTTTTTACTACTATGGACAACCAATATGAAGTTGTCATGTTTGAGGAAGGCATTGAAACAAAAGTTGAGTCTGGTGTAATAAGCCTGACTAGAGTCAAAGAAGGTGTTTTCTTAGTTGGGGCACCTTGGAAAGATGTTTCTATTTGTTCTTGTGTATTTATTGTATCAATATGAATTTTTGGAGAGGAGACAAGAGGTAAATCAGGATTTGAGGGATAAGATGAAAATATATGAGTAACCTCTTGTAATTGGAAAGTAAGTGACATAGGAAACATTATATCATCTAAAGCCAAGAATTGTTGAGTTGTATTCTCTACCAATTCTTGAGAAAATGGGAAACTATCAATGGGAACTTCTTAAGGAACTAAAATTTTAGGAGAAGAAGAGACATTTTCACCTAACTTATTTATTTTTAACTTGATAGTCTTTTGTGGTTAAATATATTAGCTTCAAGTTTATGTGTCTCTTATATCATCGAGGGTTCTCCTCTTAAACCTATTTCATCTATCGTTTCTTGTTCATCATGTTACTTGTAAAAGCTACCAAATTCATCTTCCCTAGGAGGTGTATGGAAATCAACATTCACAACATCCACTCCTTTTCTCTTCAACCACCTAAGAGTATTATCATGTGTCACTCTTATTCTACTTTTGAGAGAAGTAGATTCCCTTTTATCCTAATGGACTATAGGCAATGGTTTTTTCAAGATACTTTCTTTTTCAAAGATTGGGTCTAATATGACCTCATCCTCCATCAACTACTTTGGCACTTTCATTATGCCAAATTTGACTATTTTTTTATGGTAAACTATGAATAGTCCTTGATCCTCACTGCTTTTTAATCATTGCAATCCATCAAATAGTCTTCAAAATGCATAAAATGTTGATATGAAGGTCCAATATTGTGCTCAATTAATCCCTTATTATCAAATGAAAACCTAATTTCAAATGTCTTAAGGTTATTGAAAGACATGTATTGTTCAATTGTCTTGGCCTTTACTAGTGAAGGACAAGTATACCTACCAATTGAGATTATAAATTTGATTCTTGTTTTATATAGGCTTGTTAGAAAATTATGTGTTTCAACAAGTTGTCTCACCAATTTCAGCAACATCTCCTTATCATTGACATATTTTGGGAGCATATAAGGAGCAACTTCACAACCATTGATTCTCAAATAATTGAAGGTTGGGAACTATATGAACCAAGTTCCTCATCTTTTTATATCTATAGTGGTCATAACTAATATTCTTGTGTTGAAGAGTTCATTTTCAAATAATTGAATGATGAAATAAATAAAGCAATCATTTACCCTTAGAAGTGATGAACGTTCTCCTTCAATTCTAGCTAGGGATAAAATTCATGCACCATTGTTTTCCTAAAATTTCTCATTATATACAATCCATCAAAATGTCTTCAACTCACTATAGTTTAAATGAGATATGAAATCATATAATATTTTTACGTGACTTTTACCTTCATGAACTACTTGTGAATGGCATTGTTAATCAACTACCCCAATTGATATATTTCTTGTTTCTAAGGATAATCCAAATGAATCTATACATCCATGTCTAAAATTTCTTTGTTGTTTTATAATTTTCCACTATCCTGTGTAATAATGTAATCATTTCATTTATCTCATTTTTAAAATTAGGCCTTGTAATATTTTTTAGAAGCCATGTAGAGGGATGTTTTGGATTAGTCAATGATGCACTGTTGACTTATTTATCACATGCCATACTATTGTCATCCTAAAATATTTGGGAGGACTAAGGAGTCAGATGTATAAAAGATTCATGATCTCAAAGGTGAAAAATATTCTCAATTTGATCAGGAACAAAACTCACTACCAATTCCCCTTATGAATCTCTTACTCTATTGTCTCTGAGTTATAGTTATTTGCCATGACCAAAACTAGCTTAGGAGATTATACTGACATTGAGAATGTTTTCTTCTATGCCAATCCACTGTCATAAATACTTTGACCAAAATCTATCTTATTCACTATATTTGTTCTTTCCCAAAACTTGTCTAAGTTAATGTGACCTGGATTGATGTTAGTGATATTTTCAACATTGGATTCTAGTGGTGAAGGAGGTGTCACACATTGAAATTGATACTTCATAGTTTCTTTGTCTTTACTCAAAATTGCCTTTTCTAGAGTAGGAGATGAAGACATCAACTTTTACAAGAAAACTAACAATTTGGAATATTTGTAGAAATAAGTTATTCCTAAAAATTACTCTAGCATGTTTTTAATGCTACTTGTATGAAATTCAACTTTCTTCTAACCAATTTCCCCGCTTACAACTGTACCTATAAAATTTCTTTATGTTGCTTATTTAGCAAACTTTTTTAGCAAACAAAAATGAAAATATTTTTCCTTGTCCCCAATTCAGCAAAAATATTAAAAATTAATTGCCGAATGATTTTTACCAAAAACTCAAAATTTTGAGCTTGCTAAAAGAAATATGGCTTTTAGCAAATTACACTATGTTTTTTTAAATTTTTGCAATTTAAAAATCCCTTTAAAATATATTTTTTATTTTATTTTAGCAACCCTCAGCTTTTCTAGGGAATGTAGTCTTCTTTCTTCAGGGATGTCATGTGACCATGTAATTTTCTATTTAAAAATAAAGGTGATCAAAATCTGCTCTTGTCAACTTTATATCCCTTTTTTAAAAATTTCATACAATCAAAAAAATTCCCGTATGAAATCAAAAATTCTTATTTTTTTAATTTCTTCCTACACTCCACCTTGATCGTACACTTCCATTTTAACAAATGAAAATTTTTAAAACAAAACTTCTATCTTTTTTATTTTTTATACTCTCCTCCCTTGAGCATACAATCAGTTGTACGATGGTCATACAACTCAAAAAATTGACATAAAGAACCAAAATAAGTTTTGAAACTACTAATTGATTGGTTTTTATAGGGTGTATGGCTCACATAGCTGAAAGAAAATTTAAAAAATGAATAAATCTTGCCTTTTTTATTAAACCTACTTTTTTTAGAGGTGTACGGTTGGTTGTACGTTACTTATAAAGCTCATGTTTTACTCAAAAAAATCCAAAAAACATGTTAGAACTGCTAGAGTTACATTTCATGCAAGTTGTATGGTTTGGCTAGGATGAAAAAATAAGAGAAAAGAAACAAAAACTCAATTGACCTATTTTAGCAAGGCATGTAGCCAATCGTACAACTTATATCTTTTAGTAGAAAAAGACAAAGCTTAGATTTTAACTTTTAAAACTCTTACTTCTCTTTGGTATCACTCTGTATTTTAGTGATTGGCTGATATAAACAAAAAATTGATTTTCAAACCCCAATATTTCTTCCTCGGCATTATATGGCTTGTTGGTTGAATGAAAATATTTATTCTAAAATTCCTCTCTTTTTCTTAAGCACTCTTGCACAACCTTTTTCTGGTTGAATAAAAAATTAAAATAACTTCTTTTCATTTATTTACTTCCCTTATGTGACCTTAAATATATTTCTTCCTAGTGGATGATGGCTAAAACACAAATGAAACTTCAATTTTTAATCGCTAAAATTGCCAGAGTTGAGCATGCAAGTTGAAAAGATATTTTAGAATGGAAGAAAAACTTATTTTAACATCATCCAAGAAAATAACCATGTTTACATGATTATCAAAAAAATTATATGAGTTTTCATGCAAGTTGGAAAATGAGACTTTAATTTGCAACAACAATTTACACCATTAAAAAATGCTATTGCAATGTGGAATGTTATATTTACATGGCTCTTGGAAATGTAGTTTGTATCTGCTTGATTTGGGGAAGCATGACTTGCATTTGCATGACTTGTAAAAATATAATTTGGAATTGTACAGAAAAGGACAACTCAAAAAGATTTTGCAATTTAAACAAAGTTTTAAATCAATTTTGAAATTTGCACAGAAACCCAAAACAAAATTACAATTTTTATGGAAACCCAAAATAAAATTGCAATTTTCAAAGGAGTTGAAAAAGATTTTACAAATTGCATAGAAACTGAAAACAAATTTACAATTTGCATGGAAAATAAAATTTATTTTTCAATTTGCACCGAGTGGAAAAAGGAAATTGCAATTTGCATAACTTTTGGAAAAATAAGGTGTGTTTGCACAACTTATAGAAAGTTAAATGATTTTTTCAAATTTGGGGATATGTTAATGGCCTTTTGAATGGGAGGTTCAAATGCATTTTTAAACAATTTAGGGTAAAAAATAATTTGTCCATAAATTTTTTATTAATTAATTAAAAATTTTAATTTTTTTGAAATTTTGATAGTTTCAGGTTCAGTTCAAAAAAAAATTAGCCATTTATTAAAAATTGAATTTCCATCAATTTTTCTCCATTTTCAAAAAATGTGACAATAGGTTTTTTAGTCCCCAACCTCTCTCAAAAGGTTATTTTTGTGATAAAATCTTGGTTACCAGTTCTTGGTATGTTGGCCTTCATAAATTTAGTTGATGTGCAATTGTTCTATAACAAAGGGCCTACTTATGAAACTAATTTTCTATTATAGCTTACTAAGAGCACTTTGATACTCCATTAGTCTACCACATATCTATTCAAATGTGTTTAAATGGTGATGGACAATATTCAACAATCAAGATTCAACATTATAATCAGATTTTTATAAGTCCTAAGCTAGCACACTGATAAAATAAAAAGATAAAGAAAAAGGGGGAAAGGGAAAAATAAAGCTTGTTGCAACAAAATGGAGTTGAGATATCTAAGTGAGAAAATCCTACAAAACCAATCCTTAGTTTAGTTATACCTAGTACAACTCTAGCTAAAGGATGGTGCAAGAGTATGAGGACAAGTTATTGTGATCAAGGAAGATCAAAACCACCATATACATGCATAAGAGATGAAATCCAAGCTCCACAACAATCAAAGTATATATATATATATATATATATATATATATATATATATATATATATATATATATATATATAAATCAAAAAAAGATTTAAAATAGGCATTTAGATACAAACTTCACTTGTATATCAATAAATCAAAAAAAACAAAGAGACTAATCTAAAAATCAAGGATTGTCTGGTATAGTAGTTCATTAACTAAAGAATCAACAACCTATTTTACACTAATGAAATTCCCATATATAGGCAACTTAGTCCTGGAGTTTTCAAATTCCACCTCTACTTGGGTGGTTACAAGCATTTAATTCTAATTGGTGGAGTGGTGGTAAGATTCTGGCAGATTGGCAATCATGCACCATGCCTTGATAATGATGGTGACTAGAAGTAGTTAGGATTGCCTTGGAATCGTACAAGGGGCTATGTATTTTATCCTTTTTTATAACCTCCTTTGTGTACATTACATATTTTGATTAATGATTATCCTAATTTGGGGCCACTCCCCCTAATTTATCTGCCAGTTGGAGTTGATTGCATCTTATTGTGCCAATCGAGCTTGATTATGAAGTTATATATGGGATTAGACAAGTTTGATAACCTTGACAACCATTATAATTGATTTTACATTATATATGCCATGTGTCACTCATTGGAAGAATTTACCTTTTTCTCAACCTAACTTTATGTTCTTCAGGCCCTCTTATTTATGTCCCTAAGTTTTGCCTCAAGTTTAAGTTTTCAGCATCATAGGGATGTTCCACAGCATTACCTCCACTGCCTAAACTATATCATTACCTTATCCTTCCCTTCAAACTTGGCTCACATTTTCCTTACATTTGAAAAATGGATTTATTTTGATTACTTGGGCTCAAACCTATTGTGGATGTCATTGCGAGCACATGTCTTATCTTTATGCTTAACTCAGGTCATGGCCTTGGTCTTTGTTTTATGTTCTTCACTTATACTTCCTTTGTAATCCATCCCTTTAGCCTTTCATGTCCTTGTTTATTACTTATGCCCCATCCATTGGCTCTATTTTTTCCCTTGTTTATTGTATGCTTCATGTTATAATCCATATGTCACTCTCATGCTTTTCCTCTTAGTCAACTTTGTTTCTACCACATGGCCTCTTTTCTTTCTTCCTTAACTATTGATCTATCTTCATGGTGTCTCATTTTGTCCTCTAACTTATGATTTGTATATCTTCACTACTTCATCTCCCCCAAGCCATTGATTTTCCTCCACATGGAATGCACATGATTCATCATGTTACTTGGATACCTTATTTATCATTCATGTTTACACTTGGACTCCAAATCTCAAGGATGCTTCCACTTGGTAGAGTCCTAGGTCCTTAGGCCTGTATATCTTTTTCAGCTACATATTCTTCTCTCATAACCACTATATGCTTTTGATGACCCCTACTAATCCCTTGGGTTCCATGATGGTGTTATGTGGCACCATCGTGCCCTTCAAGCCTCAGGTCAGACATTATGTTTTTGTTGATCATCGAGAGCCTAGGATCCCATGATGGCACCATGTGGTACCATCATGGGCCTTAAAGCCTTAGAGGTAACTTTATTTTCTCATTGAAGACCTAAGACTTGGTCATTTTTCCTAAAGAACTACTGACTCATGATAGAGAGAGCAGGTGACATGTAGAAGCCATACATCCAATATTTCCCTTGATAAACCTTGAAATCTGCATTTGCCAATGTAAAATGATTAAGTTGAATTCCCAAAAAAATGAGAAGGAAAATAATTGAAAGGACACAAATGACTTCAGATATAACAAAGGCTTTGTTAAATAAAAACATGGAAAATATAAGTCTTTGGAACAAAACCCAATGATCAATTTATATACAATACTAAGAATAAAGTTCAGTCCTTAAAGTGATTAAACCTAAATTCTATGAAAGGAAATATTTAAAAGGCCCTTTAGACCTAGCACACATGAAATTAAATGGCCATGAATCCAAATTTAGACTAATCCTAAGTAAAACATTATGATCACTTAGCTCATTCAAAAATAGAGTAATCTAATCATGGTATCAAATTACTGAGGGGCAGCTATGGAAAAGCTCCAAAAGCTATAAAATTTACATAAGTTTCTTTGTTAGATGATCCAAAAGCACAAATTTCAAATAAATTTCATTCAGAATGGAAACAAATAAGCTAGACCCTTTAAACTTGTGCAAATTTAAACACCTAATCTAAACAACTCTAGATGCAAAGCTTGGACTAAATATTTTCATATGAAAAAACATTATAAATGAAGCAAAGTTAAACACTTGAAACTTATCACCTAGAATATTTCCAATGAAGGAGATCTCAATAGGCAAACTATCAAAACTCCTTAAGGAACAAGGTCAGGTAAGAAAAAAGAGTCCCCACTTTCATTTTGAAAATGGTGCATGTTGTGCAAGCAATAACAATATCTTTGAAATTTGTTTGAATGGGGATTATTAGGGACATAGGTTGACCTTTCCATAACTTTGAATTTCAAAAATTAGTCATTATTTGGCCAGAGGACAAGAGAGGGGGATTAAATAACTAAGCAGGGTGTTCTTATCTAATAGGGTGTTATTGTCTACGGAGAATAAAAAATCATGTTAAGGGTCTAACATGGCTTGGATGATGGATGAGGAAGATGTCATGATGGATAGGTGCATTTTGGGGTCATCAATCAGCTTGAAGAGTGAGTCTTCCACGTGTAAGGTGGCCAAAAGTGATCAAAAGGGCCCTAGGATAGGTCCAAAGCTAAGTGTGTAAAGGAGTGGTCATAAATGCATTGTTTAAGCTTAAATGTTAATTTGTGTCTACAATTTCATTAATCTACTAGCCCTTCAAACCTTTGTCAAATTATTATTTGAAAATTTTCAAATTGATTCTAGGGTATTTTTCATTCATTATTTGAGTGTTTCATGTAGAAGAGAAGAATATATTGTTAAAAAAGGTACACATAGATGAAAATGTTGTAAATTCATTGATTAAGGGGGTAAGTATTGAGAATTTATTTTAGTGCAAGAAATAAATGGGCATGGATATCCATATTTGTTGAAAGTATGGAGTCATTCTTCATTATGTAAAGAGTTCAATAAGTGGGAAATTGTTGGAAATGTGTTTTAAACTTTACATGGATGTGTGTGTGCTACTATCTTGAAGCGAATTTACAACTGAAAGCACAATGGTCAAATGCATGTGATGTGCAATATTGAAGTAACTCTACAATAATAATATATGGTTGCATAGTGTTAAGTAGTTTTTAGAGTACATTTTATGGTTGCATGTTTAATACTTCTAAAAGCATCAGTTTAATTAATTTTTTGAGTGTAGCGTTAAGTACTTATTTGAGCATAATGGATATTTGTGTAGTTTAGCACTTCTATGAGTGCAATAGATGGTTGTGTTTAAGTAAAATTTTAAGCATATTGTTAAGTACTTATATGAGCATAAAAATTCATTGTGATTGAGTACTTATATGAGTGCAATGTTAAGTGCTTATACAAGTATAATATATGGATGCATAGTGTTGAGAACTTCTACAACCCTAGTTTTAAGTACTTATATGAGTACAGTGAAGGTTTGTGTAACCCTATTATGCATGTTTAAGTGTTCAATGTTTTTACACAAGAAGGTTACATAGTCATGCAAAATGGTTTGAAGGATTCATAGTAAGGTTATACAATGAGGTGTGTACCACTATCAGTTATGTAAGTCAAACTTGAAGCATTAATAAAAATAGGTCAAGATAGATTAGCTAATTAGAGGCGTGCGATTAATCTCTTAGTGGTACTCTGACATGTATTTTTTAAGGAATGTTACAATATAATCAGTTTGCTCAATAATTGGTCTGACCACAATGTCCCTTACTACACAATAATTATAAAATAATGTGCTAGACATAAGCTCGAATATTCTTTGGGAGATTATGAAGCCCTAATACATAGTGAAGTGTATGGTTTTTGTTAAATAAGTAGATGATGCAAGTGATTGTATTAATTTTGAGATACACAGTTTACAATATGAATTTTAAATTCTAGGGTATAATGTAGATATAGTGAAGCATTGTATGTAAGTTATAGTACGTTATCACTTGTAGTATTATAAATGGTTAAGTTAATGTTACAATCTAAGAAGTTTATCATGTTAAGTATTTCACCCAAAATTATTTTCCTAGATGAACTCTTGTTTATTACATGTGCATGGATTTATTATTGTATGTTTAGTATTTTTATAGTATAGCTCTTCTCTGTGTTAGTTTATTATGCAAGGGTTTATTTCCTAAGAAAAACTATTGAGAAATAATATCCTTATTTAAAATGGAAACATTCTCGTATTTCCAAAGATGAAAGAGAATAACATATCATAAAAGATTCCAAAAAAATGTTTCATATTTAGACCATTAATAAAATTATCCAAACAAATCCATCCTTGATTTGATGGGCTCTAGGTGGGAAGTCAAGAAAACATGTTTGAAATTCTTTGGTCTAGAATACACAGGGAACTTAGGATGAGCCACCCTAATGTGTTCAAGTCTCTCCCCCAATATCAAACCTTGTCATACCAAACACCAAATAATGTGGGTGATTTTAGACTTTGACTGAGCTTCCCAACTTCAGTTGAGACAAGCAAGCCATGCTCTGGGAGAAGACTTTAGACTCCAACTATTTAACTTACCGAGAGCTAAAGAAAATCAACTCATAATTTGGTAAAAAATCTTGGGGTGTATTTTTTATTTTATTTTTTAAATTCCATTGCATATCCTTATACCAATAAACTATAGTTTTAAGTCTAAGTTTTTGTAACATAACATCTAACATGAGCTCCTGAATGCATAAAATAGTAGGCAAATTTGAAGGTATCACTTATAATTTCTTTGAAGTGTTTGACAAGGAGTCCAATATCTAGAGGAGATGAAAATTTCAATTTTGAATAATTTAAGGTCTTTGATACCCAAAACTTTAATAAGTGGGATGTTGTTGTTGTTCATGATAGGATACCACCACAAAGTTTTATCATTAAAGGAAATACCAAATCTAAACCCATCCCAAATCCATTTGAAAAATAGTTTAATGGTTTCAAAATATTTTCATATAATTTTATCCACAAAATACGCCTAAATTTTGACAAGATCAAAGTTAGTAATCAAAGTATGAAAACTAATATTTTTACAACAAGTCTTGCCATATGGAGAGCCTATTATAATGCAATGTTGAAGTAGATCTTTCCAACCTTTGGGGCCTTCAATATATTTAATGACCTATTTATCACATATAGCTCTATATTTTATTATTAATTATTCCCATTCCTCCCATATATTGAGGAAGGAAACAAACATCCCAAGTGTTTATGTGAAAAACTTTAGTTTGTTTAGAATTAGCCCAAAGAAAGTCTATGAGCACTTTAGTTAGTTTATCATAAGAAACTTTATTAGGAGACAGACACTAAGAGTGATAAATATGGATTGTGGTAATAATTTCATATATATTTGGAATTTACTTGCCAAAGATAAAGGATTAGTGTTCCAATAGGAAATATTCTTCTCCATTCTCTCAAGAATATCTTACCATGTCTCAGAAGGGGAATTATTAAAGGGAAAAAGAATGCCTAAGAATTTGAATATTTTTATGCTATTGATCCTCTTCCATTGGAATTCATTAAGCCATTACTGTATATGAATAATTTTACATTATAAGCTTTTAATTTTAACCCACTTTTTATTTTATCCAAAATATTTGCAAAAGATGTCATGACAATGCAACCCTTATTTGAAATAATCCTCATTTTTTGCAAGAGTAAAGAAAAGGCCAACTAAAAAGTGGTCATTGATTAACTCACTCCCACCATTTGGAAGCATGATACCTCTGATAATCTCTTGCTTAACTCTATGGGAAATTAGGTAACCAAAAGCTTTAGTTGCTAACACATAGAGTGTTGGGGCAATCAGAAAACCTTTTTGGATAGTGGAAAAGACCAAAGCTTTGAGACTTATGTCCATTAATGGTTAATCAAGTTAAAGAATTAAATAAGAGAGTTTATGCCATTGATATGAATTATTCTTTTCAAACCCTAAATCCCTAAACATTTTAAGGGTAAAGGGTCATTTTATGCAATTGTAGGCCTTTTCAAAATCAAGTTTTAAAGATAAATATTATTTTTGAGAGGCATGGGCCCATTCAATACCTTCAAAGACTAAAATATGTTGTCTATGATGTAGTAATTTTTTATATAATATGTTTGCTCTGATCTAAAATATACATGAAGGATGTGTCAAGGGTATATTACCAAGGTTATGATACTATAAGAGCCATTAAAATACAATGATGGGACTCCAACTGGTAATAAACTATAGATCTCTAGATTTATGTATGAGTTTAATGATGCCTTTATTTTTTTCCCTAAATATTTATTTTTCAAAGCTTCATAGTAAACCTAAAGCAAGTATGGTTTGAAAAAATATAATATGGATTTGTAAAACTCATAAGGAAAACCATCCACTCTTGGTGTTTCATCAATGCCCATAATCTGCACTGCCACATAAAACTCATTGAGAGTGAACAGAGCATAACAAAACTAGTGAACTGAAGAGATTAGCTTGATAGGAACAACATCCAAGAATTATTTAAAATATTTAGTTCACTCCAATTTATAGTGGTATAATAAGGTAGAGCAAATTTTGGGAAGACTAGTAAGGCATCCATGGGTAGTTTTGATGGATTTTATTTGTTATATAACCTAATTTTATAGTAAATATTTTTTTAAAACTCTAGAAGCACAATCACCCACTTTGAGCCAATGTAAATAGGCTCGTATTTGAGTGCCTTTAGTTGCATGGAATTATAAAAGTTAGAACTTGTGTTTAAGATTGGCTACCATATTCTGCAATAGAGAATCAAATGGGATTTGCTCAAGTTGAGTAGTTGTTTTACTCATTTTTTGATTAATGTGATCGAAATAAGATAAAACTATGAATATTCTATAAAATAGGGAAAATGTTACACAAATTTGAATGTAAATGGGTAAATAGATTGATATTGCATTTAATATGTTCAGAATTGACAAAGCTATAGAAGAGAGATGCACTTAGCTAGTTTTTAATTTAATTTTCTCGCTTCATTTTTTACAGTCCCTAAAATGTTCTGTAACTAGTGGATCAAGAACTAGGAGCTCAAATATTTCACATACATTATTAGCAAAGCTCATACCCATGTAATGATTGGTATCTCCCAATCTCTACTATTATTATCCCAGTTGACTATGTATTTTCATGTTTCCTTAGACCATTTCACCTACATTTATATATATTTATTATATGTGCATTCACCCTCAGTCTTGTGCATTGATCCATGTTTTTATTCTCCTTCCTTTCAAACCAAAATCACACTTTTAACACAATATGACCTTTCAAAAAAATTTATAAATTTGGGTTGGATAGTCCCAACCACTCCATACCAAGTGACTGAGTGTTGCCTACATACCAATACTCTAAAACGGGCTCAAATCACTCACAGTTCTCCCACCTAGGTGTGTATGTGCACCATCATTGTCATGTTAAAATGCAATGCATTATTTTACTTTGACAACTAACACCATAAAAATTTGAGTTATTTTTTTACTCAAACTTGGATATATGGTTGCTTCTTTGATGGTTTTTAAGATGTGCATGCCTTAGAGAGTGCTAGTTGATTCCTCAAGCTTGGTAGGACTTACCAAGATAGGTATAACCTTAGGATTGATTTATATTTATAGATCACTCTTTGATATTTTCCACTATAATTTCCTGATAAAATGTGTCTAAGATGACCTAATAGAGATGTCCTAATTTTAGAAATAGTTGTTGTTGTACTTGGACACTACCGACAGAGATAGACACCTACAAGAAAACCACAAATATCTAACTACTTCCAATACTATCCTAAGAGTGAAAATTAATCATCTAAGATATGATGATACTCTATTTAGGATTCTAAAGTATTATTACATAGAATAGAGTGATCCTAAATGTGTATTGGTAAATTAGGTTAACTAAGACAATAATTAGGTATACAAATAAGGGAAAGTGTTTGCAAGATTTAAATGCGTATACAAATTCCAAGTATGTCAAAGTATGCAAAATTTTATGTTGTCAAGTATCTAATACTAAATTTAGGAGTTTAAAATAGTAACCATTTTAAATTATTTTTCCAAGGTGCCATCGACTCGCTTTTGAATCCTTGCCACTTTTTTCGTAGTGCCTGAGGAAGGATACAATGTGATTGATTGTATCATTCAACCACTTGATCTAGATGGTAGATAAGGAAAACATGGCACCAAGTTTCATGCCTGAGTAATGAGTCAAATGGTACCATCTTGATTGAGGAGTGACATGTTCATAAATAATTAAGTAATCCACCTCCCCATTCCATTTGGAAAGTGAAGGGACTATGGTGAGAGAGAACAAATTCTAGATGCATGGTGATAGATTTCCTGCCAAAAAATGATGAAAGTGAACATGTGTTGCTCAATGAACATAACACAGTCTATTATTTTGAGAAAATGATCATAAACCCATATATTAAACTATAAAGAAGGATTACAAAGTAGGTTAGCTCATGAGCTAGTAAAGAAAACCAATAATAAGCATAAAGAACATAACATGCTAAGCCCACTCCCTCGAGGGGCAGTATCAATGCAATCAAGAAACTAATAAGGAAATCAAGACAAGCAATACCCTCCCAAAGTGGCTCTCCTTTAAATATGGTCCATAAATGTTTTTGTGCCTGGATTTGGTGTTTTAAGTTTCTATCAATGTGGTTGGGCAAGTGCCTCCATCGTATATTCTAACACATATGGATTTGGATCCTTTATTGATCAATTTGGAGGAATTAGTGAAGCTCTTATAGCAATATATCTACATAGGTTGTTTGCACTAAAAAGATTATCTTTTGTCTATGGTGGCTCATGTATTTATACTTTTTCATAAATGTTGAGAATCAACTGTGATGGTCCATCTTAAGATCAAGATGTGTGGCCAAAGATTAATTCAATTTTGGAGGACAAAGAAACTAATATTTTGAAATAATGGAGCATTAATAAGGCATGGGTGGCCTTAAACCTTATATTTATCCCCGTTAATGCCTGGTATTTGACACCCTTTCGATGATGTCATGGCCCAAATATTTTTAATTATGAATTTCCAATAATAGATATTCAATAACTTTCCATGGACTTTCCAATTAAGCCCTTAATCTGATTTGATTTGCTTAATGGTTTTACTTAGTATTTTATAATTCTTGGAAATTGGTCATATGTTTAATCAAAATGGTTGAAAATGTCAATTCACTTGGTCATAATTTGATTGGAGTTGAATCAAAGGATGATAATAGTTATGAATGATGTATTTCCCCATCCAGGGATACATAAGCATAAATTGGCACTTACACGTGACGTGTATAAATGGATTAGAGTGTTTAAATGTTCGAGAATGATAATTTACTTGGTCACAAACTTGATGCAGAGTAAATTGGACATAAAATGTATTTCCCCATTCAGAGATACATGAGAGAAAATTGGCACTTACATTTTATGTGTGTGGATTAATTAGAGCATTTTAATGATTTTGATCTAGATTGTGCATTGTTGTGGAATGTCATTCAAATTTGCAATTTTAGCACAATGGTGATAAGAATTATATGTCTACATTTTGCCCCTATTTAAGAAGATGTGGCAAGACATTTATTCAAAGTAATGGTTTTCCAAATAATAAAAAGGTCATTTATAATAATCATAATTAGAAGAATTAAATTCATTCTCACTTTTTGATAAATTTTACATGAGTCATGGAGAAATGGGGTTATGAAAATGCCCCAAACAATGTTTGGGTGGCCCATGATGCCACCTTGAGGGGAGGATGTAAAAATTGAATATGTGTATAGGTTGGCACTTTATTAGAAGAAAAATAATCATGTAATTTAGAAAATGAGGCCAAAAAATGGAGCAGTTAGAAGAAACTAGTTTGAAAAATAGAGAAACGAGGCTAGAATGAGTGTCCTAGAAAGATAAATGAGGGAACAATAGGCCTAGGGTGAATGTAAAAATTATAATATAATTTTACCCCTAGAGGGGTTGTTGACCAATTTTGGCCCTACAGGCCAAATTGAGCACCCCTCTTTCCTTTTCCTTGTAGGGTCTTTTAACCAGTTTCTAACAAGTTCATCCCACAACTATCTTGTGGGATTTTCTTTGACAGGCCTCTTTCCATGAAAAAACCAAGTGTTTCCTCCTTCTGATTGCCAAGTGCTTTGGGTCTGGCAAGAAAAATTTTGACTTGAAACCCATTTTGATCTTGAAATCTTAAAAGAGCAAGCAAGCTACTTTGGTGGGCCTTTTATCGACAGAACGGACCAAGTTCAAAGGGCCAGGGGTCTTTTACAAAAAGTCTGAAGGGCAGGTACAATTTTGGAGGGCACTTAGGTGATAAATAAGACCTTTACAATTCTTCTAAAAGGTGACTTAGAGGTTGAGAAGCCCTTGTGAGAGGTAGGAAATTGATGAAATGGACCTTTATGAAAGCCTGAAGGGAAACCTTGGCTCAAGGTGTCCTTGCTGAGGGCACATGGTTGAAGCAAAAGGCCAAGGTAGAAAGCCCAAAAGGGAAGAGTTCCTTTGGGAAAACTTGACCTACCAAAGAGAGATTTCCTTCAAACATTTTATCTAAAGGAAATCCAAAGAAGAACACCCAAGGAATAAATTTCTTCAGACAAATTGTCAGAAGGAATTCCTTCAAACATTTTGTTTGAAGAAATTTGGCAAGTGAAGAAACCAAAATAAATTGAGAAGACAAGAGTCTGAAGGGTAGGTGCCCTTTCGGAGGGAACTTGGCCATGAGATGAGGATCTTTCCATTTTTTTTAACGGTCACTTTCCCTTCAAAAAATTTCATTTGCAAAAATGCCGAAGGAATTGCCAAAGGGGGATGACAGGCTCGTAGACGTCAATTTTAAGGTAATAAGCTAGTCATTGGAGTTCAAATGTCTAGTGACAAGCCCATGAATGTCAAATTTAGGGTAGAAAAATCACTGTTGGTTTATAAATTAGATGATAGGCCCATGAATTTAAAGTTTAAGGTGATGGGTTAATCATTGGAGAGAAGCCAAAGAATAATTCTTTCAGACAAAATGGCCAAAAGAAGTCTTTCAAATAGTTTGTTTGAAAGAACTCAAAATCGACAAGCATAAAAGAAGAATTTCTTAAGGAAAAATGCCCAAAGGAATTCCTTCAATAATTTTACCTGAAGAAACTCAAAGGCCTGGAATCCCAAAGGAAGACTTAGCAACCTGCCAAGGAAAGAGCATCGAGAGAGAAAAGATAGCCCCGAGAGCCTCGAATGTCTAGGAAAAAGAAAATAAATAGTAAGAAAAGAGAAAACTAGAGTGGGTAACCTAGAACATGGCCATGCACATATAAGACAAACACTCAAAATGCTCTAGGTGGCATAGCAAGTCAAGTGTAGAGATGAACCAGACCAGGGTAGGTGGCACAGGAGGCATCAGTAGAAGTAAATGCTTTCAGGTGGAATAGTCTCCACTGAATAACCATTAAGAGAGTTGTGCGAGAATTTAAGGGAGAGCATGGCCTATAACATGAGGAGGGGTGGCCTTATTAGTTGATGAGAGAAGTGACCCATGATTTTATAGAATTGTTTAATGTAGCCTGGGCAGCAAAGTCAATATCTAAGACACCTACAGCATGGCTTTCACAGGCATATTTAAGGAGAGATGATAGCAGCATGGGTGAATTATTCACTGTAGGAGTGTTTAATGAAGTATGGGCCTCTTTCTCTTTACTAGTCATAGATATTTTTCTAAATTTCTCTATATATTGTAACCTCTCATTTTGAGAAAGGATCTCTCAGTTTTGTATGGAAAAGCCATGAAGAAATTTACCTTTAATCAAAAGAAGTGTTTTACCTCCATTTGATCTTGCACCTTTGCATATGCCTATGTATTATCTTATGTTCAGTCATTTATTTTAATGCTTTCATAGGTTGATGCTAGCATATCTAGTGTATTGTAGATTCCCTTCTGCAGGTCAACAAGAAGTGTCCAGGTTGAAGTATAGGTGTAGGTGAGCTACTATCCAATAGTGTGTCTATAGAACACCTATGGTAGGTTCTTCCTCATTATACCCCCATAAAACCCCTTGTTTAAGCATTGATGCAATTAGTTTCTTATTCAAATGAAGTGTCTATTCACTCCTTTTGGTGCAAAGTGTAGGTAAAAATTGAGTAGACCAATCAATTTTAGTGCATCACCACTTTAGTTAGGTTCTATTTTATAGTATCCTTCTCTCTTTTCACCCCCCCCCATTGTTAGCAATAGAGTTTTAGGGCCTCAAAGTGCATCAAGGGAAGATATCCCCTATCTAGAGATTCATTCCTCAATTTTTCTATGCACAGCAAGAGGAGTGTTTCCATTGTGTTGCATGGAGGAAGGGAACTGAGTTTATTTTCAAAGGGTGCAATCCATAACATCAACATTTTTTGGCACACTCAATGAGATAGATTTTTAACATATTATGAGTTTTAGGATTGGTGATGGTCTTGTTACTATAGAAAATCTAAAATAAAGAGCTATAATCTAGTATCTGGTGACTCCATTTTAAGAACTCAGTCTCTATTTAGTGATCAGTCTGACATCCCATGCCTAAGGTCACCACAAGATCTTGATTTAAGGGTGTTCCTTTCAAATTTGTTGAGCTACCTTTGAACTCAGAAAAGAGGCTAAGGTTTGTGACAACTCATCCTTACATAGCAAACCATTTTCCCAGACCTACCATAAAATACACCTACACAAGGAGACCCCAATTGAATCCTATCATAGCCATGGCTTTACCTTTTGTGGCCTTTAATGGTCAAAGTCCTTTGAACCTTCTGCAATATGACCCAATTTTAGGGACAGCTCTCAAGAGTGTTCCTCCCTTTAGTGGAGAGGGGCCAATCACTGCTATTGAGCATATCAAAAACATAGCCAACCTCTGTAACATCTATAATATTACTAAGGAAAATGTAGCCATCAAGTTGTTGTCAGGGAAACCATGAAACAATAAACATGCTCTGATCCCTACTGAGTCAGGATCTTGCTCTACCAATTAGAACACATGTGATTACTTCTTGTATTAGCAACTAAACACGGAATTATACTAGAATCAATAAGTAACTAGAAATATGAAACAACACAGGAATATGAGAGACAATACACAATTGTATTAATAATCACTCAAAAGAATATACAATAAGGAAGATGCCACTTCTTCCTCCACCTCAAAGGTTTGCCACACCTCAAGACCTTCTTCCCTCTCTCTCTCGGTCCCAAAAATTGACTCTAATATAGAATTGATGTTCACCTCTCCAACCAGTCAGTAACACACTGCCAGTTCACAACCGTACTCCAAGTAGATCCCCTACTCTCTGCTGCTACCTGCAAATCACTAGACCTTACTCACCATGTAGACATCTCTACACCCCTAAAGAACCCTTGTCCTTGCCTCACCAAGTCCTTATGATTCTTCAACCAGCACCTCGATGGATCAGCTCCTTGACCTTGCAGACCTTGCAACTCTCCCTGATCATACACACTCAGCACCCCTTTGGAACTAGGAGGAGCTACACTAGCTCTCTCTAAAAGCTCTATGGCTTTCTAGCACACTTTTACAATACAATCATGAGTCCATATATAGATCTCATCCAAACAATAATTAGACAATAGTACAATAATTAAATCTGCAGCTCTTAGTCTAAAAATATCTCTAAACATGCAAACGCTTGGTTCGTCAACCAACTGCCCGTAATGTACTCACAGCTTGAACCACAGGTGACCGACGCCGGTCCCTGACTGCCTGGGGGTGCCGACGCCAGCCGATCCATGATCGACATCGGTTGCCTTCTGTCTCCTTCCTGCCGTCGTCGGTTGTCCTGACCGACACTGGTGTCTGTGACACTCTGCAACTCTTCTGCAACCTCCATAACTTCTCCTATTTGCATCCTGGTGAAGCTTTTAGCTCCACAACCTAACAATCTCCCACTTGGAGATAAACAGCTGCACCTGTACCTATATTTGTAGCCTGTCTAATCTATTTCTTGGTTTGTATCCCTCTTCAAGATGAATCCTGAAGACCAACCACCACACAACTTGTGATGCTATACCTGTCATTCAAGTAACCTGCCACATCCGAGCCTACATATCCATGTAGTGAAGAACTTGACCCTGCATAACAAGAATCCCTGCTGCTAGTCCCACTGAACTGCCCTCCAGTACTCCTTCCCCGAATTGGCTCCATACTTTTCGACAACCCCCACTAAATGGGAAAACTCAGGCCTACAATAGACCTTATGTGATTTTGAACCCTGTTTCAAGCTAAGCTTGAACTGTCTAGCCATTGGTGTGCTTACCGATTCTGCATCCTGCATAGTGAACCTCGCCAACACCGTCTTCACATCAGCTCCCACTGAAGATAAAATCTCCATGTCTCTTATGCCAAAGAATTTCACTGCTCCAAATTCCTCATGACACACCTCTGAACTAACCTTACCTTTTAGCTCAGCAAATCCCTGTATGTACAAAACCTGCTAGCAAACCATCCACATACAGTAACTAGATAATGTCGCAACTCATCATCCACCTGGTAAGAATAAAATCACAATAGTTACACTGACATTGACTGAAGCCATGCTTAGTCATCCTCCTGTCAAACCCTGTACCACTGTCCAGCAGCTTCTTCAAGACCATATGCCTTGGCCTTCCGTCTCTTGTATCCATCCACTCTCTTCTTTAACTCGGGAATCCATCTGTCTCTCAGTGCTTTCTTCCAGCTGAAAACTCTACCAACAAATACCTATTTGGTTCTTCTCAAAGGACTCACACTCCTCATCCATGCCAAGCTCCCACTGTATCTGGACTCTACCTGCATTGCCTCTTCACATCCTCCTGGTTCTCGACCATCAGTAAGCAATATAAAGAAGGTGAACAACGAATATGAGGTTCACTTACCCTTTTTGACCTCCACATGAGCGTTTGAGACTTGCTGTCTACCCAATATCCATTCCAGTGACTGATCTCGGCCATCTCCCAGTCTGCTCCAGACTGATGTCGGTTCCCTGCACTGACCCTGACTGTCGATGTCGTCTCCCTGGCTGACGCCGATATCCTATCTGCTGACATCAGTTACCTCATGGCCGACGTCGGTCTTCCTGTTGCCGATGTTGATTACTGTGTGACCGACACCGGAACCTGTGTTCGTCTGTGAGTGATAACTTTTTGCCTGCGAGCTCTCCATGGATCAAAATCCTAATCAAATCAACCCTACTCTACTCAGAATAAATCAGTTCCCTCACTTGATCTTTGTCTGTCATCTCCTCCATGAACACCAAGGCCTTCTAGTTCTTTAGCTTGTCAAAAACATCTGTCTTCCGCTTCAGAACCTACATTCTCCTTCTACATATGTAACCAAGCCTACAAAGCCACATCTCTATAACAGAAGGTTAATCAGTAATATAAGTAGATAGATAAAGGATACCTACTTTCTTACCACCATCTAATTCAAGTGTATCCACTGTGAGAGTTACAGTACATCTCCCATCACCCAAATTTCTTGAAGAAATTAGACTCATCTCCAAGACCGGTACCTGCATGACTTCCTTCAACCACTGTGTGTCGTCCATCTGCAATTTCAGCTTCACTTCCCCTTTGCCAATTCTTTGACAAGGCTCTCCAGCTCCTAAATAAATCTCTCCAAAGTCATACCCATGAAAAGATGCTCTATTTCAAACTGCATGGAAAGAGGCAAAAGAATCTGTGAACCAAGATTCCACTTTATCCAGAACATCCTGTGCAACATCTCCTGCAACATCTACTCCTCCTTGTTGATCTGCAACCAACCAACAATCTTTATTTACCTGCTCTTTCTTTCCATCAATCAGACCATTCGTGCTATTCAGTTTCTCCATTCGTAGCTTACTTCCTTCTGCCATTGCTATACTCCCACTCAATCAGAAACCCCTATGAGTAACCTATAATCAACAAACACTACCAGATTTGAAACCACCTGTTAGTAACCCAACCAAAAGCTCTGATACCATGTGTTGGTATCAGATCTTGAACCTACAACCAAGGCTCTGATACCATGTGTCAGGGAAACCATGAAAAAATAAGCATGCTTTGATCCCTACTGAGTCAGGATCTTGCTCTACCAATTAGAACACATGTGATTACTTCTTGTATTAGCAACTAAACACGGAATTATACCAGAATCAATAAGTAACTAGAAATATGAAACAACACAGGAATATGAGAGACAATACATAATTGTATTAATAATCACTCAGAAGAATATACAATAAGGAAGATGCCACTTCTTCCTCCACCTCAAAGGTTCGCCACACCTCAAGACCTTCTTCCCTCTCTCTCTCGGTCCCAACAATCAACTCCAATATAGAATTGATGTTCACCTCTCCAACCAGTCAGTAACACGATGCCAGTTCACAACCGTACTCCAAGTAGATCCCCTGCTCTCTACTGTTACCTGCAAATCACTAGACCTTACTCACCATGTAGACATCTCTACACCCCTGAAGAACCCTTGTCCTTGCCTCACCAAGTCCTTATGATTATTCAACCAGTACCCCAGTGGATCAGCTCCTTGCAACTCTCCCTGATCATACACACTCAGCACCCCTTTGGAACTAGGAGGAGCTACACTAGCTCTCTCTAAAAGCTCTATGGCTTTCTAGCACACTTTTACAATACAATCATGAGTCCATATATATATCTCATCCAAACAATAATTAGACAATAGTACAATAATTAAATCTATAGCTCTCAGTCTAAAAATAGCTCTAAACATGCAAATGCTTGGTTCGTCAACCAACTACCCGTAATGTACTCGCAGCTCGAACCACAGGTGACCGACGCCGGTCCCTGACTGGCTGGGGGTGCTGACGCTGGCTGATCCATGACCGACGTCAGTTGCCTTCTATCTCCTTCCTGCCATCGTTGGTTGTCCTGACTGATGCCGGTGTCTGTCACACTCTGCAACTCTTCTGCAACCTCCATAACTTCTCCTGTTTGCATCCTGGTGAAGCTTTTAGCTCCACAACCTAACAGTTGTTAGCCTTGTCCTTTAAAGGGAAGGTTTTGGACTAGTATGGGACCTTGCCTATGAATTCATTTGGCTCATGGAATGAATTAGGGACCCTCTTAACAAATAGGTTTGGAGAAAAAAGTGACCATTTGTCTCTAGCTGAGCAATTGACCACTATGAAGAGATCCCCACATGAATTTATGATGGATTTTAACACTAGATTACAAAAGACTTGGGATAGAATCCCAATTATAGTGAGGCCAACCCCAAACTATGCCTTCCTTTACTACTTGAAGGCCTTGAATAGTGACATTGATGTCATGATACAGTCCATGGGTGGACATGTTCTACCTGCTGCTTATGAAATAGCCATCGCTACTTAAAATTATTTGGTTCAAGCAGGAAAGATAGCTCCTAGACCTCATATGCCACTCTTTCCTAATTTTTAGCCCTTAGTTCAACTTGTTGCACCCACTTTAGTTCCTCTACCTTGTGTAGAAAGGTTGGATGTTACCCCTACAAATGATCTCCATGAAGTTAAGAGATTACTATAGATTATTACCAATGAATTAGTTTCCCTCAAGAGGTAGTAAGCTCAGAGATATCGACAGAATCAAGGATACTAGCAATTCAAGCAAACAAATAGACCTCATTTTTATAATTATAATCAAGGGTAGGGTCAGATTACACAAGTCAGAACTTATCAGAGTTACAATCCAAATGCCTCTTCATCATCCAAGGCTCTATTCCCCACTAAAAATAATTTGGTATAGGAATAGCCTAATTATCCACCCCTGAGGCATGGTCAAGAATAGGTTCCTTATACCAATGAACTACCAAATCAATGTATGACCACATAAGGTGATCAGGCAACCCAATTCTCAAGTTTTGAGGCATCAACACAACCAAGTATGGATAGTAGGCAGGCTCAATCTGATTCCACTCTTATGAACCACCTGAAAGGGGAGTTCTACGAAGTCAATTATGTGGGGAGCACAAATAATCAAGATGATTGTGTTGCAGCCAACACTAGGTCCAAGAAGAGAGCTATGGAGGAAGCTCAAGTAGCTACTCAAGCATATTTAACATCTCTTTTATCACAAGTAAATCAAAATTTTCCCAATTATAGACCACTAGTTGCAGCTTTAACTCCTCAAGTTGCACCACAAGTTACAAATGTCCCTAAGGAAAACTCAAAAGGGGGCAATCCTCTGATCAATGTGGTGGACCAAATGAAGAAGTTGCACATGAACATCTAATTGTGGGATTCCTTATCAATTCCAGGGCAAAAGGATATACTCTAAAAGGAATTTCATGGGCTAAGTGAACAAGATGTCTCAGTGAAGGCTAATAATGTGTTGATAGTGAATGGGGCTCCTCCCATGGGAGGTCAAGTAAAGAAGGATGAAATTATCCCTCCTTTCTATCTATCCTTGATTATTAGTGATTTCTTGGTCCATAATTACATCATTGATAGTGGAGCTAGCACTTTAGTTATGCCCAAATGCATAGCTGACAAGCTAGGACTCAAATATGAGCAAATGACCAAGGGAGTTTTACAGTTGGATGGATCACTAGCCAAGACATTGGGAGTGGTAAGAGTCTTGAATCTAACTCTCCATGCCTATCCAACCTTCTCCATTCCCCATGATGTGGTAGTGGTAGATGTTCCCCCTTACTTCACTATTTGCTTATCGAAGGATTTCACATCCAAGATAGGTGGGTACTTTGCATAAAATTGGTCTTACATGGTCTTTAAGATGAAGTATGGAACTAAAGGGAAGATTGAGTCAGAGCCCATCCATAAATATCACCTGGAGCCATATTCACCCAATGTATACAATGTTATTTATGCCATCATTAATGAAGAAGAACTCCAGGTAGACCAATCCCCATCATCTTCCCTTGTAGGAGTTTCTGACCTAGTCCTAGATGAATGGGGAAATGATAATTTTGAAAATGATCCTTACAAGTTCATCGAAGAGGCCGGTCTGGTTTACTACATTCATGAAAAAGATACTTTCATGCCAAATTTGATGAAGGAACACTAAGAGAGCTATGGTTTTTGTCAACTTTTCTTTGATGGATCTAAAAGCAAGTTGGGAGCTGGTGGTGGTGCAATGCTAGTTTCACCTTCAAAAGAAAAATACTTCTCAGCTTCCAGGTTCCAGTTCTCCTCCACTTGTAATGTAGCAGAGTATGAATCTCTTGTTCATGGCTTAGAGTGGGCAAGGAAAAGAGGAATTAAATAATTTTAAGTGTTTAGAGATAGTGAGTTGATTGTGAACCAAGTGAGGGGTCAAAACTTGACCAAGAACTCCTTGCTCAAGTCTTAAAAGCATAGGGTCTAGGACCTAATGGAGAACTTCATTACTTTAAACATTACTTCTATCCCAAGAGAGGAGAACAAGTATGCAGATAGACTAGAAATAGTTGGTGCTCAGTTTGATATTCCCAAGGGAGTGAGATAGGATAGTGATTAGCACCATTTAAAGGTGATAGTGAGGTCCTCCATACCAAACAATGTCATTAATTGGCAGGTGTTTGATAGCAACCAACATATAGCACTTTTCTTATAGGAAGAAGATGAGTTTTCTTTTAGGAATCAATCCAAGCTACAGCAAAAATATGAGGGGCATATCATTTAGCTGAAGGCCAATAGACTTCCTAAAGGTTTGGTCACTCTTGAGAGCATCTTCAATGAAGATGACCAACTCAAGAGTGATAAAGCAAGCATGTCAACCAAGAAAGAGAATTATGAAAGGGTAGAGATATTTAAGGATAAGTTACTTACACTTGGGAAGGTATATATCAATGAGGAAAGGCATTCTTTCATTTTGTTATGCTAAGAGTTTACTGATGTCTTTGCATGGGAGTATGGAGATTTGAAGTGGTTTGGCCCAAACTTGGCCCAACACACCATTGAGATGGAAGAAGGTTCCAAACCCATCAAGAAAAAACAAAGGTCAATCAATCCAAAGAATAAGCCTCTCATGAGGAAGGAACTCATCAAGTTGTTTGAGTCTAAGATCATCTTTCCTATCAAACACTCTTCTTGGCTGGCCAATTTGGTCCCCATTAGGAAGAATAATGAGGAGATTATATTGTGTGTTGATTTAAAAGACCTAAATAGAGTCTCATTAAGAGATCACTATCCCCTCCCAAGTATGGAGTAGATTCTCTAGATGGTGATAGGTGGTGAACAATTCTCCTTCATAGATGGGTACTCTGAGTATAATCAAATTTTGGTGCAAGACTACAACCAGTACAAGACAGCCTTCACCACCAAGTGGGGAACTTTCACCTTCAAGAAGATGCCTTTCAGACTATCAAATATTGGAGCTACCTTCGAATGAACTATGGATATGTATTTCTAAGGTTTGATAAATGACATTATGTTGGTTTATATTGATGATGTGACAGTCTTCTCCAAAGAGGTAGGACAATATCTGAAACACCTGAGGCAAATCCTTGAGAGGTGTAGAGAGTTTGGAAACACTTTCAACCCTAATAAATGTGTGTTTATTATCCATGAAGGCAAACTCTTGGGTCATGTCATTTAAAAAAAAAAGGCTTGACCATTGATCCAGAAAGAGTGCACACCATCTTAGTATTGTCCTTGCCTAAACACAAGAAGGCCCTGAAAAGCTTCTTTGGAAAAATAAACTTTATGAGGTGATTCATCCCTAATTTTACTGAACTGGTCAAGCCACTAACTTGCATGTTGAGAAAATATGAGATGTTCACATGGACATCAAGGAGGAGAGATAGCTTTGAAGGCATCAAAAAAGCTATCACCTAGGATCCCACCCTAACTAGTCTAGACTTCTCCAAGGACTTCAATCTCTACACCTTTGGAAATGAAGAGGTGATCTTTGTTAAGCTCACTCAAGTGAATGGTGAAAATATGGAATAGCCTCTCACATTTTTTAGCTAGGGCTTAGAGGTTTATGAGATTAGGTACACATATGTTGAGAAGTAAGCACTTGTAATCATACGAAGCCTAAAAAAGTTAAGGCATATATTGTCTAATAGCAAGATTCACATCATTGTGTCACATCCTAATGTAAAGGACTTCTTGTTGAGCCTTGACTTGAATGAAAAAAGGGTAGGGTGGATCACCAAGGTAATGGAGTACGATGTGGAGATCAAGACCACTAAGCTAATAAGGAGAAGAGGGTTGTGTGAACACCTCACTATAGACTTCAAAGAGCTGAAGGAAGGCATTTTGGTACTCCATGATGAAGCTGTAGTGGAAGTACTTGTAATCATGAAGAATTAGGCACAAGACATGGTTTATTTCCTTTGAACTAGTGAGTGTCCACAAGGTATTAATAGAACTAAGAGGAGATATTTCAGGCTTCAATCTCTTCCTTATGTCCTGGTTGACAGAGTTGTATTTAAAAAGGACTTTTTAGGGGTACTCTTGAGATGCATCGATGTAGATAAAGTCGATAGGGTACTATCTGAATTTTATGATGGACCAGTTGGTGGTCACTTTGCTCCCAAGCCCACAACTGCAAGTATTATGAGGGCTAGCTAATTTTGGCCCACTTTGTTCAGAGACACTCATGCTTGGGTGAGGAGATGCCAAAAATGTGCTCTCTTTGATGGGAAGTAGAGGTTGGTTGTAATGCCTCTACATCCTATTCAAGTGGAATAACCATTCATGCAATGGGGTTTGGACTTCATAGGGATGATCAACTCTCCTTCTAGTGCTAGCCACAAGTGGGTCTTGATTGCTACAGATTATTTCATGAGATGGGTAGAAGTATCACTTTGAAAGAAGCCAATGAGAGCATAGTCCTAGACTTCTACAAAGGCCTAGTGATGAGATTTGGGGTCCCAACCACAATCATTTTGGATAATGCATTAAATTTATTGGGAACAAAGACAAGTGAGTGATCATTAAGATATGGCATTTATCTTAACACTTCCTTCAAATACTACCCACAAGGGAATGTGTTGGCTAAGTCCACAAATAAGAACTTGATCAGGATCATTAAAAGGACAATGGAGGAAAATTAAATGACTTAGCATGCCACGCTGAAGATAACTCTATGGGTAGATAGGATCACTCTAAAAAGGGCAGTTGGCAATTCACTATACACACTTGTGTATGGAAGGGAAGGGAAGCTAGACTTCCTATTTCACTTGAGTTACTAGCCTTGGATCTTGCCCATCATCCATAATTGGAGGAGAGTAACAGCCTAAAGGTTAGATTTTGTGAACTAACAGAACTTCAAGAGGAAAGAGACCAAGCCATCGATGCCATGACCAGCAGCTAGCAGCAAATAAAGAACCATTTTGACAAGAAATCTTCATCAAAATGATTCTAAAAAGGTGACATTGTCTTGAAGTGGGATGAGGACCAAGCCAAACTTGGAAGGCACACAAAGTTTGATGCCTTGTAGAATGACTTATATGTCATCACCCAATGTAAGCAACATAATGTATTCCAACTATCCAAGTTGGATGGTGAAGAATTACATATCCCATTCAATGGGATATATCTTAAATATTGTCACTAACTTTCTCTTGTTATGTACATAATTTCCATATTTTTTCCTTCTTTTCTCTAAGTACTTTTATGCATGTCTGTAGTTTTTTATCCTTGTGTGTGTTTATTTTACCATTTGGGGTAAAATCTTTATTGGTTCTTAGGTTTTTCAAGGTTATTTCCAACCTTTCAAGCTGCATCCTGACTCCATGCCCAATGGACCTTTAAGCCACCAATCTTCTCAAGCATAGCAGGCAATGCTTCCCATATGAATCACCAAATGTGTTGACCAATTTTGGCCCTACAGGCCAAATTGAGCACCCCTCTTTCATTTTCCTTGCAAGTTCTTTTAACTAATTTTTGAAAAGTTAATCCCATAGCTGCCTTGTGGGATTTTCTTTGACAGGCCTCTTTTCATGAAAAAACCAAGTGTTTCCTCCTTTTAATTGCCAAGTTTTTTGGGTCCAACAAGTAAAAGTTTGACTTGAAACCCATTTTGATCTTGAAAACTTAACAGAGCAAGCAAGTTACTTCAGAGGGCCTTGTATCGGTAGAACAAACCAAGTTCAAAGGACCAGGGGTCTTTTTAAAAAAAAATAAAGGGTAGGTACCCTTATGGAGGGTACTTAGGTGCCAAATAGGACCTTTGTAATTCTTCCAAAAGGTGACTTAGAGATCGAGAAGCCCTTACGGGAGGTAGGAAATTGATGAAATGGACCTTTATGAAAGCTCAAAGGGCAACTTTGGCTCAAGGTGTCCTTGTGGGGGGAAAATGGTGAAAGCAAAAGGCCAAGGTAGAAATCACAAAAGGGAAGAGTTCCTTCGAGAAAACTTGACCAGCCAAAGAGAGATTTCCTTCAAACATTTTGTCTAAAGGAAATCCAAAGAAGAATGCCCAAGGAATGAATTTCTTCAGATAAAATGTCCGAAGGAATTCCTTCAGACATTTTGTCTGAAGAAATTTGGCAAGTGAAGAAACCCAAAGAAATTTAGAAGACAAGAATCCAAATGGTAGGTGCCTTTTTAGAGGGCACTTGGCCATGAGATGAGGACCTTACCATTTTTCTAAAGGGTCACTTTCCCTTCAGAAAATTCCATTTGCAAAAAGGCTAAAGGAATTGCCAAAGGGGGATGACAGGCCCACGAACATCAATTTTAAGGTAATAAGCTAGTAGTTGGAGTTCAAATGTCTGGTGAAAGTCCTGTGAACATAAAATTTAGGGTAGCAAAATAGTCATTGGTTTTCAAATGAGATGATAGGCTCATGAACATCAAGTTTAAGGTGATGGGTTAACCATTGGAGAGAAGCCAAAGAACAATTCTTTCAGAAAAAATGTCTAAAATAATTCTTTTAAACATTTTATCTAAAAGAACTCAATTGGTAGCATAAAGGAAGAATTCCTTAAGGAAAAATGCCCAAAGGAATTTCTTCAGGAATTTTACTTGAAGAAACTCAAAGGCCTGAAATCCTGAAGGAAGACTTAGCGACCCACCAAGGAACGAGCATTGAGAGAGAAAAGATAACCTCGAGAGCCCCGAATGGCTAGGAAAAAGATAAGAAATAGAAAGAAAAGAGAAAAGTAGAGCGGGTAACCCAAAACATGGCCATGCACATATAAGAAAAATGCTCAAAACACTCTAGGTGGTGTAGCAGGTCAAGCATAGAGATGAACCAAACCAAGGCAGGTGGCACAAGAGGTGTCAACAGGAGAAGTAAATGATTTCATGTGGAATAGTCTCCATCAAATAGACATTAAGAGAGTTATGTAAGCATTCAAGGGAGAGCATGGCCCAGAACATGAGGAGGGGTGGCCTTGTCAGTTGATGAGAGAAGTGACCCATGCTCTTGCGAGAGTGTTTAATGCAGCCTGGGTAGCAAAGTCAATATCTGGGACACCTACAGCATGGATTTCACAAGTACATTTAAGGAGAGATGATAATAGCATGGGTGAATTCATCATTGTAGGGGTATTTAATGTAGTATGGGCCTCTTTCTCTTGACAAGACAAGGTTCTTTTTCCAAAGTTCTCTATATATTGTAACCTCTCATTTTGAGAAAGGATCTTTCAGTTTTGTATGGCAAAGCCCTAAAGAAATTTACCTTTAATCAAAAGAAGTGTTTTACCTCCATTTGAGCTTGCACTTTTGCATATGTCTGTGTATTATCTTATGTTCAGTCATTTATTTTAATGCTTTCATAGGTTGATGTCAGCATATCTAGTGTATTGTAGATTCCCTTCTACAGGTCAACAAGAATTGTCCAAGTTGAAGTATAGGTGCAAGTGAGCTACTATCCAATAGTGTGTCTCTAGAACACCTCTGTTAGGTTCTTCCTCATTATACCTCCATAAAACAACTTATTGAAGCATTGATGTAGTTATTTTCTTATTCAAATGAAGTGTCTGTTCACTCCTTTTGGTGCAAAGTGCAGGTAAAAACCAATCAATTTTGGTGCATCACCAATTTAGTTAGGTTCTATTTTATAGTATCCTTCTCTCTTTTCACCCCACTCCCATTGTTATCAATAGAGTTTTAGGGCCTCAAGGTGAATCAAGGGGAGTTAGACCCTAATCTAGAGATTCATTCCTTAGTTTTACTACCCATAGCAAGAGGAATGTCTCCATTGTGCTACGTGGAGAAAGGGAGCTGAGTTTCTTTTCAAAGGGTGCAATCCATAGTGTCAATAGGGGTGAAAATAAATCATTTTCACCCTCCATTATTTCTACCTGGAGTTTTGATAGTTGCATATGAGATATTTTAGTATAATGGCTAATATCCCATACCATTGACACCTTAGGGAGTGCATCTAAGATTACCAATAACTATTAGGGAGTGAAGCATCAGTAGGTACCTTTTTGGGTTTTATATTTCTACATTTAATGCATTTACTACTAGGCACAAGTAAGAATCTAGGAAATCTCATCATTTGAAGAATTTTGAAAATGATGAGGTTGTCACTGAAAATAATGAGGTCGCCACTAAAAATGGTCGGATCATAGGCTCTTTAGTGGGGTCTCAGGCCAAAATGGTGAGGTCATGGCCAAATCGGGGACCTCAACCATTTCAAAATAAATTTATGGTCAAATGGTAGGGTCACCAAGTCAAATGGTAAAATCACTAAAAACAGTGAAGTTATCTTGTCAAATGATGAGAACACCCTATAGAGTGGTGATGTTTCAAACCAGTAAAGTAAAATGGTAGGGTTGATCTTCTAAATAGAAAGATCTCTAATAAAATGACTAGTTTGTTATAAATACCAAATGAGGTAGAGGAAGAAAAAATGGGGCCAAAAGAATATTATTCTAGGTTTAAAATTAGAAGAAATTAGCTAGACTAGATTAATTAAAGGAAAATGAAGTAATGATTGACTTAGTTCCTTGTGTGGTGACTTGTAAGATATATTGATGGTCATTACGGCATGTTTGAAATTATCTTGAGTGCTACATTGATAGGCTATATGGAAGAGGATCTTGTGGTCCTACTAGAGGTGATATAGCTATATCACCTAGCTTGGATGTCAGTAATTCATATAAATTGATATTATATATCAGCACTTGTAGATCATGGGAATTATGAGACATCCACTTTTCATTTTATAACTAGGAAGGCCATAATGACCTTTTAGGATGTCCATAAGATATTATAAGTGCCTATCTAGGGCCTAAGGATCACATGGATGTCAGCAAGCCAATTAGCAGTGCTAGAGGACTTGCTTGGTGTGACTGAGCTTGAAGTAGTGGATAGGACTATAAATATAGATGCATTGGAGGACCTAGATTGGCCTCCAAACTTTGGGGTAGGATAATCAATGGTAGTTCCTCTAGCGGTGTCACTAGTACTAGCACAGGGGATAGTTCCTCTGGAGGTTATGATTTTGATGGCTCTTGTCAATGGCCTTTTATTGCCAGACAAGAGAAAATGGTTCTTTTATATTCGACTGATTAAAGTGATAAAAAATATGTATGATCAATCTACATGATTTGCATTGGGTCCCATCATTTTAGCCTATTTTTATCCAAATTTAAATATTATAGCATATCATAGAGGGTGTAATATCGAGCATAGTGCATTTCTCTAGGTCTAGGCTTGGGAGCACATAGTTATTGATTAGCCATTGGGGCCAATTCTAATGGGGACCTAAGGATCCAATGGCATTTGGTTGGTATCTCACATACCTAGGCCTATGAGGTCATCTAGGGGACCTATATTTTTATCAATAAGCCATAGATGGATGCTCGATGATGATTTTGTCTAGTAATCATACTTGGTTACACAATTTTACCAAATTGAGGATCTATTTGTCATTGGCTTCATGCTGACACCCAATTGTATCATTGGCCATCATGAATTTATTATAGAGAGATATAGACCAGACTAAGTCTAGAGATAGTTTGATTTGAAATAGTATATTCCTAAGGGTCCACACTTCTTTGCCCATGTGACCCATGAAATTAGAGAGTGGGAGTTACCATTTCCTTGAGACTAGGCTGTTACAAATTTTGGTAGAGTCCAGCACATACTGTGGAAATATGCAGATGGTTTAGTAGATGATACCATGACTAATGCCTATGTAACATGGTGGATTAGTGCCCAACCCATTTAGTTAACTAGACCATGACCTCGCCTACATCAAAGATGGGTTTGATAGAGGAGAGATGGGGGTCAATCCTCAACATAGGTACAAGTTCTAATTTAGTCAATGATACATCAAGATATCCCATTACAAGTTGGTCATGATCAAGTATAGTAGGCCCCTCTAGGGGACGTAAAGATGGGTAAGGAAATAGGTGGTGGCCACAAGATAGAGATAGGAGAGGTTTGGACCTCTGGCATAGGTACAGGGGAGGTAGGGACCTCTGACATAATGATAGGTACATGTACAAGGGAGGTAAGGACCTCTAGCATAGGTAGGTCCATAGAAGACCAAGCTTTGATCGATATGTTATAGAGGGAGATTATCACATGGTTATCAGATATTGTAGGCCTACAAAATGATATATCTAGATTACATGTAGAGTTATCCACTACATAGGGTGAGACTACCCAACTTCAGGGACTTATTACATCCAAGGATGATGATATCACTACACTGAGAGGATAGGTGGCCCAGTTGGTAAGTGTATAGACCTAGCTAACCACCCAAGATGTGGAGCTTGTGATAGTAACCAATGAGTGAGGTAAAGCTCCAGGTGATCAATAGTGGCCAGTTACTCAGGTAGAGAGGTTTATTGGGGATTTGGATGAGGCTTGATGAGATGGAACATATGGGAGTTTATCTAGATCCTTGGCTGAGGTGATTTTGGCCAAGGATGATGCCTTATGCATAAAGGATGTTGTCTAACATACGAAGGATGAGATAGCCTATTATCGTAGGTTATATAAGGCAACATTTTTTACAAAGAGGAGAGATCCATTATTCAGAGACTACTCTAGATCACAGTGGACTAGTAAGACCTCTAGGTCTAAGCATAATACAAAGTCAGAGCATTCAGTTACTTAGCTAGCTTCACAATGGGTAAAAATGGGTCCACCACCACCACATTTACCACCATCACTAGCATCGTGTATAGGCTAGAATTTCAGCAGAGTAGCCTGAGGGACAACTTGGATCAGAGTTGAGTTATAGCTCTGTATTGTATATGAGATGTATAGATATTCTTTTGATATATAAAACATGATTTTGGTATATATATATATGGCATTCATTTCTGACTCATAACTACTTGTACATAGACTGTTAATATTCTTTGTGTTGCATGATGTCTTTTGCTCTTGTTATGATATGATAGTATATGCTAGTGTTAGGAGATGCACATCCTTAGCTAGCATGTGGATGTTGTTTTATCTATTGATATGTTTGATGTATGACTAGATGATAGAGAATAGTTTAAGAGGTGCATGTCCTAAACCAATCATAGAAATGGCTAGTATGACTCAATGTGTATGCAAGGAGATGCACATCCTACATAGAGAGTCTTGTTTTTTTTCAATATTTGCCCTCTATTGTTTATATGATATCTTAGGCTATGCCCCAGATATGGAGTATAGTGTAGTTAGAGATGTTGTTATATAGCACATTGATGTTTGGACTTAAAACACTTGGTGTTTACTTAGGCAAATGAAATTATGCATCATAAGTATGACTAACCTATAATAACATTGTATTTTGATTATGAATAGACTAGTTCAAAGGTGAATATTTACAATTAAAGATAATGATAAAAAATACCAAAACAAAAGTTGCAAGCATTTACATTTGAAAAATAAAAAAGAAAAGAAAAAGATAAAAAGATGTGCTAAATAAAAAATGTAACCAACTCAAAATCAAGATATGAATCATCAAGACTTAAGTATGAATAAGAATGTACCAAAAAATCAATAAGCAATAAAATAATTTAAATACAAACTTAAACAATTCAAGCCCAATTTAAAGCCAAAATCAAAAAGTTCACAAAAATATATTCAAACACAACACTCAAAACAAGTTAACAACCCAATAAGCAAAACACACAAAAACACAAAATAGTAATATAAAGTAATAAATCAATCAGAATGCATGTCTACGAATCTAAACAAACAATAATTCAAAAACAATGGTTAATGACAATGTTAGTACAAATAGAAAACAAATTATTTATGTATGTGTAATAGAGGTGTTATTATTGGCGATAGGGTAGCCCCTAATCTAGATAACAATGACACTAATACAACAACATAAGGATGTGGGTGCAAGGTTGACCCCAAGAAACAATGCCACAAACAAGACAATAAAATTATCCCTAAACTATAGGAGACAATGACACACAAAAACAAACAAAAATCGGGGGAATAGAAGAAAAAGAAGGGGTAGCTGAGCTAACTCTAGATGCACTAGGAAAGTGGGCATTGCCTACATAGTTATATGGACACAAGATACAACATGAACTTCAGGGCAAATGTAGTTTTCCCAAGATAATGGGATAGAAGAAAATTGATGATAAGGAAACATGATTGATGTGTAGAGGAAGATGGGAATGGTCTCGTAAAATGGCAAGAGCATAAGAAAAATCAAGTGGTCATTAGTGTATCAAATTTGAATACATAATTTTCATAATATAATCTCATAAAATGGTGAGAGCGTACAACTAGGGCCAATAAGGATGGGGAAACTAAATGAGAAGTGGTTACTCATGAGATAGTTAGGAGTCTAGGGATCTTTAAGGCAAAGATGTGGTCAAAAAAGAAAGGAAAGTATGGTCGAGCTACCCAAGATACTCCATGTACCCAAGTGTTGCCTACATAGTCTACATAGACCTTAGGCTGATGTAGTTATCCCATAAAAGAGAGTAAAAAGACCAAGGTGGTCTAGAAATGAATTGAACAAATAACATTGCCCATCCTAGAAAATTTTGACAGTTTTATATCTTGCATGGAAATTCTAAGTCAATTTTCATGGTTTTGTAATTTTTAAGATTTTCTAGATCATTTACAAATGTTTTAGGAATTCTCTAAGCACCTCAAATCGATCAAGAATTACAAGAGACTAAATGGTTCAACTTGCAAAATGACGAGAGCATGGCTTGTGTTACTCGTAAAATGGCAAGAGTGTGGGCATAGGTTATTCACCAAATGGTAAGAGCATTCAAATATAAATGGCTCATAATGAACAAATAGAATTGATGATAAAAATAAAAATGAAACCCACCCCAAAGATGACTTTATAACTCCCATGGAGATTTTAAGCCTATCCGTAGGAGCTCGCAATGTTTTTCTATTTTTTGTTTTATAACTTTCTAATATTTTTAAGTGTTTGGGATAATGAAAAAAAAATCAATATGAACAAAGGTACATGGAACCACTTAGCTGAGGAGATGCACTTCCATAGGTAAGAGCTCAAATGATAGCTAAACTAGCTACAAATAGAGAATCAACAATAATAGTAATGCAACAGTAAATACCAAGCAGTAGAAAAATAAGAATATAACAATTCACAATGTAAGATAAGTCCCAAGGAACCATCAAGTAGACCAAAAACCATGTGTTGACATACCCTGATACACTTGTATGCAAAAAAATTGTGGATACTAATCAAGTGAAATTGCCTTGTAGAACGGTCTATGGATGTGTATAGAATGCCAGTGAATCATAATTAAGATCATAATTGGTAATGGGTAAAAAAAAAAAAATAGTTTAGGTGAAAGTAATATCAGTCTAGGTATAGTGGAATAAAAATAGTCCAAGTTACAATGGTCCAGGGTATAACAGTCTAGGTTACAACAATTCAGGTTATAATGGTCCAAAATATAACAGTCTAAGGGTAGACAGTCTAGGTTATAGGTATGATGGAAAAATAAGCAATTTCAGCACAAGGTGCCCTCAAGTAAGGGATTTTAAAGACAATGGTTCAAAAAGGTTGTCAAGCATATAAATTATTGAGATGTATAATGTTCACTAGTTTTGGGATCTCTTCGCCTCTAGAGTAGCCAATTTATATTCCCCTAAACCATAATTTACTATAACTATATATGGGCCCAACCAATTGGGCTGAAACTTACCCTTTTTCTTGCATTTAGCATTGGTATTCTTTTTATTTTCTTTTAAGACCAAGTTGCCAACTTCAAACTCCCGAGGGAAAATGTGTTTATTATAACTATGATGTAACCTATTCTGATATGCTCTTAAATTATCCAAGGCAAATAAATGCTTGCCATCAATAATTTCTAGCTCTTGCAACCTAGAAATTTTATAGGCTTCATCATTAAAAATGCATTATAAAGATACCCATAATGAGGGTAGCTCAATTTCAACCACGATAATAACCTATGTGCCAAAAACTAGGGAATATAGAGTGGTTCCTATAGGGGTATGATGACTAGTACAATAGGCCTAAAGGGAAAGAAATATTTACAAGTGCCAATTACAACTAGCATCATTGACAATATTCTTAAGGATTGTGACAATGGTTTTATTGGATGCCTTGGCTTGATCATTGCCTTATAGGTTGTATGGTGTGGATTTCTTATGTTTGATTTTGAACTGGGTACAGAGGTCTTTAGCATCTTTGTTCACAAATGACCTACCATTATCAGATATGAATCAGGAAGGGATACCATAATGATAGATGCTATAATAATGGATAAACTTGGAAATTTATTTCTCGGTTTTGTAAGTGAAAGGAATGGCCCCAAACAACTTAGTAAAATACTCCTTAGTAGTAAGAATGTGTTTATGTTCATCAGAGGATATTGGTTTTAGGATTTTGATGAGATCGAGACCTTGTGTAGAAAATGGCCTTGGTGTAGTAATAAACTGTATCGGCAACGAAGGTGTGTGTATTAGATTACCATGTTATTAGAAGGAAACACACTTCTTAATTTATTTACAAGCATCTATCTCCATCTTGGGCTAGTAGTATCCTATTCTTAAGAGTTTCTTGGCAAGGATGACACTACTGGTGTGGGCTACACACATTCCTTTGTGGACCTCATTAAGTGATAATGTTGATTCTCCCAAAGATAAATAATGAATAAGTGTTTCATTATAGCCCCTATGATAAAACATATTTTTAGGAGAGTATAATGGGCTATGCGATGAAGGAAAAAAAATTGGAATTTTTTTGAAAGGTTGGAGGAATAACTTGGTCATGAAAATAGTTATAAATATCTTCGTACTAAGGAGGTTTAGTTGGGAGATTAGGACTAGAAATAGTACAAACCCTATCTAAATTTGGTAATACATGAGCAGGCTATAAAAGGTTATCAATGAGAAATTGATACTCTTTAACATTTTTGGTGACTTATACCATGGACCCAATTATTGCCATTGCATTGACTGATCGATTATTAACCCATGGTACCTAATCAAATTATAGAGAACTAAAATGTGACTTTAAATTATCCACAAGGGTACAAGCTTTTCATCCATAGTTTGATACTAGTTTGTAGTCTAATTAATGATTAACTAAGAGTCCCCATAAACCATTAACTATTAGATATCCCAATGTATTGCAGGATAAAGTCCTATAATAAGTGCTTTATATTTGACCATGTTTTTGGTGCAATGGAAGCTAATATGTAATGCCTTGGGGATGAGGTCCCCTCATGGTGTAACCAGTAAAATGTTGGCTCTAGATCTATGAGATGTGAATGAGCCATCAAAATATAATTTTTAGCATTTAAATTTGTGAGCCACTTCCTCTATCATCGTGATAGAGTCATCGGGTAAATCAAATGTAAGTGGTGTAGTATCTATGATAGAAACTATTGACCATTTTTGGTCCTACAAGCCAAAAATTGGTCTCCCTTCTTCCTTTGTTATCTTGAGCCATCAGTCTTAGATGTATTCACCTTACTGCAAATGCTCCATTTCCCCTTGCCATATCCTTATTCTTATAAAGACTTGAGAGATCTAAGACCTGTAGGTTTTCAGTTTGATATAAGGCTTATTTCCCTTTGGACAGTTAATTTGCACAAGCCTTTCGGCAAAGGAATGGGCTAGTTCAAAGAATGCAAGTCTTTTACAAAGCTCTGAAGGTCAAGTGCCCTTGCAGTGGGTAGTCAAGTTACAAATGGGACTGTTTAAGCATGCTCCGAAGGGCAATATTAGACCCAAAGTGCCCTTGCGGAGGGCAGTGAGCGCATTCAGGAAAGTGAGAAAGGCAAAAGGCAAAAGATTCCTTCAAATTTTTTGTCTAAAGGAAATCTAAAGAAAAAGATAAGGGATTCCTTTGGACTTTTGTCTGAAGGAAATCTAAGGAATAACCAAAGGGTGAATTCCTTCGGCCAAAGTGCCTAAAGGAATTCCTTCAGACATTTTGTCCAAATAAATTCATAAGGGAAGAAACCAAGGAAAATTCCTTCAAGAAAATGCTTGAAAGAATTCCTTCAGACTTTTGTCCAAAGGAATTTATCAAAAGAAAATACTGAAAGAAAGAGTCAAGGCATGAAGGCAAGTTTTCCTTCGGGCAAAATGTCTGAAGGAATTCCTTCGGACATTTTTTCTGAAGGAATTGAGAAGACAAAGGAGCTCAAAGGGAAAGTGCCCTTGTGGGGGACTCTTAGTGACCAAAAAGGGACCTTTTCCATTTTTCTGAAGGGACACCTTCCCTTTAAGAAGGTTCATTTTGATAAATCTGAAGGAATTACCAAAGATAATGATTGGCCTGAGAATGTCAATTTCAGGATGGTGAACTAGCCATTAGAGGTTCAAATGTTCGGTGACGTCCCTACAGATGTCAAATTTAGGAAAATTAAATAGCCATTGGCTTTCAAATGGTGTTGGGACTGTGAACATCAACTTTATGGTGATAAGATAGCCATTGATTTTTAAATGCTTAAGGATGGGGCCGTGCATGGAAATGGGTTAATAATTGAAGAAGAGCCTCAAAGAGATCCTGAGCATAGGCCTAAATGGATTCAAAGGGGGATCAGAGACTCAAGGATAAACTCAAAAACCCACCGAGAAGGGATCCTAAAGAGCCAAGAAATGATGAAAGATAGCCCTAAGGGTCGAAGAGCCAGGAAAAGACAAAAGCCAAGCGTAGGAGCAGATAGAACAGTCCAAGTGGCATAGAAAGCATCGGCATAGGAAGTTATTGTAGTAGATGAAATATTCTCCACCAAGTGGCTACTAAGGGGAGCATGGGAATTTAATAGAGTGGCCCTTTTTTCCTCATTTTACATTAATAAGCAGGCAGTCGTGTGAACTTAATTGAGAAGCGGCCTTGTCATTCAAACAAATAAAGTAACCCATGCTTTCGTAGAAACATTTAAAATAGTTTGAGAATCAAAGTCAAGACTTGTGACATCTACAGCATGGTCATTTCAAGGCATTTCTATAAGGATGACACCAGCATAAGCAAATTTCTCTTTCCTAGGTATTCAACATACCATGGGTCGCTTGTTCTGAAAGGCACCAAAGTCTTTTCCTTCATACTATATATTGTAACCTCTCAGTTGAGAAGGATATCTCTCATTTTTTAAGGTGAAGCCTTGCAAAATTTTACCTTTGGATCAATAAGAATGCATTTTACCTCTATCTGACTAGTTATACTTTTGATTATGTCTATGTATCAACTCTATGTTTAGTCATTTTAGCTTGATGCTTTCATAGATTGACACCAACATACCTAGTGTAGCCAAAGCCATTTCTATACGTTAACAGGAAGTGTTTCATCTGGAGTGTAGAGACAGGAGAGTAGTTATCTAACAGTGTGTTTTCTATAGCACCTATGGTAAGTTCCTTTTCCTTATGTCTTCATTAAGACCCCCTGTTAAAGTGTCATATAGTCTAGTATTTTTGTCAAATAAAGTATCTATTCACCCCTTTTGGTCTGAAGTGTTGATATAACTGAATAGATCAAAATCATTTGGTACATCACCGCTTAGATTAGTTTCTATTTTGGTTATATCCTTCTCCCTTTTCACCCCCCCCCCATTATTAACAGTAGTGAAAGACCTCAAAGATGCATCAAATGGAGCTAGCCCTTATCTAGAGATTCTTCCCTCAGTTTTGCCAAACCCACAAAAAGAGGGGAGTCTCCATTGTGTCACATGGAAGAGAGAAGCCAAGCCTTCTTTCAAGGGTGTAATCCATAGTGTCAACAATTTTTGGCATGCCCAGTGGGACAAAAAAATTAAAGCTCAAAGAGGTTCCAGGATTGGTGTTGGTCCTATTACTACAAGAATGAATAATTAACCCAGCATCTAGAAACTCCATTTTTAAGAACATCAATCTCTAGTTAGAGATCATCCTGACATCCCATGCCTAAGATCACCACAAGATCTTCTGCCAAGGGTGTCCCTTTTGAATTTGTTGAACTACCATTAAACTCAGCAAGGCGACTGAGATTTGCAAGGACTCATCCCTATACAATAAGTCATTTTCCCAGACCTACTATAAAATATACTTACACAAGAAGGCCATGGTTGAACCCTGTTATCACCATGGCTTTACCTTTTATAGCCTTTGATGGTCAAAGCTCGTTAAACCTTCTACATTATGACCCAATCCCAGGGACCACCCTTAAGAGCATTCCTCCCTTTAATAGAGAGGGGCCTATTACTGCTATTGAGCACATCATAAATATCACCAACCTCTATAACATTCATAATGTCACTGAAGAGAACATAACCATCAGGTTACTGGCATTATCTTTTAAGGGTAAGGTTCTGGACTAGAATGGAACTTTGCCTATGAATTTAGTCAACACATGGAATGAATTAGGCACTCTCTTGATAAATAGATTTGGGGAGAAGAGTGACCACCTCTCTCTTGTTGAGCAATTAACTACCATGAAAAGAGCTCCACATAAATTCATGCAGGATTTCAATACCAGGTTTCAAAAGACCTAGCATAGAATCCCCATATTGGTGAGGCCAAACCCAAGCTATGATTTTATCTATTACTTAAAAGATTTGAATAGTAACATTATTGTCATGATATAGTCCATGGGAGGAAAAGTGCTACTAGTTACCTATGAAATAGCCATAGTCATTAAAAATTGCCTGGTGCAAGTGGAAAGATAGCCCCTAGACCTTATATGCCACTCTTTCCTAAATTTCCACCTCCAGTTCAGACTGCTACACCCACCTTAGCTCTTTTGCCTAGCATATAAAAGCCAACTACTACCTTGCCCAATGACCTTCATGAAGTTAAAAGCTTGTTACAAAGCGTGACCAATGAATTAGTGGCTCTCAAAAAGCAACAAGCTCAAAACTATCTGCCAAATTAGGGATACCAATAGTTTGGAGAAGTAAATAGACCCCCTTTTTAGAATTATAATCAAGGATAGGATCAATTTGCATAAGCCAAACCATATCAAGGGTATAATTTAGGTACTCCATCATCCAAAGCTCTTATGCCTGCTCAAAATAATCTGGTATAGGAACAGCCTAATTGCCCACCCCTAGGATATAGTCAAGAACAAACTAATTATATAAATGAGATGTTGAGTTAATATATGAATGCATAAGACAATCAGGAAGCAACCCAAATTCATAAGCTTTGAAGTGTTAGTACAACTTGGCATGGATAGCAGGTAGGCTCAATCTAATTCCACTCTCATGAATCACCTGGAAGGTAAATTCTATGTAGTAAACTATGTGGGTAGTATGAACAACCAAGGTGATTGTGTTACAACCAACAGTAGGTCCAAAAGGAGAGCTATGGAGGAAGCTTAGGCAACTACCCAAACATCCGTAGCATCTTCTTCATCACATGAGAACCAAAAATTTCCAAATTATAAGCTGTTGGTTGTGCCCTCAGCTTCTCATCTTGCACCTCAGGCTGTAAATTCCCCCAAAGAAAATTTAAAAGGGAACAACCCTCAGATCAATGTGGTAGACTAGATGAAGAAGATGCACATGAATATCTCTTTTTGGGATTCATTATCAATGTTGGAACAAAAAGACATACTCTAGAAGGAATTTCATGGGCTAAATGAACAAACTGCCCCAACAAAAGTTGATAACATTTTGATCATGAATGGGCACCCTTCCATAACAGGCCAAGTAAAGAAAGATGAAAAGGTTCCCCCTTTCTATCTATACTTAGTCATGGGAGGTTTCTTAGTACATAACTACATTATTGACAGTGGGGCAAGCACCTCAGTAATGCCCAAATGCATAGCAGATAAGCTGGGACTCAAATATGAGGAGATGACCAAGGGAGTCCTACGCTAGATGGATCACCAACCAAGACACTAGGAGTTGTATGAGGCTTGAATATAACATTGTATGCTTGTCCAATTTTTTTAGTTCCCCATGATGTGGTAGTGGTAGATGTTCCTCCCTACTTCACTATCTGCTTGTTCAAGGATTTCACATCTAAAATAGGTGGGTACCTAATAGCAAACTGGTCTTACATGGTTTTTAGAAACAAATATGGGACTAAGGTCAAGATTGAGTCAGAGCCAATCCATAGAGATCATTTGGATCCATACTCACTCAAAGTAGTGAATGTCAGATACGCCATTATTGATGAAAAAGAATTCCAAATGGACCAATCTCTACCCTCTGCCCTTGAAGGAGTTACTGACCTGCTCTTAGATGAATGGGGAAGTGACAACTTTGAACATGACCCATACAATTTCATAGAAGATTTAGGTCTTGGAATTTATTACATGCATGAAGAGGGTACTCTTGTGCTAAATGTGATGAAGGCAAACCAAGAGAGCTCAGGTTTATGGCAACTTTTCTTTGATGGCTCAAGAAGCAAATTGGGAGCTGGTGGTGTAGTGTTAATTCACACTAAAAGGAGAAATAATTCTTGACTTTTAGGTTCCAATTTTCTTGCACTTTCAATGTTATAGAATATGAGTCTCTCATTCATGGTTTTGAGTGGGCAAGGAAAAGAGGAATTAAAGAACTGCAGTTTTTAGAGACAATGAGTTAATCATAAATCAGGTGAGAGGCTAAAATTTGACAAAAAATTCCTTGCTTAAGTCTTACAAGCACAAAGTGTGGGACTTAGTGGATATTTTCCTTAATTTCAACATCAATTCCATTCTAAGAGAATAGAATAAGCAAATGGATAGACTAGCATCAGTTGGTGTGCAATTTGACATCCCTAAGGAGATAGGCCAAGATAGCAGTTTGCACTATTTAAAAGTGGTAATTAGACCCTTCGTGCCTGATAACATCACCAATTGGTAGGTGTTTGACAGTGATCATTAAATAGCACTCTTCTTGTAGGAGAAGGCTAAGTTTGCTTCCAAGAATCAAGCCAAGCTACAATAATAGTATGATGGCCAGATTGTTTAGTTAAAAAACAACAAACTTTCCAAAGGCTTGGTCACTCTCAAAAGCATCTTCAACGAGGATGAACAACTGAAAAATGACAAAGCAAGCATCATAATGAAGAAATAAAACTATGAAAAAGTTTAAATATTCAAGAATAGGCTGCTTGCACTTGGAAAGGTATGTATAGATCATAAAAGACATGCTTTCATTTTGTTATGCCAAGAATTTGTCGATGATTTCACTTGGGAGTATAGTTACTTGAAGGGTTTTGACCCAAGATTGGCCCAACACACCATTGAGCTGGAGGAAGGTGCCAAGCCTATCAAACAAATATAAAGGCCTGTCAATCCAAAGATTGAGCCTCTCACGTGAAAGGAACTCACCAAGCTGATTGAGTCCAGGATCATATTTCCCATCAAACACTTTTCTTAACTAGCCAATCTAGTCCCTGTTAGGAAAAAGAATGGGGTGATCAGAATGTGTGTGGATTTTAGAGACCTCAATAGAGTCTCATTGAAATATCACTAGCCTCTCCCAAATATGAAGCAGATCCTCCAAATGGTGATAGGCAATGAACATTTCTCCATCCTGGATGGGTATTCAAGGTATAATCAAATTTTAGTGCAAGATTGTGATTAGTACAAGACAGCCTTCACTACCAAGTGGGGAAATTTTTCTTACCAGAAAATGCCATTCGGATTGTCAAATGTTGGAGCCACCTTTCAGTGAGCCATTGACATGGCTTTTTAGGGTTTGATAAATAATATTGTCCTAGTCTATCTTGATGATGTGACAGTGTTTTCTAAGGAAGCAAGCCAACATCTGAAACACCTTAGGCAAATCTTTGAGAGGTGTAGAGAGTTTGGTATCTCTCTCAACCCAAATAAGTGTGTGTTCGATGTCCATGAAGGTAAACTCCTTGGCCATGTTATTTTGCAAGGGGGTTTGACCATTGATCCAGAAAGAGTCTACGCCATCCTATCACTGTCCTTGCCTAAGCATAAGAAAGAGCTACAAAGATTCTTCAGTAGGATAAATTTTATTAGGATATTTATCCCAAATTTTTTTGAAATAGTCAAACCACTGACATCCATGCTGAAGAAAGATGATAAATTCACATGGACAACACAAAGGAAGGATAGTTTTGAAAGGATCAAGCAAGCTATCACCGAGGATCCTACCTTGATCAGTCCTGACTTCTCCAAGGATTTTAACCTTTACACCTTCGAGATTGAATAGGTAATCTCTGCCATGCTTACCCAAGTAAATGATAAAAACCTTGAACAGCCTCTTGCATTCTTTAGCCAAGGTCTAGAAGGTTTTGAAATCAGGTACACATATGTTGAAAAGCAAGTGCTTGCAGTCATATGAAGCCTAAAGAAATTTAGACATATGTTGTCTAATAGCAAAGTTCATCTCCTGGTGCCATATACCAACATTAAAGACTTCCTGATTAGTTGTGATCTAAATGAAAAGACAGCAAGATGGATCACCAAAGTAATGGAATAGATGTGGATATAAAAACCACCAAGCTGGTAAGGGAAAAGGCAAATGTGAATACCTTGCTACAGACTTTCATCAGTATAAAGAGGACATTTTGCTACTCCATGATGAAGCCACAATAGAAGAACCAACAGTAATGAAGGACTGGGCATCAGACATGACACATTTCCTTCTCACCGGTGAGTGCCCACATGACCTTGATAGGACTAAGATGAGATATTTTAGACTCCAATCTCTCCCTTATGTCTTGATTAATGGAATGTTATTTAGAAGGGATTTTTCAAGAGTACTCTTGAGATGTATAGACTCAAGTTAGGTCGATAGGGTACTATCTGAGTTTCATGATGGGCCAACTAGTGGTCACTTTGCTCCTAAGCCTACAGCTGCAAGGATTATGAGGTTTGGTTAATTCTAGCCCACTTTATTCAGAGACACTCATGCCTAGATATGGAGGTGCTAGAAATGTGCTCTCTTTGATGGAAACCAATGGCTATATACAATGCCTCTACAGCCTATTCAAGTAAAGTAGCTATTCATGCAATAGGGGATATACTTCATAAGAATGATCAACCCTCCTTCTAGTGTTGATAAAAAATGGGTCTTGACTGCTACAAACTACTTCACGAGATGGGTAGAAGTTGTTGATTTGAAAGAAGCCAATGAAAGTGAAATCCTAGACTTTTACGAAGGCTTGGTGACAAGGTTTAGAGTCCCAGCTACCATCATCTCAAATAATGAATTAGCTTTCTTGGGAACCAAAACAAGCGAGCGGGCATTAGGATACGACATCTACCTTAGCACTTCTTCCAACTACTACCCACAAGGAAATGGGTTGGCTGAGTCCACTAATAAGAATCTGATCAAAATTATTAGGACAATGGAGAAAAATTAGAGAAATTGGCATGCCAAGTTGAAAATAGCCTTATGGGCAGAAAAGGTTACTCCAAAGAGGGTAGTTGGCAATTCACCATACATGCTTGTGTATGGAAGGGAAGCTATACTTCTTCTTTTGCTTGAATTTCTAGCCTTGGATCTCACTCACTAGCTATAATTAGAAGAAGGTGATAGCATGGAAGTCAGGCTTTATGAATTGATGGAGATTCAGGAGAAAAGAAACCAAGCCATGGTTTCTATGACCAAGTGTCAGTAGTAAACAAAGAAGCATTTTGATAAGAAATCCTCATAAAAAGGATTTTTAGAAGGCAACATTATCTTAAAATGGGATGAGGACCGAGCTAAGCCTACAAAACACATAAGATTTGATGCCCTATGGAGTGGTCCATATATCATCACTCATTGCAAGCAGCACAATGCATTCCAACTCTCCAGGTTGGATGGTGAGGAAATGCATATCCTAGTTAATAGGATATATCTTAAGCACTATCACTGAGCCTTCTCTCATTATGTACATATTTTCCTTGTTTTTCCCTATTTTCCCTAAGTGCTTTTAGTGCATGTTCATAGTTTTTTATCCTTGTGTGTGTTTTGTTTACCATTTGGGGGTAAAGCTTTAGGTTTATTCTTTAGTCTCTTAAGGTTATCGTCAACCTTTTAGGCCATATTTTGACTTTATGCCCAATGGACTTGTAAGCCACTAGTTTTCCTAAGCATAGCAGGCATGCTTCCCCTAAGAATCACCAAATTTGTTGACCATTTTTTGTCCTACAAGCCAAAAATCGGTTTCCCTTCTTCCCCTGCTATCCTGAGTCATCAGTCTTAGATGTATTCACCTTACTACAAATTCTCCATTTCCCCTTATAATAGCCTTGTTCTTATAAAGAATTGAGAGATCTAAGACCTATAGGTTTTTAGTTTGATATAAGGATTATTTCTCTTCAGGCAATTAATTTGCACAAGACTTTCAGCAAAGGAATGGGCCAGTTCAAAGAATGCAAGTCTTTTACAAAGCTTTGAAGGTTAAGTGCCCTTGCAGAGGGCAGTCAGGTTGTAAATGAGATCGTTCAAGTAGGCTTCGAAGGGCAATTTCAAACCCAAAGTGCCCTTACGAAGGGCAGTGAGCACATTTGGGAAAGTGACCAAGGCAAAAGGCAAAGGATTCCTTCAGATTTTCTATCCGAAGGAAATCCAAAGAAAAGACAAGGGATTCCTTCGGACTTTTTTCTGACTAAAATCCAAGGAAGAACCAAAGGGTGAATTCCTTCGGACAAAGTGCCCGAAGAAATTCCTTTAGACATTTTATCTGAATAAATTCATAAGGAAAGAAACCAAGGCAAATTCCTTCAAACAAATGCCTGAAGGAATTCCTTCAGACTTTTGTTCGAAGGAATTTATCAAAATAAAAGATCGAAAGAAAGAGCCGAGGCATGAAGGCAAGTTTTCCTTCGAGCAAAATGTCTAAAGGAATTCCTTTGAACATTTTGTTTGATGGAATTGAGAAGATGAAGGAGCCCGAAGGGCAAGTGCCCTTACGAGGGACTCTTAATGACCAAAAAGGGACCTTTTCCAATTTTTCAAAGGGACACTTTCCCTTTGGGAAGGTTCATTTTGTAAAAGTTGAAGGAAATACCAAAGATAATGATAGCCTGAGAACGTCAACTTCAACATGGCAAACTAGCCGTTGGAGGTTCAAACATTTGGTGACATCCCCATGGATATCAAATTCAAGACAATGAAATAGCCATTAGCTTTCAAATGGTGATAGGCCTATAGATATCAACTTTACGGTGATAAGATATCCATTGATTTTCAAACATTTAAGGATAGGCCCGTGCATGGAAATGGATTAACAGTTGAAGAAGAGCTCGAAAGAGCTCCTGAGCACAGGCTCGAAGGGATTCAAAGGGGGATCAGAGACCTGAGGATAAACTCAGCAACCCATCAAGAAGGGAACCCAAAGAGCCAAGAAATGATGAAATATAACCCCGAGGGCCGAAGAGCCAAGAAAAGATAAAAGCCAAGTGTAGGAGTAGATAGAATAGTCCAGGTGGCACAGAAAGCGTTAGCATAGGAGTTTATTGTAGCAGATGAAATAGTCTCCACCAAGTGGCTACCAAAGGGAGTGTGGGCATTCAATAGAATGGCCCTTTTTTCCTCATTTTACATTAATGGGTAGGCAGTCACATGAACTTCATTGAGAAGTGGTCTTGTCATTCAAAAAGATAAAGCTACCCATGCTTTCACAGTAACATTTAAAATGGTTTGAGCATCAAAGTCAAGACTTGTGACATCTAAAACATGGTTATTTCAAGGCATTTCTATAAGGATGACACCAGCATGAGTAAATTCCTCTTTCTTAGGTGTGCAATGCAACATGGGTCGCTTGTTCTGGAAGGCACCAAAGCCTTTTCCTTCATACTATATATTGTAACCTCTCAATTGAGAAGGATATCTCTTATTTTATAAGGTGAAGCCCTACCAAATTTAACCTTTAGATCAATAAGAATGCATTTTAACTCTATCTAACTGGTTATACTTTTGATTATTTCTATGTATCAACTCTGTGTTCAGTCATTTTAGCTTGATGCTTTCATAGATTGACACCAACATACCTAGTGTAGCCAAAGCCGTTTCTTTAAGTTAAAAGGAAGTGCTTCATCTGGAGCATAGAGACGGGAGAGTAGTTATTTGATAGTGTGTTTTATGCAGTGCCTGTGGTAAGTTCCTTTTCCTTATGTCTTCATTAAGCCCCATTATTAAAGCACCCTATAGTCTAGTCTTTTTGTCAGATAAAGTGTCTGTTTGCCCCCTTTTGGTCTGAAGTGTTGATATAGTTGTGTAGATCAAAGTCATTTGGTGCATCACCACTTATATTAGTTTCTATTTTGGTTATATCCTTCTCTCTTTTCACCCCCCGCCATTATTAACAATAGTAGTTTAAGATCTCAGAGATGCATCAAAAGGAGCTAGCCCTTATCTAGAGATTCTTCCCTCAGTTTTGCCAAACCCACAGCAAGAGGGGAGTCTCCATTATGCCACATGGAAGAGAGACGTTGAGCCTTCTTTCAAGGGTGCAATCCACAGCATTAACAAAAACTTCAACAAGTTTATTTTTGATGACTTTCCCCTTAATAGTTTCTTGATTTTGATACTCAACATCAAATTCAATCAATAGAATAACCCATTTATCCATGCATCCTTTAAGAGTTTCTTTAAACAATAAGTACTTGAGAGGGTCCACCTTAGAAATGAAAATAGTCATATTATTCAACATGTAGTTCCATAGCTTTTGGGAAGAAAATACCATTGCCAAATAATATTTCTCAATAGGTGACTAGTTATACTCATAGGTTATGAGTGTCTAGCTCAGATAGTAGATCGCATGTTCTTTACCTTGTTTATCATGTTGGGCCAAGAAAGCCCCTAGTGCATGTTCTGTTATTGATATATAAAGAAGTAATCACTTGCCAGGTGTTGGTGATCTCAATACCGATGGGTTGTCCAAGTATGCTTTTAGCTTTATAAATGCTTGTTGGCATTCAATATCCCACTAAAATGTGACACCTTTCTTTAATAGGTGCGTAAAAGGATGGCATTTGTCTGTTAGATATGATATGAACCTTTGAATAGATTGGATCTTGTTCTATAGGCTATGGAGTTATTTTAGATTGGAAGGTGGAGGAATTTCCATGATAGCGTTAACCTTAGGAGGATCCACTTCAATCCCCATTTGTGATACAATAAATCATAGTAATTTTCTCAAAGTAATGCCAAATACGCACTTCTTAAGATTGAGATGAGCCTTATAATCATGAAGTATTTCAAATATTCTCTATAGAACATTAAGATGTCTGACACAAGTTCTTGATTTTGATAAGATGTCATCAACATAATCCTAAACAATATCATGCATCATGTCATGGAAGATGATAATCACGACACGTTGATAAGTGGCACTAGCATTCTTCAACCCAAAAGGCATGACTTGGTAATAGAATGTTCCCCATGGTGTGGTGAATGTAGTCTTATGCTAATCCTTTAGTGTTATCTTTATTTGGTTATACCCAAAGAAGCCATCCATTGGATATAACATCTTGTACCATATAGTTGAGTTGATAATCATGTCGATGTTTAGTAGAGGGAAATCATCCTTAAGACATTCTTTGTTGATGTCTCTAAAATAATTACAAAAGTGTATCCCCTGTGGCTTTTTGCTAACTGGGACTATATTTTATATCCATTTAGAGTAGTCCAATGGTCTTATGAATCTAGCTCCCAATAATTTCTTTGTCTCCTTTTTCACTAATATAGCAATGTGTGGGTACATTGTCCACAATTTTTGCTTGATTAGCTTAGCATTTGGATGTACTACAAGTTGATGCATGACCAAAGTAAGGCCTAAGCCTAGCATGTATGAATAAGCCCATGTGATTATATCAATAAAATACCTTAAAATAGTGACAATATAATCATGTTATTCATTAGTGAAGGATGTGCCTAGATAAATAATCTTAGGATCTTCATAAGTTCCAAGGTTTACCTTAGTTATATTCTCTACAAGGAGTGTGAAGTTGTCTTCTAGAATAGTAGGCAATATTTGATAATGGTCCTCTTCTTCAGTTGTTGGTTATGAGTCCCAAGGCTTATCCATAAAGTAATAAGAATTATAGGCTACCTCTTTTGGTAATGGCTAATTAACAAATTTCTTAGGAAATTCAAGAGCAAGATGCTCAAAGACTTTATGTTGCTCAGAAGTAATACTGGAACTAGTTGTAAAGCTTGGACTTGGTGAATAATGTGCTTCCTGTGGAGGTGAGAAAACTTCCCCATCTAAGATCACCTGAAATAGGTTTTCACTCAAGGGATTGTCTTTATATTTACTATTTCCCTAAACAACAAGCACCTCAAAGAGGTTTTCACCCAAATATATCAATGTTTTTCCTATTGTATGACCAAGGAAGTTTGCCTACTCACCAAAGTAGGTGACAAGGTCCAATGAGAAGTCAAAACCTTATTTTTGATCATCAAATGATAATCCATCCTTAAGGCCCATATATTATACAATATATTCCTCATTCTAAAACTCATCCATAGGTATAATATAACTTTGTTGGTCCTAATCGATAAGGTCAGGATGGCAAAGGGTAAGTGGGTAATGAGTTGTGATGGTCATAATGGAATTAGAATTAAATAGTTTGGTATTAGTAATCTCATCGTAGGTGATATAATGGGATGTTGTGTCACTACTGGGAGTTTATTCATCAATTGAGAAAGAGTGATCACTTTCAAAAGACATGAGGTCACTCCCATGTGATATAAATTTGAGGCCCTAGTTCTTAGTACATTTACCAAAAGATAGAGGTTTAAGAATACCTTACTCCTATGGCCCTAAGCCTTTACTTGTATATTCCAAACTATCCATAATTATATTAGGGATGGGTATTTCAGATTTATAAATTAATTGGAGAGTCTGACAGCATATAACCAATATCCTTCATTAATGGCTTCTCGATCCTAATTTGGTGAAGTGTCTAGTACAAATACCATTGTTTGCCTTTATTGAGGTGTGTTTTTCTTCTACCAAATCATGTTGGCCCTGTTAGGGATTTCAAAAGGTTTGGGTCTTCCATAAGAATTGGGAGATTTGGGAAAATTTTGTATAAAAAATCAACTTTTAGATCATATGTGGAAATGTCAGCGTCCTCAACAATAAAATGGTTTACAATGGCTATAGGAAATGGATCAGCCAAAGTGGAAACAAGATCACTAGGGTCAATATAATTAGATTTAAGTGGTTCAAAAACTATGGCTTTATTTTTCTTGGCTAAAAATTAAGAACCAAGGAAATAATTATAGTTTCGATATTCAACCTCTATGTGCTTATAATATTGGTATGGCTACAGATTAGCATAAATAGTGACCTCAATTCTTGAATGGGGGAACTTGAGGCATTAATGTAGGGTAGAAGGAACAAATCATACTTCATGGATCTAAGGATGACCAAGAAGTAAATTATAAGGCAATTTCTATGTCTATGACATGCAATAGGGTATCATGGGTTATAGGCCCAATAATAATTGGCAAATAAATGGTCCTTGAAAACTCTCTTTCAGCATTGTCATATGTTTTGATTATGATTATTTTTCGTTGCACATCCTTAGATACATCTCAACCATTGTATCAATTTCAATGACACTATATTCAGCCCTAAATATTGTCTATAAGAACTCGCTTGATCTTGTGATGTACTATAATGACCTTGATATATAAGGGATTATTATGGCTAAGACCAAGGGAAGACATATCTCATTGATCAAAGGTAAGTTGTTGGCTTGGAGATAGATGTCCCATGAGTGTTTAGAATTGGATAAGGTTAATATCCTCAAGAATAGTGTACTATTGGAGGAAGTCATTTAGTATATTCTGGTGAACCTTTGATGTATGCAAGAGGTTTAGAATAGAAATTTACGTAGACATATTACTTAGTTGTTCATGAATACTATATGGTTTCTCAATAGTAGGGTGAGAATGTTTAGCCTTAGCTGGTACAGGGTTTGGTTTAGTATTGGAAGGCATAGGGTTCAAATTTGGCTTAGTATTGGAAGAAGGCAAAGGGCCTTGAAGGGTAACTTATGAGCATCTAGTTACAACTGCACAGTATTGAGTCAGTAGGGAGTTATCATAATTAGAAGAATTAGGTGGTGGTCTAAGAATAGTAACCTATAGAAACTAAATCACAATAAAATTTCTTGAACTCGGTGTGGCCTTACTTGAGGAAGAGGGTGATGACCCTAAAATAGAGGGATCAATGTTTTGAGAGGATTCAGATGGTACATGGGATTTAATAGTAATGGTGGTGACATGATTATTAGAAATATGCCCCATGATATTATTATAATCATATGGCATAGTATTGTAGCTAGGTTATTATCTTGGGTACAATGATCCAAATAATGATGATGTTGATTTTGTTTCTAACCTTGTCCTTACTATAATTGACCCTTCCTTTGGTTTGGATGATTCTACTATTATTTTTGGTTGTGTTTGGGAAACGGGTCTTTGTAAATGCCCATATCCTGATTGGTGTTATGTGTTGCTTGTTTTAATTCAATCTCTCTGCTCTCAATGAAGTATTCAATGAGATGCCTCAGTTGCACACATCAATAAATGACATGGCCAATAACACAATAGAAATTGTATAACTCATCTTCATGATACTAGTCATTGTCAAGTATAATGATTAGAAAAATCTAAATGTAGATTGGTGCATGTCAAAGGGGAATAAACTAATTCATATGCCTAAAATTATGTTAAGTATCGAACTTTAGGAAATGGTTTTAGCATAGGCCATATGATTAAATTAGTTACAGCCAACTTATGGATTACTACCTCAAAATGTTCTCCTAGCTTGTTGAATGGTCTATATTTATTGAATCCTCTGTGTGAAGGAACTCTCTACATAGTGGGTGGTAGATTAGGTTGTACATTTTGAGTCATTGAAGCCTATACTATTTGCACATGCCATAACTATGTTACTCCATTACCCACCATATTATTTATATTAAAAAATTTAGGTTTCTCTGTAGTATTAGTTTAAACATGTGTTTGAGTATAATTGGATATTTGAGCCTGTGAATAGATTTTCACTAGACCTCTGGTAATAAGTGTTTTCTCAATCTGCATACCCTTCTCAATGATTTAGTTAAATGTGTTGGCACAAGCGAGTCTTAGGTTATGGGAAACCTTGGGGTGCAAGTTATGTGCAAAGATGTCACATCATTTCCTATCTTTCAAATTATGCTAAAAATGACTAGATAGCACTCTCCACCATTGTAGATATGACATGAAGTGTTATCCATCTCTTTATCTTACTTTACATAAGTCAACCACTGTCAACTCATGCTTAATGTTATAATAAAAAATGTTAACAATTTTTTTGTTAAATTGTTGAAATTTATCACTGATCCCTTAGGTAATTTTAGGATCCAGTCTAATGCTTATCCACCCAAGCTACATGGAAGCAAGTGTAGAAAATAGACATTATTGTAAGCTACCTCCTAACATACCACAAAGAAGTATTTAATATGTTATCTAGGGTCACCTTTCCCTTTATATTTATTTAATTTAGGTGGATCAAAGTGAGGTGGAAAAGGTACCTAAAGAATGCTCAAGTTGAATGGATAAGGACATATCTCATCAAACTTGTAGTTTGTGATTGATTGCCTATTTCAAGCCTCATGACTATCTCTTTAATTGAATTCCACACTTGCACATTTGGTGCATTTGTGGGTGGAATGTAATTTTTTTGGGGAGGAATGTACCCCCACTGTGTAGTCCTATTAGGGATATAGACCCTTTTCTCAAAATTTTGATTTTGTTTTATCCTTGAGTGTGAATAAGTCTAATGATGTTGGTTCAAAGGATTTTATTGCCAATTCCTAGATGTTCATACTGATTCCCAGGAATCTATTGTTGTGAACTATAAAAAATATGTCAGGTTTGTGGTATTTGTTGTTGGTTTACTAGAGGGTATTGCCATTGTTGATTCATAATGAGAACTTTTTGTGGTTGAGAATAACTCAGTAAAGTGTTATGTAAAAAACCCACAACCTATGATGAGTCATTAGAAATGTTTTGTTGTGACCGGGCATGAGTCTCTTGATGGTTAAAGAAAGTGTGCTTCATATAAAGTGGAACTTACCACAAAGTATCTATGGGTTTAGTCTATTTAGGAGAAGCCATAAGGTCTTCATCAGATGTAGGACTGGTTAAGTCTTATTGCATTTGTTCTAATGGTAGTTTTCTTGACAAAAGTGGTATTTTCGACTAAAGTTGAAACTAAAGAAGCTATTAAGTCTAAAATGATTTTATCAGCATACCATTAACTAATTTTTTGTATTTTGGTAATATTTATCAATTAGGGAGGAGTTCACAAGTGGGCCTTTCCCTTTGTTAGAATAAGCAGTGTTAGATTTTTGGATATGAGTAAAGGTTACTCTAGCGGTTGCTCCTCTATTTGAATAAATGTATGTAATTGCTCCATTGGGAAATTAGGTAGAAGTAGAGCTCCTGATTCTATCAACCTTAGGAGAGATTCATCTTTATCCTCTATAGGTTGGTGTTCAAAGTAGCCTTGCTCAGATCCTACCATAATTTGGATGTCATCAAACACAATGGGGTATTTTTCCCCATCATAAAAATTCTCTTCCTCATAACTAGGGATATAATATACCCCACTATGAGTATACCTTTGCATGTTTGATAATGATTTTCTACGTTTGTGAAGTATTTTTAAAAAAATTACAAATGTCAAAAGGTGTTTGGATTCTAAGATCAAATATATACAAGGTAGAGTTGGGTCTATAATCAAAAATAAATGGCATGACACTTCATAATTAGAATAATAAAAATAAATCTTAAGAATACTCAACCTTGGTTGGTCAAAATCAACAATTAGAGGAAGGTAGAACAACATTGAAGCTTAGGGTGAAGGCTAGCACAATAAATCCTAAGTTTGAAGTATGTTAGTACCATGAATATCTTAGCATGAATGTGGGGGGCCATGCTCAAAAAAATTATAATAAGGATATAGTGATCTAAGAAGCTTAGGATGTAGGCTAACACAAGAAATCCTCAGTTTAAAACCAAAAAAAATGGGCAACACAATAGTGCACAATAGAAAAGAAATTCAAATGGTTAAATAACTTAGAGCATGAACGAATGCAAGGTAACCTAAGTTAAAACAAGAATAGAATGAGTAGCGTCTAAACAAAGGCTTTCAAAAAAAAAATTAAAATCCACCCAAGTTACACAAGCCAAGCACAAAAGGTGAACCGCCTAAGCCCAAGTCATAGGCAAGACTCTAGCATAGACCAATTATGTTTTGGGTTAGAACTTAGAAAGATAAAAATTTCAAATTTGGACCAAATGACCTTATATTTCTAAGTGATTAATATTTTAGACCCAAATGCATAACATAATGATGCTTTTTGGAGACAATAAAAAATAGTTTGATTCATTTTTGAACAAGGTAATTTATTTTAAATTAATTTGACTAGCGTAACGCCTTATTGTTCAAAAGGTGGTGTCTAACATGTGTTTTATTTTAGAAATGCTTTAGTTTTCATTTTTGTCTTGGCACACATACACAAATTTTTTTAGACTCAAAATAATTCAAGTAAAATAAATAGACACAAAAACACCTAAGTGTATCATCCTATCCCTAAAAATTGACAAGGTTGTTGTGTATCATCAAATTGTATTGATATACATAAATTTATATACTTTTTAGGCCCCCTCTTATCTTAATAATTCTTATAGTGACATGGAACTTCAGGCTACTCACCCCACATTGACAATATTTCTGTGGTAAGCGGGTTTATCTAAAAACTATATGTTTTGCACATTCTAGATGGTCACATATGTGTGATTAACACTAGGTCACAACACCTAATTTAGATCCAAGATAATTATCGTATTGTAAAAGGTCTTATAATTTTTATAACCACTACATCTGTCAGATTGCTCAGTGTAGTGTGATGTCCAGATTAGGCCATTATTCTAAGATAGATATTACTAACAGAGTTAGTTTAGCTACTCAAACTAATGTCCAAACAAATCACCCTCAATTTATATTCCTCACCATGGAATGGGGTTGGAATGATGTTTGGATATGAAATATTGGGCCAAAAATCCTCTAAATAACTCACAGGGAAGTGATGTACTCCTGCCTACAAGCCAAGTGCATGAAATAAATAAAAATAGGACTTTAAAGGTCATTTTTAAGATCACCCAAGTTATTCAAACTTGGGGAGAGAATAGATGATGTTCCTTCTAGGCCTTGGACTAAGCGATGAGGTAATGAATGAATAATTTTTGGTCACTCAAGTTCTCTAAAGGGGACGAGGGGAAAGCATACGTACAAAGTCCAATTTACAAGAAAACAACACAAACAACAAATAATAAATAAAAAGAAAAGCTCTTAAGAGTACTTAGTCTAGGATTTGTGCTAGTTTTAAATCACTAAATGAAGTTTTCCTTTATTATTATTTTAAGTAAACTAGAAAAGTGTTTTAATCCTATAAAATAGAGCTTTTAGTAGTCAATCAAGGGTGTAGGATAACCAAAGGAAATTGAAGCTTGTTATTTTTAACTTGTATCTTGACAGAGGGTGACTTCATCATTTTGCAAAGCAATCTCACCATTTCATAGAGTGATACCATTGTTCCATAGATCAATCCCATTATTATATAGAAAGGCAAACAAACTGTGTGATGACTTCACCAATATCAATACGACCTCGCTAATTAGCAGGGCGAGTTCATCGTTTTCAATTAAGTTTCAAAACATAAAAAAAGATACCTATAATTTTGGTTCACATGATATCACTGATTAGTAGTTGACCCTACCATTTCATAAGTCGATATCACTATTATGCAGGTCAATCTCACTGATCTATAAAAAATAAACAGTGAACAAAAAATTATAATAAACAATATTACCATTTGTAATTATGATCTTGTTGTTGTTTAGGGTGACCTCATCATTCCATAATTTGATATGATTAATTTTTAGGAGTACCTCATCATTTTATCCAGAAGATAAAAAAATGAAAAATAGAAGAAAACATAGCAACACAACATCAAAATATGGTCTGAATGTGTAATTAGAAGGATAAAAAGGCCCCCAAAGGGGGCAATGCACAACCCCACTAGGCATGCTAAAATGTAGAGAAGGATTACAAAGTAGGTTAATTCATGTGTCAATAAGGAAAACCAATAATAAACATAAACAACCTAACATGTTAAGCCCACACCCTCAAAGGGTAGTGTCAATAAAATCAAGAAACTAATGAGGAAAGCAAGACAAGCAATACCCTCCTAAAGTGGCTCTCCTTCAAAGATGGTCTATAAACATGTTTGTACCTAGATTTGGTTCTCCTTGATTGATTACTTTGGAGGAATTAGTGAAGTTTTTCTAGTAATATTTCTACATAGGTTGTTTGCACTAAAAAGATTCTCTTTTGTCTATGGTGGCTCGTGTATTTATACTTTTCCAAAAATGTTGAGAATCAACCATGACCATCCATCTTGAGATCAATATGTGTGGCCAAGGATTAATTAAATTTTTTAGGACAAAGCAGTTAATATTTTGGAATAAGAGAACATTAAAAAGGCATGGGTGGCCTTACACCTAATATTTATCCCCATTAATACCTTGTGCTTGACACCCCTTTGATGATGTCATGGATGATGTCATGGCCTAGATATTTTGAATTATAAATTTCTAAAAATAGATATTTAATAACTTTCCATGGATTTTCCACTTAATCTAATTTGATTTGATTAATGACTTTACTTAGTATTTTGTAATTCTTGGAAATTGGTCACATGTTAAATCAAAATGGTTGAAAATGTCAATTTACTTGGTCACAATTTTATTGGAGTTGAATCAAAGAATTATAAAAATTGTGAAAAATGTGTTGCCCCATTCAGGAATACATGAACACAAATCAGTAATTACACATGATGTGTGCGGATGAATTAGAGCATTTCAATGATTTTGGTTTAGATTGTGCATTGTTACATAATGTCATTTAGATTTTTAATTTTAGCACAACAATGATAAGAATTAGATGTTTACATAAACCACCAAAACTAAGAGTGGGGCTTAAATGCCACTGTTAAGAGAGAGAGAGTTTGACAACCCCCAATAGTTTTAAAAATAAAAGTAGGCTTCACATTCCCCAATGCCACTACAGCGACCAAAGCACCCTCTTTATCATTGAGGGACTCAACCATATGAAAGTCACTATAAATAAGCCAATTAAAAATATGAAATTATATACACATAAATTTGGTATCATGTACTTGAAAATGGTAATTCTTGACATGTCATAAACCACATGACTTGTGCCCAAATACATGACTCTTATTCATCATTCCTCTAAGCCTTTTATAAATATGCAAGCTTAATCCTTTGTTTTTTGTTACTAATACAAATAAATCTCAATGCCAACAATAAAATTACTTAAAATCACCCTCAAACCATCTCTAGTTAAGGACAAGTGTCCCTAATCTCTTGGGATAAGTACACTCTAGGTAGTTTGGAGCATTATCACACTCCTGTCTACTTAGGCTAGTGGTATACCATGTTAAATAATAACTAGTTTCCAATTTTGCAATCATTTTTGGGGGTCTTAAGCAAATTTAATAAGGTTGGATACAGGAAATTATTAAAATGTTAACTTATAAATACATATAAAATATCATCAATTATTCCTAGCTTAGAATTATCCATTGTGCACTTATACGCTTCTACACCTTGAGAAAATTTTCCTTATTCTATTGGAAGAAAAAAATTGAGGGGGCATGAATTAGTCTACAAAATTTTATTTAAAATCCACTTATCATTCATTAACCATTCAAACTAATATATAAATATAGCAATGCATAATCAACCATTCAAATGAGCATGAAGTAGGAACATAACACATGAACACAGAAGCTATGTGGGAAACCCTCATGGGGAATAAAACACACTAACACATATCTTGGACTATAGTCCTATAATAAATGAGTCAATATTTATTGAGGCACCAACCCCACAAGGAGCACCAACCCCTCACTAGTCAAGCACCAACTCAACTGGGCCTTTAGAAAGCACCAACTTGCAAGGAGGCACCAACCCCCTAGGTGACTTAGCACCAACTCAGCCATATATAAACTTTGATCACCTTGGACACTTTTTCTCACTCAATTTATGATTATCACATTATTTTTCTCTTCACACTCTTTTATCTCTCTCAAACAACCTATTAAGCCTCTTCGTTCAACTAGCTCTCTTCTTGGTAGATTTAGGTCATATAACCTTGATAATAATATATATAATCATTATTATAACTTCATGACATATTAAATACACCACTATTATGTTCTTTAATCCCTATACTTGGTTTCCAAACTTCTATATCATTCATTCACATCATAAATATTCTGACTAGTCAAATTAGGCCCATTAGACCTACTTCTTATACTTGAATCTTGATTTCATATCCCTTGGTCGGCCAAAAACATCTCCATACTTTGATAAACATTAGAATATATCAAAAACCATGTTTCATAGGATAAAAAACCACTACATAGGTCAGCCACCACTCATAAGGACTAAAACCACCATTAGGCCTAAAGGAGACCTAATGCAATTAGGCCTTCTCAAAGCACACATTTCACCTTGACCATCTTGTAACATATTGAGCCTCCATAAATGGATTAAAAACTTAAAAAAAACTTAAATTAAACCCTTTATAATCTTATCTTATGTCCCTAACATCATTTATCTCATTTAACTCTTTGAACCACACCATTAGGCCTACTCACAATTAGGCCTTCTCACTATCAGAAAGTTTGTTTTGAATAGCTGAAGCATAAACTCAAATTTTCCACATAAACATATAAAAAATAACTTATTAAAAAATATAATTACCTTATATTCATAACCATTTCTTTTATATTTCACCATACATGTCAAAATATCTCAAACTGACCACTTCCATATGCTCACTTAGAACTATAAACAGGCCTCAAAAACTAGTTAAGAACCTTTGAATTTTAAAACCTTCATATGAATTTATCATGAATAAAAATAAATTAAAATTAACTTATGATACTTATATAAAAAATTCATATTAATTATACTCTTCAAATCTAGACAAATCACCTCATATTCATCTTTACTACATGACTACTTTGAACAGTCAAAGACTTCAAAATACAGTCATGAAAATAAAGACTTAAAACACCTATAGAATCACTTTCATGAAATTAAAATGGGTTTATATGGTACTTAAACATACTTATAACATCTTCAAACAAATATATTATAAGTTCCACTAGCAATATTGGTATTACAGACCAATCTCATGGCTTCACTGTACATAGACCTAACTGTGTTCGACAAGTCGGTTTGAGATCAACTTTATATCATACAAAATATTATCAAAAACTTATGTATATAATGGATATGTGTTATATTTATTTAAAAATAAACTAGTTTAATTTGATCCATCCCTAATCTATAGCAACACATCCCTAATCTCATTCCCACTTCTGCTTATTTTTCTCACTATCTTTTTCACTAGGCATTTTTAGTGATATGTCAACTTCCATGACAATTTTAGCATATTTGAAGTATATAAATTGCTCATAAACCACCATGGGAATAATATTTAAGTCTCAAGCTTCAACCTCCATCCACTTTCATGCTTTGACCTAGTCAACCTTGCCTGCTACATCAAAAATCCAAGAAACAAAGGATTTCCTATAGCTTCCTCTCACTCATCCGACATACCAATGCCACCTATAGGTACCTAGGAGAGTCCCCTACATTATATAATCTTCAAAATATGGCATCCAATACATTTTATCTATTTATATTAATATCTTTCATATTGGGTCATTGTTAGGGTTTTAAGGCACTAAAAACTAGTTTCCACTCTTGGTAATCATTCATAAAGGATTGCCCCTCATTCCAAAAGCTAATGCCTAGAGAATACACCTAGGATCCTTCCACAACTACCATGAAATACTTAGTATCTCATGAAAATATTTCACATGCCAAAGAGCATAATAAAATCCTTCTTGGGTCTGTAAAACCTCATTTTGTACACACAAAAAAACTCAAAACCACTTTTCATGCTTTCTTATTCAACTCAAGACCTAAAACTTCACCAAAAAACTTTAAACACCCTCTCACACCTTTTTAAAATCTCACATAATCTCTATCACCTTGGAAACTAAACTTTACCCTTGATTAGGCCATACTAAGTCTCTTTACACATTAGGCCTTGAACTATCAGTCACACTTAGACCTTGAACATACCTTGAAACCACTTGAACTAATCTCAAAACCTCATACTCATGTTCATATCCTACCAATATTATTCTCACAATCCTTAGATCACTCACTTCAACATGCAACCAAGCCTATACCTTCACACTAAGCTCCTCAAGTACATGACTTATGAACTCAACCTCAATAATATCAAGGACAACTCAGAATGACATAAATGACACTTTTATGACATCAATGACAACTCCATGCATACCTTATAACACATTCTTAGTGGTCCACCCCTTTATCATTGATGGCAACCACTCATTAATGGTAAATATTCAAAGAAGCTTCTCTCACTGGGATACATCTCCCCCATACAGACCATTCTCCCCCATAACATTAATGACAAATCACTAACTGCAATAAAACTCAATAAACATGAATAAAAGATCATATCAACAAGCTCCCCCTATCTATATGCATACCTCAAACATATTCTTCTTGACAAACCGATATGACTCCCCCTTTGACCTCGTAACTTTTGCACTTCTTTCCTACTCTTAGAGCTAAAACACCTCCTTATTATCTCCCCTTAAGCACTTAACTTGCTTATTTATTGTTAGGATTAGGAATCATACCCAATTCCTATCTCAGATGTTTAAAAGTAGCCTTTGGAAGAGGCTTAGTCAAGATATCTATGATCTGATCCTTGGTAAACACAAATTCAAGATTAATACTTTGTTCACTTACATGTTCTCTTAAGGAATGATACTTGATAGGAATGTGTTTGGTACTTGAATGCATGATAGGATTCTTTAAAACACTTATGGTACCAGTATTATCACAAAAAATGAGACTAGGACCATCAAACTCCATTTTGTAGTCTCTTAAGGTTTGTCTCATCCATAGCACCTGAGTGCAACGTGAAGTTGCTATAATGTACTCAGGATCACAAGTAGATAACATCACGGATGGTTTCTTGTTGCTTATCTATGAGACTAGGCATTCACCTAAGTATAAGGCTCCTCCACTAGTTCTCTTTCTATCATCTAGACTCCCAACCCAATCTACATCTGTATAGACTACTAGATCAAACTTATTACTCATTGGGTACCACAATCCATACTCCATAGTTCCCTTGAGATACCTAAGTATCCTCTTGATTGCTTATAGATGAATTTCCTTAGGATCTACTTGAAATCTTCCCATAAGTATTATTACTTGCATGATGTTAGGTCTAGAGGTAGTAGTACACAACAAACTCCCAATCATTGATCTATATTTTGTTTAATTGACTCTTAAAGATTCATCCTCCTTGCTTGGATTACATCCTATAACCATAGGTGTACTTACATCCTTTAAATCTTCTATTTCAAACTTTTTTAACATCTCTTTTATATACTTGACCTGTGAAATTAATATAGCTTTTTTAGATTGATTGATTTGAAGCCCAATAAATAAGGATAGTTCTCCAAGCATAGACATTTCAAATTCTAACTTCATCACCTCTATAAAGACCTTGGTCATGTTCTCACTATTTCCACCAAATAAAATAGACCACCACTATCAATTGATGGTCATTTTTAGTTTTGATATATAAGTTACAATATGTAGTTCCTCTCTTGAAACCTTAGTCCAAAAGATACTTTTCTAGTCTAGCATACCAAGATTTAGGGACTTGTTTTAGACCATAGATAGCCTTTTTCAACCTAAAAACATACTCCTTGTTATCAATCAATAAGAAACCCTCAGGTTACTCAATGTACACTTTTTCCTCTAAGTTCCCATATAGGAAATATGACTTGACATCCATTTAGTATACCTTAAAGCCTTTAAAACCTACATAGGCAATAAATAGCCTAGTAGCCTCTAACCTTGCTACTAGAGCAAAGGTTTCCTCAAAGTCCACTTCTTCTACTTGAGCATATCCCTTACGTACTAGTATAGCATTGTTTCTGGTGACTTCTCCATTCTCATTCAACTTGTTTCTGAACACCCATTTTGTAGCAATGATATTTTTATCTTTAAGCATAGGTACTAACTCCCAAGTCTCATTCTTATCAATTTAATTTAACTTATTATTCATGGCATCTATCCAAAACCTATCTTCACTTACTTCTACATAGATTTTAGGTTAAAATTTAGACAGTAAAGTAGTATTCTCGTTATTAACATTACTCACTATCCTTCTTATTTGTATACCTGCATTCTTCTTGCTAATGATCTGAATTCAGAATGATCCTTTTGAATCTGCCTAGAAGGACCTTTTGAGTCATTTCTCTCTTTAATTTATTCTTCATCCTCATCTATCTCTATTTCTCTTTCATCATTCTTTGACTGAGAATATGATTTATTTGTCTCATCAACCTTCACATTTGTGTTCTTCACTGTCTTTTACAACCTCTTGTTGTATCATCTATAGGCAACACTAAATGATGAATATCTCAAGGAAATACATGCATCATATCTTGAGTTAAACTTGCATATCCTCCTCATCTCTCTTGATATAACACTTACTTCCAAACACCTTGAAATGTTCAACACTAGCAGGTTTGCCATTCCACAATTCATATGGAATCTTATTACCATTTATCCTAATATGTCTTCTATTCAAAGTGTAAACTATAATACCCACAACTTCTCTCTAGTAGCCATTAGACAACTTTGACTCATTCAACATGGCCCTTGCCATTTCTTGAATTGTTATGTTATTTATTTCAACTACCCCATTCTGTTGAGGTGTTCTAGCAGCTGAGAATTATCTTCTTATTCTATTGATCTCACAAAACTCATCAAAATCATTTGACCAAAAATCTCCTCCTTTGTCAGACCTAGGGCACTTGATCTTCACATTCATCTCATTTTCAACCAAAGCCTTGAAATTTTTGAACTTACCTAGAGATTTTGACTTCTCTTTCAATAATGCTACCCAATTCATTCTTGTGAAGTCATCTATAAGTAACATGAAGTATTTGTTCCATTGAATGCTTTGAATCCTTTTAGGACCACATAAATTAGTATGAAGTCATTCTAAAGGTATAGGAGTAGATTATTATTTATACTTGAATCTCCTCATAGTTTTCTTACCATGTTGACATGCCTTGCAAATAGCATTTACAGGTTCAAAAATTTTGGGCGTGTTCTTCACGGACCCCTTGGAGCTGATCTGGACCAGATCATCAAAGTTTATATGACCTAACCTCCTATGCCATATCCAAATTTCATCTACCTTACTCATGAATCACTTCTCTTTTGTGATATCATTCAATACATATAGATTGTTCTCAGTTCTCTTGGCTTTGGCAATCAACTTACCTAATTTTGCTCTTCTTATCTCACATCCTTTGTTATGAAAAGTTGGGGTATGTCTTTGGGTGCACATTTGACTTAAACTCAACAAGTTGTGTTTCAATCCATCTATATACAATACATTTTCTATCTTAGTATTCCCATTGTCCAAGCTTAAGGCACCTTTTCCAACTATATTAGTATATGTGATATCTCCAAACCTCACTAATCCTATGGCATTCTTCTCCAAAGTGATGAATTTTATCTTATCTCCTATCAAGTGACTTGAATAGCCACTATCTATGTACCACTTAGAATCTTCATTTTGAGTATGAAAGGTAGTTTGAGCTATCATAGATTCTTCTCCTCTAGATTCTTGCTTCTCCTTCATCTTACCCATAGGGTTTGCTTTCTTGATCCATTCTTTAGTATCACGACTACATATCTTATTAACTTGACTAGTCTTCCTCATAGGTATTATCTTACAATCTCTTGTAATATGTCCTTTTTGGTGGAATTTATAACATAGGATTCTACTTTTCCATCTACACTTTATAGCTCTATGTCCAAATTGACCAAATAAGAAACAATATCCATTGAAAGAATCCAAATACTTTAACTATCTAACCTCATTTTTTTTATGATCATTAGATCATACACCACTACCTTTAATATCCTTTGACAAAACAAAACCCTTCTTGGCTTGTTAATTATTGACTTCAAACTTGACTACTTTTTCATAGGTATTTATTCTACCAGCATTATCACTTCTTGATAGATCATTGACTTTTAGAAACTGATTCTCCTTAAACTCCTTTTGGTCCTTTTTGAAACCAAGACATGTCTTATCATGATAGGACCTTTGACTATTCAACATATTGTTAAAATTTATAGTACTCTCATAAAATTTATGATATGTCTTTATCTTGATTGTATCTTTCTCTACTTGTGCCTCTAAAGACTTTAATTTCATTCTAAGATGGGTGCATTATTCCATATGATTCTTGTCTTTTGAACAACATTTACAAGTTGTTTCAATTACTATGCATAGATCTTCATTTCAATAATAATAAACACTTTCATTATAATAATCCATACATATGCTTCAATGATCTTCCTTAATTTTTTAGGCTTGCAAAAGGAACCTAATCTGATACCAAATTTTAGAAGCAAATTCACTAAAGGAGGTGAATCAGTATACAAACTTTTCTTTAAAATCCACTTATCATTCATTAACCATTCAAACTAATATAGAGATATAGCTATGAATAATAAACCATTCAAATGAGCATGAAGTAGGAACATAACACATGAACACAAAATCTATATGAGAAACCCTCATGGTGATTAAAACCCTGATGCAAAGCAATATCAACTCCTTTGCCAAACTTTGCCTTTTCCTTCCTTTCAAGCAATCTCTTTTCTTCATTCAATAATTCCCATAGGGTAATCATGTAATATATGGTTATAAAGTATCTTCACAATCTTTCAAAGATATATACTAGCTTCAATTAACCTTTGAACCATCAACAAAACATCATTCAATAAACTAAATCAACATTTGTTCATATATCCACTCTTACTTTTGTGTCATTCTCATAAGCCTTCATTACCAAAACTACCTTCTCATGAGAAATCAAATAACAAGGATGATCTAAACCATTTCAAGACCTCCCTCTATTCTTATCTCAATCTTATCTGACCTTGATTAGGTTACCAACTCAATCTTTCTATTCACTTTCTCTTCATAAGTTCTTTCCTGGATTTCATCTCCTACTAGCCCTGTTTATGGGTAAAGCTCCTTTTTGGGAGCATCTAATAGATATTCATCTAAAAATGATTACATATTCAAGGATCCATTCATCTTATACAAATCCCACCTAAATATTTTGGCACAACTCTCAAAGAAAATTATACTTCCTTCTTTAAGCCTCTCGCCAATTAGCCCTCCATATGAGCAAATTTCCTTCTCCTGAACCATGTATAGACCTTCTATACAAACCAATTACATTTTTAGATATCCATTTGGCACTTTTAATTGAATCAATAATTTTTTAACCTCTTTCCTTAGATAAATCCTCCTTTTCTATATCACCCTCATTCCTTTAGCCCTTCTCTAAGCCTATCACTAACACTCAACCTCATTTCCATACTTTTCCATACCTAACTACTTTTACAACCACCTCCATCAATTATTAAACATCATAACATGCAATATTACAAATTTTCATAAAATTCCAATGTTTAAATCTCTTTAAATAGGTAAAACCCTAAAAACTAGGGTTTCCTTCAATTGTCAAAGTCGAGGGGGTAAAGTAATGCATATATTTTTATAAAAATACTTTCAAGATAAAATACTAGTTTTAATAGCTTTTCTTATGTTCCTACCAAATTTATCCTTCAATATGAAAACTCCCAAAACCTACAGGGCATTCATGAACATAAAGATCTCAGGTTCTTTTGACTGTACTCCATGATAGGAAACAAGAATATGCATAGGGTTTTGTTGTTTCATTCCCTAAATACTCCCAAAAAACATTACATGAGGTTATCCTCACCTTACCTATCTCATATAAACCTTTTCCAATCCCATTGGAACCCAATACAAGTCTCAATACCTCATTGCTCAGTCCTTATGACTATATGTTACCTTTAACAAATAGGGTACTTAGGGTTTTCTTATCCTTTTGACACCCATAGACTCTACAGTCTTGATCAAATCTTTCACCAAATTCTAGTACTACCTTAACCCTTTTCAAATTCCCTTTTCAACCAAACAAGATTCAATACAAATGGGAATACTAAGCACAGGCCTGGATATGAGTGAACGGTAGACTTCAATAAACAAACTTGGTAATAAATAGATCAATCTTGATCACTATATCACTACGTAAGTTGAAACAAGACCAATAATTCAATTAAAATTTGTGTTTCCTTTCCACTTTACACATGGTTTTAGTATCCAAAGGATTCAATGCTAAAATAATTTGTTTACATAAGGTTGTGCCTGTATGCTCTCTGTCAGCAGGTCACTGTTTACAAATTTTTACCAATGTACCTTGAATAAAATTACTGAATATGACAAATCTTAATAAAAATAAATCACAATATTAAATGTCTTACCACCGTAGGATCCAAACGCACCTCATCAACTCAGTTCTCAGCCATGCAATAACAATGCACTCAAAAATTCATATGACTCGATCCTTTGTTCATCATCTTTCTTTGATTACATGATCATCCTCTATCCTCCAAATGTAATTATATGTTATCATCTCAATAATTTTTTCTCCACACTAACTAAAACTTCTATTAATACCAAAGACCCTTACAACAAGATTCATAACTGAATCTTGAACAAGATTTGCAAGAAACCTTCTAAACCTATGTGGGGTGGTGGACTGCCACCTCACACAAACATGAATTATAAATTTATTTTCATTATAAAACCATAAATATACCATAAAAGGTCATTTAAAATGTTCTTTCATCCATTACACATCCTCATATATCACCTAGACCACAAATACATCATGCAAATTTTAAATCCCCTTTTTGGAGGGAAAACCTATTTGAACTCAAATTCAAATTTGAACATACTTAAAACACATTTTAGACCTTGTATTGGCATTCCAATATGACCCTACATCAAACCCACTGACACACAACTTGTTATATAGTCCTATAATTAACGATCAAGATTTAGTGAGGCACCAACCCCTCACTAGTCAAGCACCAACTCAACTAGGCCTTTAGCAAGCACCAACTTGCAAGAAGGCACCAACCCCTAGATGACTCAACACAAAATAAGCCATATGTAACCTTTGATCACCTTTGGACACTTTTTTCTCATTTAATTTATGATGATCACCTTCTTTTTCTCTTCACACTCTTTTATCTCTCTCAAACAACCTATTAGGCCTCTTCACTCAACCACCCCTCTTCTTGGCAGATTTAGGTCATATAACCTTTATCATCATCTATATAATAACTATTATAACCTCATGACATATTAAAAACACCTTTATTATGGTCTTAAATCCCTATACCTAGTTTCCAAACTTTTGTATCACTCGTTCACATCATCAATATTCTGACTAGTCAAATTAGGCCTATTAAACCTACTTCTTATACTTGACTCTTGATTTCATATCCCTTGGTTGGAAAAAAACATATACATATTTTTATCACCCTTTGAATAGATAAAAAAACATTTTTCATAGGATAAATAACCACTACATAGGTCGGCCACCACTCATATGGACTAAAACCACCATTAGGCCTAAAGGAAACCCAATGCAATTACCCCTAGCACATGTTTCACCTTGACCACCTTGGAACATCTTGAGATTCCATAAATGGATTAAAAAATTCACACACATTTCAATTATACCCCTTATAATCTCACCTTATGTCCCTAACACCATTAATTTCATTTCACTCTTTGAACCACACCATTAGGCCTACTCACAATTAGGCCTTCTCATTGTCAGAAAGTCTGTTTTGAATATATGAAGCATAAACTCAAATTTTCCACATAAACATATAAAAAAATTAATTATTAATAAATATAATTACCTTAGAGTTATCACCATGTCAATTAGACTTCACCATACATGTTAAAATATCTCAAACTGACCACTTCCATATGCTCACTTAGAACTACAAACGGACCTAAAAAACTAGTTAAGAACCTTTGACTTCTCACACCTTCATAGGAATTTATCATGAATAAAAATACATTAAAATTAACTTATGATACCTATAGAACAACTTAATATTCATTATACTCTTCAACTCTAGACAAATCACATCATACTCATCTTTGTTAGATGACTACTCAAACCGGTCAAAGACTTCAAAACACAATCATGAAAACAAAGACTTAGAACACTTTCAAGCTTCAAATTACATCCACTTTCATGATTTGACTTGGTCAACCCTACCTACTACCTCAAAAAACCAAGAAATAAGGGATTTCTTGTAGCTTTCCCTCACTCATCTGATATATCAATGCCACTTTGAGGTACCTAGGAGAGTCATATTCATGATACAATCATAAAACTAGGTCATCCATTACATTATAAGCCATTTCTATCAATATCAGGTCATTGTTAGGGTTTTAAGGCACTAAAAACCAATTTCCATTCTTAACAATTATTCATAAAGGATTGCCCCTCATTAAAAACTAATGCCTAGAGAATACACCTAGGATCCTTTCATAAATACCATGAACTACTTAGGATCCCATACAAAGGTTTCACATGGAAATGAGCATAATATAATCCTCCTTGAGTATGCAATACCTCATTCTGTGTACACATAAAACCTCAAAACCACTTTTCATGCTTTCTTCTTCAACTTAGGACCTCAAAATTCGCCAACACACTTGATACACCCTCTCATAGCTCTGACAAATCTCACATGATATCTAGCACCTTGGAAATTGAACTTGACCCCTCATTAAGCCACACTAAGTCTCTTTTCACATTAGGCCTTGAACTTCCAGTCACACTCAGACCTTGAACATACCTTGAAACCACTTGCACTAATCTCAACACCTCATACTAATGTCATACAACCTCATATCATGCTTATATACTACCAATCTTCTTCTCACAAGCCTCAGACAACTCACCTCAACATGCAACCGAGCCTATACCTTCACACTAGGTTTCTCAAGTACATGACTCATGAACTCAACCTCAAGAACATCAATGACAACTCAAAATGACATCAATAACACTTTAATGACATTAATGACAACTCCATGCATACCTTAGAATACATTCTCAACACATTCTTCAGTAATTCAAGATTATTCACAAGGATCAATCATAAGCCAAATTTAGAGCACTCCAAAGAAAGTCAAGAGCTATCATTTTCAAGTATCAAATCTAATTTTATACTCGTATACATATATTAAATGATCAAAATTGCACATTCAATCTAGCTGGGATAACTACATGGGCTTAATTTCCTTCTTTGGAGTATTGGATACAAAATAATGATCAATCATCAAGGGAAGGTCAAATCAACCCATTAAACTCCCCTATTTTTTTAGGTTTTCAAGATTCCAAGTGCCCTTAGGGTTTCAAATACAAGAGAATAAAAATCTTGAATTATTGTGGCACAATTTAAATCATGATATCTTATATTTCTCAAGAAACATAGGCTTATAAGGCACAACAACGAATTTTTCATCATTGTTAGTCAATCAACCTATGTTCTTGTTTGCCTAAAGTGATCTTGTCCAAAAATATCTTTTGATCTTATTGCTAATATATCATTATCAAAATACTATTTTATCCATCATCCTCTATCAGTCAATTATCACAGTCAATTGGGATAAATTTTTAATCAATGAACATGAGCAACCTGCACTTTTGTCCACTTATAGCGGACCTATCTATAATCAATTTTTGATTTTGTTCTTAATAATGAGCATGAAAAATCACCTCTTTTGCTTATTTCCATTTCTAAATATCTATAATAGTTAACATAAATTTGTGTGTGAGCTAATTATATCTCTTCTTAGTATTTTTCAAAAACAACGGTTTTCCATATTTAGCATTTGTAAAAATCAAAATTGTTGATTATTGTACATATTTAACATTCTGATGTACTATAGCTTTACACCTATAATTACATAACATTTTTTTTTTTTTACGAAAAATAGTGTAAAACATATTTGTGAACCCATACATTTTATTTTGAGTATTGATTTTCCTTTCAAATTTTGTTTTAGGGTTTCATAATTCATGATTTACAAACTCTAAATAGAATTTATCTTTGACTTTAGGGAATTTTCTGACCAATTTTAACACCCCAGTCAAAAACTTTAAAAATGATGTAATTACACTTTTTTATGAATTGTTATACCATATGCAACGTTTACATAGTAAGGACTAACTTTAAAAAATTGTTATTATCTTGCATCTCTAATTGTATGTTGAATGCCATTTTATATTGTTTCTAAATTGATCATAAAATTTGAATTACCATGCTCAATTTAAACAACAAATTAAGTTTGTTGTATTTAGTATAGGTGTTCATGAGTTAGCATGCATCTCATATTTAAAATAGTGATAATCATAATAATAATTTTGATATGTGTATAACACTTCATAAATTTGCATTTATATGACATGGTTTCATTTCTACCTACATGTTAATTTGGTCATGATATGTCTTGGTCAATACATATTGTGACAAACAATTTGACCCTTGCTTGTCTCCTTCAAGATAGTTGTGATAGTCTCTAAGTTTCTTGATGCGTTTTCAACAAAGTTTGAAGTTTTAGAAAGTAATATTAGATAATTTTACCTAGTATAACCCTATATTTTTTTGTTTTGATATTAAAACCTAAACCTATTTATACTTATCTAAAAGATATAGCCTTAATGTTTCACTTGCTGATTTAGTAGCAAGGAAAAAAATTGTTGAAAAGATTAGATTAAAATGCCACTTTGGGAAAGCAACACGAGTAAAAGTTATTTATAGGAGTTCGATTAAAACACATTAGCATGTCATTTTTTAGGTAAGGCCTAGTATAAACCCTAAAACTTGAAATGACATTTTCATGTCATACTTACATGTTATGTTATTAATTTTTGGTTTTAATGTCTTTTGTACCCACTTGGAGACATGGAATTTTAGATCGATGTTTATTAAATTTTTGAATATTAACATGGATCTCTTTGGGCCTCTAACCACTTATTGATCATGTCAAATTTAATTCTCAATTATTAATTTTGAAGTAAAAAGTATCGGTTGAGTCAAAACATGATAATGTTTCCTTTAAATAAATGCATGCAAGGATTTTTGCACTTTTTTTTCCATTTATTATGGAAGCCACTGATTTTGCTATTTACATTTGGTCTTAGTTTTGCATGGTAATCTATTTAATCTTTGGTTTTACATTGATGTTGCACTAGTTTTGGCTTAATTTGTTTTCAGTTATAACTTTTGATCTGGTAGTTGATAATGTTGTTGCATTCAATTTAGGGTTTTGGTTAAGACATGGTAAAGAAGTTTGTGGTTACATTTAAGTTTCAGGTTTACATGGTCATTGTTTAGGATCTTGGCTTAATGTGAACTTAGTTTTGACACTTGATATAAGGTTATTTGTACTTATTCTTGGGTCTTTTTAGAATTATTGCATTTAGTTGATAATATAAACATGTAGTTTCACTCAAAGTTTAAATTTCATATGAAATTTATATTGCATTTTGGGTTTTTTTAAAGCTTTTACTCTAAATATTTTGGGGTTTTGATGAATTATTACTCTCAGTGTTCAAGATTCATTAAAATAGTTGCACTTGATCTCGAGCCTAATATTGCATTTCACATTTATGATTTTAGATTGTGTTGCATGGTCGTTTAAAAACTTTTGCATGAAGTTCACACTCAATTTTAAATGGAAAATTATATTCAGTTTAGGATTTTGATATGCATGTTTCCATCATATGATAATTTGATTTACACTCACTTTCAAAATTTTGGGGTTTAAATGCAGTTTTACACCTGTATTTGTGTTTTGTATGGCAGTCACACTCAGTTATATAGTGTTTTGCATACTGAAGAAATAAATAATGCTTTGAAGTTTACATTATTAACATAATATACAAATAAAATGTCTTGCATGCAGTCTTATTGATAAATTTGAATTCTTGTATGCATTTTTAATGAATTCTTTCCAAGGCTACAATATATTACTTAGTTGTTTTTCAACCTACAAATAAATGTTTCAAGATAAGTTCAAAATTTTATATGGATATTTATTTTTCCAAAAAAGGTTTATAGTGTTCATATCAAGTAAGATAGTTTCTTGAAAATAATAATGAAATTGAAGGTCTTGGAGTTTCAAAGTTTTTTCATTTGATTGTTTAAATGTTCTTTCTAGGTATGATTTGAATAAAAAGAAAGAAAAAAAGAAAAGAGGCTTTGAAGTCATGAAAAATTACATTTGGTTTCAAATTTTAATGAATCTATATTATTATTATCATACAATAATATGAAAAATAGACACATACATAAAATTGTTCCAAAAAGGGCTTCAATCAGATTTTGGAGCTTTACATTTGTATGCATTAAGTTATATTTTTCAAATTTAGTAGTTTATGATACAATGATCATTTCTAAACCCATGGAGTGAAAAAAAATGATATACATGATTTTTTTTTTAAATGTTAACATGACATAAATGATATAATATGATTGATTTTTTTTAATTGGATTGAAAATACAAAGTTGTGTCTTGATTTGCATCAATTTATTGAAATTTCTATATCAGTTTATTAAAATTGAAAGTTGGTTTTTGACTTTTGAATGACTTAGAAATGAGAGTGTAAATTTACAATATTTGATTCAATAATTATCAATGAATTAATTATGATATTTAAATTGGTTTTACATATTAAAATAGTCTTCACACAGATATATTGCATTATGAAAAATTTATGACTCTATAGTAATAAAGTTAATATCTTATATAATTTCCTTTTTATATAGAGATAAAATTTCATGCTAGAGACATGGATCTTAAAAATATGAGAGAAATAATGTATGGGGTAGATAAATCCAACAACAAGACAATGAATTTTTTGCTTGAGGTAACTATTAAGGTAAATCTTATAGGGTTGGAAGTGTCGCTAGTGTGTTTACATAAAGTTTCAATTATGATAATCATGTCTCCTTGTAATTTGGTGCTCATGAACCTAATTTATGGAGTGTGTTGAATATGTTTACCAATGATTCTTTTTTCCTCATGTCAGAAGAGGTCCCCGTGCAGACAACTAACAGACATGCCAAATTGGATGTTGTTTGTCAACTCCTTTCTCCTAGATATTCATTGCATAAAATTAAATGTCCACAAATGTTGATCCTATTCCATCAAATGTTGAGATAACCCATTTCAATACTACTCAGTCTATTGTTGCCATTGCACTTGAAAATATTTTTTCCCCCAGTTGTAAATGTACTAGTAATTCTTCACCCCCACCTATGGCAACACATGTACTCAAGAGGACTAAGTTAGAGGTGGACGATGAATCCAGATTCATCACTAGAGTGGAGTTTCCTATGACACCTCTTGAGTATACATAATATCAAACTGATCATGATGCACCTCTTATTGACTCTATTTCAGATGATGGATAGTATTTTCTTTGTTGGTTGATATTTCACTTTCAGACTGTTTATTTCAATTTCATTCAAACTATTTGCTTGATACTTTCATTACTATTTAGTTTAGACAGTGGTTAAATTTGTAATTTTTTTTGTAAATCATAACAAATGTTTCAATTTTAGATGTTACTCCAATTTGATTACTTGCTTAATTTATAATTTTTTTATATATTTATCAGTTTTAATTTAGTAATCAACATTCTTATTGCATTAGAAATAAATAAATGTTTAATCTATTATTTTATCATTTCTTAATGATAGAAATTGATAAATTTGATAATGCATATGCATTAATTACTTTAAGTTAATCATTTATGATTATTTTACTAGCATAATGATCTATATTTTAATTAATTAAGTTGTTAAGTTGGATTCCACCCATTAGAGAGTTATTTTGTATTATTATACTTTTGTGTCTTAAGTTTAGGTAAAAGTTCATTTTGAAATTAAATAAGTTCACCTTTTGAACTTATTCATAAAGTTCTAATTAAATGATTTAAATTTAATAAAGTTAGTTAATTTTATTTTAATTTAACAAAAGCTTAGTTATAACTTAAAAGAATAACTAGATTTGAAAGGGAGACCTTAAAAGGACTTGAAGACATTGTTCAAAAAAAGAGAAACATACACAGGTATAAGAACTTATTCTAATTAAACTTTCATACTATGATTTCTCTTCTAAGATAAATATTTGAGATTGAGTTTTACATACATGAAGACCAAACAACACATTCTTTGACAGTGAAGTCTACTACTTGGTACAGTTAGGTATATCCATGCTGATTATTTGATTTAAAAAGTGATTATTTGAACATGGTCAATGTTCTTAATATTTTGATGATTGCAAAATAATATAATAATATGTATGGATTATATTTATAATTTACCTGAATAATGAAGAATATTTTGTATATTATGTGATAATTTATTGAGTTTTCATTGTTTATCACTTACAGTTTTAGAAATTATGTAAATCATGTATGAAGTCTACTTTTTCTCAATAAAATCAATCTCTTTCCAAATCAATTAACTTATTGTAATCATTGTGTTGCTCTCTTTATAGTTTTACTCCATAATATAGAGTGTCTTCCTTTGTACTTGTTTCTTTATTTATATTAGTTGTTTATTTCTATAGTCTTGGTTAATATCTTAGCTTTTGTCTTTTTTTTTGCCTTCTTTAACTAATTTTCTTTTTTTCATTCGTTCTTAATTTTCTTCTCTTTAGTTAGCATCCTTCGTTTGTTTTCTTAACTTTGACATCATTTTTACTTTATAACTAATTCATTCTAATCTATTAATTCCTAATTTCATTGACTTCTAATCTCTACTCTTAGTTTTGTCCTTCATTTGTTAGTTTAGTGTTGTTTCTTAGTTTATTTGGAGTTCTTTATTTATCTATTCTTGGTTCCATTTACTTTTTATTTTGTGTGTATTATACACAAAAATAAATTTTGAATAAGGAGAGTATCATAACAATATGTTTCTCATATAGAAAAACGTGATTCATATATTCAGAACATTCAGTCATGTAAGAGATTGTCTTTGCAATAAACACTACATTGTCAAAAATAATTGATAATATATAACAAACTTTAAAGTACAATATCTTGTTAATTGAATATATTTTATTTGGTTGTCTTGATCCAATATGATGTTTGTTACATTTTGGAATATTTTAATATAAAATATTTTACTATAAATGATTCTCATGACTTCGGTTAAGTCTTTAATGTTTCTGAAATCATCTTGCATATTTAACCTTTTAAAATGCCCTTCACACTTTTGAAATTATTTTTCAGCCTTCAGTCCATACAATTAGACTGGTATGATTCCACCTTGACCTTCATGATAGGAAAACAAGTAGATTATTTAACATTACATTTCCATTATTAATAGGGATTCAAATTGAATTCTTGTTTCCTTTTCACAAAAATATTTTCTTTTTATTAGCATTCAATTTTTAAAAAAAAATTATTTCCCTTATTTCCTAAAAACTATGTTTTGACAATTTTAAATCTCATAGGAGCTATCATTCTATAATAAAAAGTCTTCAATTTTACCTAAGTCATGGTTTGAGGGGTACTTCCCCAATACTTAAGCCATTAGACAACACAATATATGGATTTTAGTTTCCACATACCTCATAATATATCATAAATTCCTAGGTTATTTTTAGCCATAAGAAGTCTTTAAAAATGTGTTCTTGTCATGCATCGGTAAGTGATTAACCCTATAAAGTTACTCTAAACATACCCTAGAGATAGGATAGTGTAGCTATAGGATGGTGGAATCCTAAGTAGTTATTATATTTTTGGGATGTGTTCACTATTTATAATTAGAATGAGTATATCTAAGATCCTACAAAGAAAACACACCTTGAATAGCTACACCCCTACTCCTTATTGTAAATTATCAATGCTTAAAATTTTTAATCTTGGTAATAATGAATGTATTTTTCTTACATCTTTTGAAGTTCACTATTAAATTCTATGTCACTTCCAAATTTTTTATTTGGATTCATTATATATTTGCATTAATCAAATTTAAATACAATAAAAAAGATAAAATGAACACTAGACAATCTCAAACCTTAACCCACTCACATTCTTGAAATAATGCTCCTAAGATACAAGCACTGTTAAGAAAAAGTTTTATAAAATTAATCATGACTTGGAACAAAAAAAATTATACATTTGAAATACTATAAGGCGTATGCACCATATTGGTAGACTTATCATGACTATTGAGGCTGATAAAGCTATTCCAAAGCAAGTGGATACAGTTAATAAAAAATAATTCATTGAATATCTTAATGCCAATCCAAATAATATTGATTCATTATTGTACATTACAAGAAATGAACAAAATATATCAACATAAGCTTTCACTTCCACTTTAGATGCTCCAGTTACTACTGTTGTTTTCATTCCTATATCAACACCTACAGTTGAGTATGTCACAACATCTTTGGGTATGGAAGAATCACATGGTTTACAACATATTAATATGCCAATTTATACAAGGGCATCATATACACCTCATTTTATTACCACACAGTGTCCGTCGCCAACTTTGCCTAATGTATACTCTCTTCAACAAATTGTTATAGCCTTATATGATAAAGTATTATAATTAGAACAAGGTGTCTCTAGAGTCGTGCAATGGACTCCTGTATTTTACCTCAAAATTCTTTGGCACCCAAGATATCCTCTTACCCATTACCAATAGGCTTTGTAGCACCTAAGCTACCACTTTATAAGGGTAAAGGTGATCATGGATAAAATATTTGTTCATTTTATGCAGGATGCTTAGACTATGCTTCCAATTACAAATTACTAACCAAGCTCTGTTTAAGAACCCACAAAGACTATGATCTACTATGGTTTTATGATCTCCCACTTCAATTAGTTAGATAATTTAATCCTTTGGTAGATCAAAATTTAGCACATTTTTCTATCAACATTGGTGAAAATATATCTTATGCACAAATTATTAAGCTCCAACAAGGGTTGAATGAGCCAATCAGTGAATATGTTCTATAGTATAAGATGATAAATTATATTGCATACAATGAATAACATGATATATTCAAACAAAACTTTTTAGCACCACTCCATGAATCATTAATGTTTGATAAATTCAAATGTTTTGATGAGTTATGCCATACAATCAAAGAAAGAGAAATCAAGCTCACAATGTTGAACAAGTTGAAATATGCACCAACTAATCCATTTACTTCACATATCAAGTTTCAAAGAAATTCAAACTACAAGGTCAAATTTAATGAAATAAAGAATGAAGAAAAAATAATAGTCAATGTAGTTTTACCATCAAACAAGTTTCAATTGATAGCTCCACCAAAGAGATAATTTACGAGGTTGCCACAACATCTTCAGGTCTTGTTATATAAACTATTTGATTGCAATCTCATATCTCTACCTCCACCATTTGAGATTGATTTGGCCAAGCCTCAACCTAAGGGATTCAATAATAATACATATTCGGATTACCATGGATGCATTGGGCATTATACAAATAAATGTTTTAGGCTAAAGCATAAGATATAATATCTTAGTGACAATAATATTATTGAACTAAGTGCACCCATAAAGGAAGTTAAACCACAACAAAATGACAATGCAATGTTGAAAATATTTAGCAATCCTTTTCCAAATCATGGTTTAATATAACATACATACAATTCAGAAGTACATCTTGTGTAAAATGTGCATCCTCATCCTAAGACATATGGTCATCTGATATATGGAATTTAGTACATTTACATACACATTAGCACAACATTTGGTGATCAATTCAATGACAGTGAAATCGATGATGATGATTCAGATAGACATGTATTATTTATTCATATTTACATCAACAAGAAACCTATACATCGTGTCATGATTGAAAATGGGTCGAGTGAAAATTCATGTACAATGATACTACTTCACAATCTTGGATACATAGAGAAATATATACATATTACATCAAGAGTAGTCAACGTATTTGATGGACATACAAAGAACACTCTTGGGCATATAGTGTTATATCTTCAAGTTTGTTTATCAATAATGGATACTCATTTTTTAGTTTTACTAAGAAAAGGGGTCCTTAATATGTTATTATGATGACTTTAGATATATAAGCTCCAAGAAATACCATCTATAATAAATAGATGTCTTAAATACATACATTGTAATCAAGTGGTCAATATTCAAGGAATTTAATATGAGTATCCTCTATAGTCAGTGGGAACTCCTTCTCATCACCCACCCACCACCACCATAGTTGGTTTTGGCATATATTCAAGAGCACAATACAAATAAAATCATCGTACATATTCAAGAGCATAACTCATAATCAATTATAACACCTATACAAAATCTTTCTATACAACTAGTTCAAAGGAAAGTGGTACAACTTCCGAAGTTTCAAGCATCATATCAAAGGGTTACTCATAGTTTAAAAAAATATAAATATTCTATAATTCATCCTAAGGAAATCCCTTAGACAATTCAATGTGTTCCATAGTGAACATAACAAGACTTTATCTTAGTAATATTTAAACTTCACCAAGTCCTACACCTTATCTAGTTACACATTTGACAAAAGAGTCTATGAGCAGTGATCAAGACAGTTATGTTATAGCACCTGATGTCTTTTTATATTCAGATGCATTCACATATAACACTTTTTGCTGATGAAAAATCCTCCTCAACATCTACGGTTCAAACATGCACCATGTTATTTAAATTGATGGGATCATAGGCTAGTTCCTTTCAAAAATGAAAAAAATTAAATACTTCAAAAATTCTAGAAAAACAAATGTTAAAAAAATACAAACACATTTGTATTTAAAAAAATAAATAAAAATTAGGCCCTAATCATGACAAATGTTGCTAGTTTACTTCTTTACATGTGTTATACATAACATATTTTGTAGAAATTATATTTTTTTTATATACACATGCATTTCATGAGGTATATGAGTTTGATGCAAGACATACATTATACATAGACTTTTATATGATGGATTCCCTTCTACTAAGTGGCCATGCCTATGTTGGAGATATCTATTTCCATAGATTACATTATAATAGGATATATCTTTTTATGACCTCAAGTGCCATGTCGAGCTACTTACAAATGTCTTGTTATGTGCTCATATTTTACATTGTGCTACATGGATATGCTACTCTACTATAAAACAATATGGATACATATGGATGGAATAGGCTAGTTTTCACTTGTTTTATGCCCCTTCAATGTTTTTCACTTTCTTTTATGATAGGCTAAACATCAATTGCTTAGTGTGTGGCCATTGGCCCTTATATGTACAAATTGATTGAAAATATCTATGATATTTTTTTTGGTATGTGCAACATTTGAACATTTTCATTATTTATGTTCCTTGACCCTATGTTTTATGTAACATTTGAACATGTCTCTTGTTTGTGATATTAGTAATGTCCTTTGTGTGTGGCCCTTGGCCTTTCTTGTGGTAACATATTCATGTCCATTGTATGTGGCCCTTGGCCTTATTGTATGATAATTATATGACATTGTGTGACATTGTGTGTTGTGATTGTTAAACATGGTTAGTGGTGTCATGATCTCTATCATGTAATTTTATTGTGTATTTTACTTTAGAGATGATCCCTTTACTGCATGCTTCATTTTTAAATCTATTTAGACATGACAAATATATGCCTCATATATGTTACATACATGCTTCAATGGCAATTACATTTTTATGATGACATACTCTCCACATGATGACATAATTATACATGATCATATGTTGATCACTTGATATAGTTAACTCTCCTTTTGATACGAGTGACTTGCAGATTACATCTCTCATCTCAAAAGGGGGCATCATAGTTGACTTGGCTTAGAGATACAATCCTCCACGAGTAGATAAAATTCAAATTTGGGATATAATATAGAGTTTAAAGAAATAAAATACATTTTTTCAAATATTCAAATTAATACAAAAATCAAATCCTATTACATAGTCCAGGTTTTCAAAGATTCAAAATAATGCAAAATCAGTTTCTATAATAGAATACAAGTTTTCAAAGATTCAAGTAAATTCAAAATCCAAATACTTGACATATATTAGCATATTCATAAAAAAAATTGGGGCATGTGACATGTATATGCACTCACTTTTCAAAATTGAAAGTACAGAATCATACAAAAAAGTTTACAAAATCAAAGTTACAGGTTGCAAACACAGTTAAAATTGAGCATATAGGTGAATAATATTCTATATAATTTTAACATCTATTCAAGGGGCATGATACTTGTTCATGCTCACATATACATTTTCAAACTTTAAAATTCATATTCAAAGTTCAAAGAGGCACAATACTTGTTCATGCATGTGTTTCAAAGTTCAAAGTTATAATTTTAAAGGTAAATAGTTGTTATTTAAATTCAAATCAATGAGCAATGCGGTCACGATGGGGGCATGAATATTTTTTATTCTTTTTCATTCATGCCAAAATAAAATCTAGATCCATCTTTAGCAATGTGATTATTTTTGTGGGTAACATACATTGAAGTTTAGTGATTATTAATGACCATGGCATTACTTCTAGAAAACCCATTGTGTGGTTTCATCTTCTATTGTGAGTGATATACGTTTGAGTCTAGTAACACTCAAAAAATTTAGCATTACGTTTGATATACATTTGAGTCTAGTAATGCTCAACAACCTTGGCATCCTATCGTGGTTCCACCTTTTTGGATTATTACATTGTGTACTATTTTCCATTCATGAGAATTGGAATAATGCATATTTCAAACTCAAGATCTTAATTAATTATTCAAAATTAAGATTTTGCTTAATTAATTATTCAAAATTGAGAGTTGATCACTCTCAATTTAGCATTGGTTTAAAATATCCAAGTGCTTTAATAAAGGGGCATAATTATCCATCATTAGATACAAGTTGTGAAGCAATTTGGCTTTCATCTCCATGTAGGTGTACTCCTTTCTTGATCTCTTTTCAATTTCAAATTTCAAAATGGACAAATGACTACTTTATGTGCTGTTACATAGTTTTATAAATTTAAGTGCCTTGCATAATTGAAGTATCATTTCTAAGACAAAGTGTGTTATATGCACTCATGGTTTATTCTTTCTCTTTACTCTAGCAATTTCATTACTAGAATAAATTGGAGGGAGGGAAGCTAGAGGGATAAAATTTAAACATATAAATTTGGTCACATGTAATTGACAATGTTAATTCTTGACACACCCTAAACCACATGATTTATGGCCAAATACATTACTCTTATTTTTCATTTCTCTAAGCCTTTTATCAATGTGTAGGATCAACCCTTTGTTTGTCATTACTACTACACAAAAATTTCCATGTCAAAGTTTAAAATTCTTAAAGTCACCCTTAGCCAATCTCCAGTTCAAGACAAATTTCCTTGATCTCTTGAGACAAGTTTGCCCTAGGTAGACATGATTGTTGTCTTGCTCTTATCCACTTAGGTCGATCACATCCCTTGTGAAATAATGGATAGTTTTCAAATTTGAAATCAATATTTTGAGTCTCCCTACACATCTCATACAGTCAGCTAAAGGAAATTATCAAAAAGTTTGCCTATAATACATATGAAAGGTCATTAATTATTCCTAAATTGGCACTATCTATTGAGTAATTATACAATTTTTCACCTTGAGAAAATATGCCCTACTCTTCTGAAATTTAAGATCATTCACTTTAGAGCATTCCAAATCAAGTCAAGGGTTATCATTTTCAAGTATCAAATCCATTTTAAAGTTGCATACATATAATCAAGTAGCACATTTTCACATTCATTCTAGGTGGGAGAATTACATGGGCTTGATTTCCCTCCTTAAAGTATTGGATATGTAGGAAGTGGTCAATCTCAAGGGGTGATTGAGGTCAACTTATCCCATTACACTCCCCTAATTTTTATAAGTTTTCAAGCTCCCAAAGTGGCTTTAGGGTTTCAAATACAAAACAAGATAAATGGTGAATTATGTGTGATACAATTGAAATCGTGATATCTCATATTGCTCAATAGATAAAGGACCATAAGGTGCAATAGTAACTTTTTCATCACATTCAGTTGGGACAAGTCTGAGGTCGATGGAGTCATTCGATGTGTATTCCTATTTGCCTACAATGGTCCTATCCAGCTATATCCTTTGATTATATTGTTGATATGTCACTATCAAGATCCTATTTTCTATGTCATCCTTTGTCAATTAGTTATCATTATTGGCTGGGACAAGTCTATGATCAATGGACATGAGTGGCTTGCACTAATGTCCACTTACAATGGACTTATCTAGATGCAATTTATGATTATGTACCTGATCTTGAGCTTCCACAATCACCCATTTTGCTTATGTTTACTTCCAGTTGTTTAAAACAATTAACATAAATATGTATGTGAGCTAATTATATCTCTTCTTGTTATTTTTCAAAAATAATTGTTTTCCATAATTAACATTTGTCAAAATCAGAATTGTTGATTATTGTACATATCCAAAATTCTAATATACTTCTAGTCTTACACATATAATTACACAAAATTTTATTTATTTGATTAAAAATATGGTAAAATAGAAAGTTATCTAACTTTTATTACCATAATTATTCTCCTTTCATGCAACCATTAGGCACATATCCATTTGTGAGCCCCAAATAACGGCCATCAATGTCAAGGGTGACCCATATTACACGATGAAAAGAGTCTTTTTACAATGTAATGAATAAGGGAAAAAACTTTGAGGAAACTAAAATATTTGTGCCACCATGTCCATCCTCATGCAAGGTGGAATATTACATGACATCTAACCAAACACACTTCAAATAAGTCTATAGAAGAAAGCATGCGAACAAACAATATCTAAAGCACAAAGATGTTGAGAAATAGAACATGCAAACAATTTTTGTGAGGACTTTGTGAGACCTCAAAAATTCCATGAGAGAATATTCATGAGGAAGATTCCTCCATGTGCAGTTATCCTTGACCATCCTCAAACCCTTTCTCAGAAACCAAAGCTAAAAATCTGCTACTTAAGAGTTGTTATTGATTTGGTAAAATATAATCCTCCAATGAAATGGATGAATGCTTGGCACCATTATCCCCCTATGGTGAATCATCACCACCATGAGATGGGGTGGGTGAGAGCTTAGGAGGATTTGATGAGGAGGTCTCAATACTCAAAATGACTATATGTATATAATTATCTTGAGAAACTTGGATTTGAGGGATAACTAGGAGAGTTTGGGTTTAAGGAATATGGTTTGCAAAGGGAGACTATTCTTGATGTTTTTCGTATGTTGTTATTTTTATCTAGATAATGAGTTTTCCATTTTATGGTTTTTTATCCCTTCAACCGCATTTTTGTTAGCAACAATAGTCCAATTTTAAATTTTTATTCTGTAGCTTACTTTTCAGTAGTTGGATTTTTATCATATGGCTTTGAGATTGGGTAAATCATAAGGGGATAATCATGAATCCTATGGTTAGGGGCCTAGTAAAAAATTAAGTGTTAGTCAGGTTGATATAGGTGACCTTATAAGTAATACTCTTAGTCCCTCTATGGATATCAATATAATTTTTTGAGTCCTTCATTAGGTCAACCCCGACACAAATACGTTTATTTGGCCAAGTTGAGTAAAAATTTTCCATCTATATATCACGTGCCCAATGGGCTGGACTATTTTCTCAAGAAAGGCCCATAATTGAACTAATAGCCAATGTAAATTGACCTAGATAGGGACTTCGAGTGAGGCCTACTTGGAGACTTTGAAATCTAAAGCCCATCACAATAAAATCATGAAGGTATTCTAAATGAACCAATAGGTAGAATTGGCAAGAAAGACCTTCCACATAGGATGAATCCTTAAAGTAAAACATGAAAAAACCCTTGGTAAGATTTTTGAATGCATACCAAATTATTCCCATTGGATTCACAATGGTGCTTAAGCCAAGTTTAGAGAGAGTTCTCTAAGGAGATATGGATGACAGAATAAATCAAGGTGTGAGTTTCATACCATTTAAAAATAGGTTCAAAAAAATAAAAAGTTAAAAGCAGATCAACAAATTGAGGGTGATTGACATAATCACTACCTCATCGTATACTTTTGGGACAAAATTTCAGGCTCATTTTGGCACCATGCTCCCAACAGAATGTAACAATAATTGAATTTAGTTGGGTAGGAGCCATGTATATAATCATAACCACACTTTAGTGATGAAATGCATATGAGAAAATCTAAAAAATCCTACAATGGCGGTACGCATTATGGCTTGGCAAGACTTGAAAACCCAAGGTCAACATACACAACCCTAGCAAATCGAGTTTTTGAAAAAGTAATAAATAATCTCTTTATTTTGAGATGTGAGATTCACAAGTTTATCTCAAATATCAAAAAGGGGGGCATATATCCCAACCTTCATATCCTAAAACATGCTTATGGGACATGTATAATAATTCATTGAGTTTTTGGTAACTTGTACCTTATTTTAATACTATTTCAGATGACCTCATTAGAATGATCACACTGGGATGCTAGTTATCATTATTTAGATTATGTCACTAGGATAACTACATCAAGGTCATAATTAGTGTTGATTAGCATTATGTCACCATGATGGCACACTAGGATATTGGTTAGATATGCTTAATGTTTTTTTTTAGAATGTTATGTATACTTCTTTTAAAATGTTGCTAAAGATTGTACTTAGAAGTGTGTTCAAGAGTTTACAGAAATTGGGAGTACTTATCTCCATGTGGTTATTCCAACTTTACAATAGCATAATGAGATATATTATTTTTATTTTCTCAAATTATAAATGATTTTACTATTCACACTCACCCATGCGTGCATTAAATAATTTTTCATACAAATTCCTATGTACATTTACATTAGTTTAAGAGGTCCAGGAACATAAAATTTTGTATCCATGTCATGTATATTTTTTAACTTTGATATGTATGCGCGCGCACGCACACACACACACACATAATAGTGGGAAAAATGTAGACACCTAAAAATGGACCCTATGCATTTATTAGTTGTCAAATTGCTTGATTTTGGGATGCTTATGTAGTTGTTGATTATTGGTTTAAATAAGATGTTATTGGCATGTTTTGTCAACTTTCGATGGTCCTCAACCTTTCTCTCAGACCCTCCAACTATCATACTCTCTCCTATAGTTTCCCCTATTTTGATCTCTATGTTCAGAGCATTTGGACGCTCTTGGGTCCTTTTAAGTGGCTCCTTGTGGCTAGAGTTCGCTCACTTTATTTGTCCTGCCTTTTTTACCTTGTGACCATTTAATGTCAGATTGCAAGCTAATAGGTCCTAATTTGAATTTAATTTTCTATAAATACACATACATTATAAGTCTTTATCTATAAGAAAACAATAATTACATTGGGCATTTTATAGAGAAAATTAGTGAGCATTCAAGGGTATTTTAGAGGAATGCAAACAACTTCATTAGAGAAATCATTATAGCACACAATTTTATATTATCCATACACCAAAAGACATTGGTTTGCATGCTATTGAAGCTACTCCAATTACTAAGGTTTATTTTTTTCAATATTGTTATTGTTTAGGGGCCTGGAAAATATCAATATAGTTTGATTATTATTTGGTTTAATGCATGCTCTAAAACATATTTTTTTTCCTTAAATTTTTAAGATATTAGTTGTCAATTAGGCCAAGCATAACATTTTTGTTTTACAAGTGATTCAAGTAAAATTGAGAGAAACTAAGCAAGGTTTTTTAAGATCATGACCAAATGAACATAGTCATCAGACTTGTTTTGACCATGGTTTAATTTTTTCTAGAGTATTTACAAGGTTTCATACATTGTCAAGAGAGTGCAATACATTCTTGGAGAAGTTTATATGTAATTTCTTATCTCTTCTATGCAAGTGTTTCCACCATTATCTGATTGCAAAATAAAATTAATCAAACCTAAACCCTACATGTTTTCCTTATCTTCTAGATTTTGAATTAATTAATTACATTTGATAATAGTTTTATACATTTTTATTTCACTTAATTAATTGTAACTGGGTATTTGAATTGTAATTCAATATAAATTGTTTTATCCATATTACACCAATCATCAATCACTTGTATCACCATTAGATGATGGCCCTCAAACAATCATCAAGTCATCTTGTAACCCATAACCAATCTAACCCATTGAAATAAAACCTTCACACATTACTCTAGTCAACAAAGTTAATATCAACAAAATGTACATTAATTAATCAATATTATATAATTATTCCATGCTAGATTTCTTCCACACAAAAAAATTGAAGAGCTAATAATGCTCTTATGACTTTAAAAACATAACCATCATATTTGCAAGTTGATAAACTAATTCTCTAGTTATGATAAACTAATTATCTAAGCTTTGATTTAGAATTAAAAAAATTATGTTGTAAAATGAGGCAAACTTGTTGCAATTCTTTTCTTTCAAAATTAAAAAGGTTGATTGTCATCACTTTTATGGTTAAAAACAAAAAAATCATTGAAAACTTGAAGCCAAGTCAAAGGCTTATCATGATGAAAGGGAACCACGATCGAGTGAATCCAAGGAGGGACTCAAGATGATTACACATGGGGTAAGAAAGAGGAAAGCCCATACATCGCAACCTTTCACCAAGACGTAATATTTACTATTTACAACTATTTCTACATTTCTTGGTGTGTGCCCTTTGCACCATTAGGCCCTCTTGATGATGTAGATCTTGGAGTTGCTCACAGAGAAGATCTCTATCTAACCATTGATCCACTCCTCCTTGTCAATAAGAAGTTTGTTGGGGACAAGTTCCCTAACGTTACCTTGATGATTTCACCTTCAAGACATCAGGTAAAAATCAATTTGTAACAAGTACATGGGAGTAATTTGAATAGTAGAGAGGAAATGTCCAGGATTCCATCCTAGATTTTGCTTCTAAAGACAATTGTGTAGGGCCCAAGAATGATGTCAATCCTCGTGCTAAGATCAATGAATGTATTCAATGTTTTATGTAGTATTTTTTGCTTTGTTTAATTGGTGGTGGTGCTAGTACAAAAAACACTCACATCTTTCTGATGTCATAATTTTCTGGGACCCTTTTTGATCCGTAAACTTTAAGCAAAAATACGATAATGTAATTTGATTTTGATTTTACAATAACTTTACGAAATAATTTAAAAAAATTGATTTATAAATCATGAATTTAACAAAATAATTCACAAGTCAATAATAATTTGATAATGGAGTTCGACACAAAGGCCTACATCTCCGAGTCCAATTTTGGTCGATATATTAGGAAAAATGTTTAAAAAGTACTTACAAACATTTCTGAAATAAAAAATGAACAACTACAAAGTTGTTCTTCAGGGAAATACTACTAGTCTCTTTTCGAACTTTCTCCAAATTATACTTCGAACTCCTTTTACAAGCTCTACAAGCTCCTTATAGCCTCTAGCTAAGGCTGCTAGCAATTTCGAATTGCATTACAAATGTTATTTCTTGGCTTTATATAGATGTTCAAATTTGTAGCCCACTTGGTTGGGCCTTAGCCTTTTATCTAAGGTGGAGTGGATTCGAATCCCACCTTCAATGGTTTTGGTGGTCATGTATATCAATTTATCCCACATTTAGTGCGTTTGGATTTATCTAAGGCTTTAATAAGCCTTTCTCCCCATATTGTTTCATGGCTTGGACCACATTCTTTGCCATGGAATCTTGGATGGTTTGGTGGAATCTTGGGTGTATGTTACATGGCATTTGGTTGTGACATATGTGTGGACATTACGTGACATGTTGAGTTTCACGTGGAGGCTTCTGGAAATTTGGACTTGGCATGTGGATAAAACGTGGATGATGGGAATAAAACATCGAAGGTATATAGGGTTACGTGGATAATGAAATTGGACCTTAGTATTAAATTGGTGGCAAGCCACGTGGTGCCTTGAGGACCCACCACGTGGTCCAATTTCTCTTGGCCACTTGTCGACCTCTCACTACGCCACTTGTCGACCTCTTGTCGCACCACTTGTTAACCACTCGTGCCACTTGTTGATGTCCAATTGGATGTTCCATTCAAACCCCAAAATTTTTATCGATTGTCAAAGATGAATATATCACTTGTAAAAACACATATTTTTTTCTCACACTTTGTGCCATGTGTCATGTTCTTATTGGTCCAAATTTTGCCACATCAGCTTGTTGACCAAGTTTGACCATAACTTTGACTGGCTATATCTTTCGTATATTGTCTCTATTTCATGAACCATAAATTATGCCAAAAATCTCTCAAGATACTCTACATAGTGGAACTATTCTCAAATCATTTCATAATGGTCAATTTCTACAGTTTGACCAACTTTGATCTGATTTGACTAGTTTGACTATAACTTTGACTAGCTGCACAAGGAACATATGAGCTTCATTTTTTTCATTTTGCATACCGTTGGAAAGGTCTCAATGAGATCTATGCAATGGTTTAGGTTTCAATCTATTTCAGGACCTTTTTTGAATTGACCTCTGGATCAATCCTCCCCATTAAGAAGGCTTTTATCTTCAAAAAGTTGGTACTCCATATGAGGATCTTTGCATGGCTCTGGCTCTCAGCTCTAACTCGAATGATCCCCTGAATGTCAGTTGATTTTGGGGTACTCTGATGGGTCTTCAGATCTAAAATTGTGAAAATATTATAGGACATCTAGTGTTATAACAATCACCATTTTACAATTATCCTTTTAGGGTTTTTACCTAGCAACACAATTTACAAACATTGCCCATACTGGGTCTTATGTATAAACAATGCCTATATTTAGGTCTTACAATTATGTATACATGCTTGCACACTCTATACTAATTAAAATACACAACCTATTTTCTGAGTTGTTCCTAATGCTTCTCATGATGACATCTTTATGTTACCTTGCAATGTTCCTATTTATAACATACATGGGTATAAAAACACTGAAGGTACTATTTACCTGTAATGGTTACTGCCGACGTGCTTGCATGAGATATTTTATCCCATCTTTTACAATGCTACTCTGATTTTCCTTTTTGAAGTAAGTTGCTTTTCTCAAAGACAAATATGGTTTACCTAGGATAATGCCACCAAACTGAAGTGGAACCACATCTAATTCAACTTCATCTAAAAAATTGATGGTAATTGCAAACCCTAATTTATAGGTTTTACTTACATATACACTGTTACCATCATCTATTCTATTCAGAGAATAGGGTTTGAAATGTGGCTTCGTTTCTAAACCTAGGGCTTCTACAACATCTTCAGATATCAAATTCTTTTGATAATTCTTATCAAAAATAGCATCTATCTTAGAATGCTTGACAATTAATCTTTTAAAGAAATGTTGCTTACCTTTCCAGGGTGACAATTTCTAAACTGTTAGCTTCTCATTGACTACTGTCTCCCTTGTGGATGTTGTCTCAGGTTCTGACTGACTAGATTCTATCTGAGGAGGCTCTGTCTTTTGCTTGACTGAAGATGCAGTTACAACCTTTGTCTAAGGTTGTGGATGATTTTGCTTGTCTTATTTCAACATTTTCCCCTTGGCATTGAAGTAAAATCCTACCTTCATTTCTTCTTTAGGCAACTTATTTTTGTCAGTTTTCTTAAATTTCCTTTTAGGACTTTCTTGTGCATAATCAAAAGATTCATTCATATATTTCTTCTTTGCATATCTTGACAAGTTATTTGAAGATTCTTCATCCAATGTAACTATCGCGTCTTCAGAGAGTATTTCTTCCAGCTCTTAGGAATGTTATTGCTTGCTACTTGAGTAATCCTTTAACTTAGCTTTTTGGGATATTTGTCCTTCGCCTTTATATTCTAATCCTACACGGAGTGGTCTCTTTGCCACTTGGATAGGCTGGACAATTCCTTAACCATTAATGCCAAGGCCTTTTCCTTAGAATCCCATTTTTTCTAATAGCTTAGAACCTATTCCCTTCATGTGCTTTTCAAATAAATTTGATAAATGTTTAGGGTTAGTATATTTAGTATCTCTAACATTGTCAATATAACCAGAAGAATTGATTTCATTGCTTTCTTCCTCAAAATTTACATCAGAAGATACATTAATAATCGGAGCATTATTTGCTTTCAGATACCATTTTCATTGATAGACTAGTAGAAGTATATGATTTAGAAGAATCACTGCTATAACCAACATGTACCTTTATTGTCTGACTTGTCCCAAACTGAATCTTGTAAGTATGATTGGTCATCAGTTGGATTCCTTCCCATGATGCAGTGTTTTTGGCATACCAAGATGTGAGATAATAATTACCCAATGTTATCTCCTCAGTTTCTCTTGGAACTATGTCAAGAGCTACTTGATCAAAGAATAGCCCTCCAATGCCAAAATGCCATAATGAGTTGATGTCCTCATACTATGTGATTAGTTCCTCCAAATGTCTTAGTGTGAGGTAATGGAAGATTCCTTAGCTACAGACGTTGTACAAGGCTTTCAATAATATAAGTGGCTCCAAAACTCTAGTTAAAATAGTTTTGCACGAACTTGCCTTCATCAATAGCAGTATAGTTCTGCCTTTAACTTTCCTTGGAGTGTAGCATAATATCTAATACTTCCGTTGACAACAACTGTCGCATTAAAGACTTTGGAGTTGCATGACAAGGTATTGTTGGTTGGATTGATTGATTGTTATTGGACACAATTGGTGCCTTACCTCTTTCCTTGTTCCACCTTCTAAACCATATTGGACCCTGAGTGGGGTGTAGGATCCAGCATTTCTCAGCAATATGACCTCACCAAGCACAATGTCCACAAATCTCTGAATCTTTACGCACCTCTTGTTCTATCGATGTTCTTGTTGAAGTTCTGCTCGCAATGCATCAATGCTCTATTGGAGCCTTTCGATTTGTTGCTTCTGTCATTGCTCTGTGACTTGCCGACTTAGCTCTTGGGCTTGAAGGAATTGCATTATCGCAGTGATAATGGAATTTAGTAACAACTGAATCTGGGCTAGCATTGGATCCATTGTTCTATAATAACTGATTTTGGTTAAATCATAAAATCACAAATTCACTCGTAAATTTTGTTTTGTTATCAAACTTGACGTTTCAGAACAATGTTTACACAAAGGTTAGCCCAACACACTAACCACTCTGATACCAAACTGATTCGTAAACTTTAAGAAAAAATACGATAATGTAATTTGATTTTGCTTTTACAATAACTTTACAAAAAAATTTAAAAAATTTGACTTACAAATCATGAATTTAACAAAATAATTCACAACATTCAACAATAATTTGATAACGGAGTTCGACACAAAGGCCTATGTCTCCGAGCCTAATATCGACTGATATATTAAGAAAAATATTTAAAAAGTACTTACAAACATTTTTGAAATGAAAAATAAACAACTACAAAGTTGTTCTTCAGGGGAAAATACTGCGAGTCTCTTTTCAGACTTTCTCCAAATTTTGCTCTGAACTCTTTCTACAAGCTCTGCACGCTCCTTATAACCTCTAGCTATGGTTGCTAGCAATTTCAAATTGCATTACAAATGTAATTTACCAGCGTTATATAGTTGTTCAAATTCATAGCCCATTCAGTTGGGCCTTATCTTTTTATCCAAGGTGGAGTGGGTTCGAATCTCACCGTCAACGGTTTTGGTGGTCATGTATATCAATATATCCCACATTTAGTGGGTTTGGATTTATCTAAGACTTTAATAAGCCTTTCCACCCCATATTGTTTTGTGGCTTGGACCACATTCTTTGTCGTAGGTTCGAATCTCGCCTTCAATAGTTTCGGTGGTCATGTATATCAATATATCCCACATTTAGTGGGTTTGGATTTATCTAAGGCTTTAATAAGCCTTTCCACCCCATATTGTTTTGTGGCTTGGACCACATTCTTTGCCGTGGAATCTTGGATGGTTCGGTGGAATCTTGGGTGTATGTTACGTGGCATTTGGTTGTGACATATGTGTGGACATTACATGCATGTGGATAAAACGTGATGATAGGAATAAAACGTGGCAGGTATATAGAGTTACATGGATAATGAAATTGGACCTTGGTAGTAAATTGGTGGCAAGCCACCAATGGGTCCAATCTCGCTAGGCCACTTGTTGTGCCACTTGTCGACATCCAACTAGGTGTTCTGTTCAAACCCCAAATTTTTTATCGATTGTTGAAGATGACTATATCGCCTATAAAAATCACACATTTTTTTTCTCGCACTTTGTGCCACATGTCACGTTCTTATTGGTCCAGAGTTTGCCACCTCAGTGTGTTGACCAAGTTTGACCATAACTTTGACTAGCTATATATTTCGCATACGATCTCTGTTTCATGAACCGTAAATTACGTCGAAAAGCACTCAAGATGCTCTACACAATTGTACTATTCTCAAATCATTCTATAATGGTCAATTTTTGTAGTTTGACCAACTTTGCCTTGATTTGACCAGTTTGACTAAAACTTTGACTGGTTGCACAAGGAACATATGAACTCCATTTTTCGCGTTCTGCATACCGTTGGAAAGGTCTCAACGGGCTCTACGTAATGGTGTAGGTTTTGATATGCTTCAGAACCTTTTCTGAATTGACATCCATATTACTTTTAGATAATATTGTTATATATTTCTAAATATTAGATTATGTTCTACAAGAAATAGATCTTAACTTGCATACTCAAGGATGAGACGAAGAAGAGCCTCTAACCACTCATGTTGATGACATTTATGCTTAAAAGACTAAAGAAAAAGGCATCAATCAATAATTACTAGAAATTATATATAATTAACACTCTTTAATGTAAAGGTCTTTAAATTTTCGACCAATGAAAATACCTTCAAACACTCCCTTAACCAAAAGCCTTCCACTCATACCCCCATCTCCTTGAAAACTTATAAACTTTATTAATATATTTTAACACATCGTACCTTTTAACTTTTATGATAAAATATATATTCTTAATAATTTTAAAATATGATTCCTTTCTACGTACCTACTTTATTTTATTGTATAACTTATCCATGATTAATTTAATATAAAAAACTATTTGAAATTAAAAAACCTCCAACCTTTTCGCTTTCACGTGCACATCTCAACTTTAAAAAATAAAAATAAAAAATAAAAAAAACGTGTCCCTCTGTTATTTATTTAATCAATTAACCCTGAAACCAGCTCATTTATCAAAATTAAAAGTTTTAAAACATACTATTAAATGCAAAGTGCATTTGCATTAAAAATAAACAATAAAAATGGAGGGTGGATACGTACCATTAAAAATAAACAATAAAAATGTCTCCGCCTCTGCAACTTTCTCCGCCCAAGAAAATCAAAAATATATTAAAATTCATCTTCCCACAATTCTCCCAAATTCCCTCCATAATCTTATCTCAAAACCATCATCATCCATTATAAAATTAAGAGCGGTCTCACCCTGGGTTACTGCTTCTATCAAAATGAGAATTGAGGTTTTATGATTTTTTTTTTTTTTTTTTTTTCCAGAATTTTGATTGTTTAAGAAAAAAATTCTAAAATCATTCAGTAGTAATTTCTAGCCCAGTTAAATAGTGAGGGGTATAAATTTTGTTCTGAGAGTTTTTAAAATTTTATCATTTTTTTTGGCAAGAGTAAATTCCTAACCCTACACAAATTTTATATTACTCGTTTCTAAAATTTTGTCATTTCTTCTGCCATATAAAATAATTGTATATAATTCTTCCCAAAAAAAAAATTCCTTCCATTTTTTTATTCCAATCTTTTGGAAAAAAGATGAAACCATAAATGAAAATGTAGTACAGCCCCAACTTAAAAACGGTTAGATAGCCCGCATGGGACCGGGGTCTAACAATTACTATCCAACTTACTGGATACACCGCCATTTATATATCTGGCAGTTACTGTTCAACCACAGTAAATGCATCGCCATACGTATGATGGCAGAAGCCATCCAATAATTAGATTTGCTCAAAGCTCCACTGAAGCAAAGTACCCAACCCAATAAAAGTATATTTGTCCCATGATGGACCTGACTGAAAATGGCATATAAGTACAAATATTTCCATGATTATTCTTTAACATTGAAAATGAAAGGCCATATTTAATATTGAAATCAGCTCGTCAACTTGGGTAAAAAGTGGTCATGCATGGTGCAGAATGACAAAGATTCACTCCAAATATATGGGAATTATTTCTCACCATTCGAACTTTAGTGTCCTGTACAGGTAGCAAACCACCCTGCAAAGGGATTCTTAGGATTTAAATTATTGAAGATCTAAAGCTTTTAGAATCTGGTATATATCTAAAAAGTTTTTCAAGAAAAAACTGCGTGTGGACGTTTCGGATCATCCTCACGAGGACATAATCTAAAAGTAAAGCTGTAAAGACGGTTCGAATGGAAACTTTGGGGGGAAAGTGTGATCAATACAAAGGAAAAATGAGGTGTTATTTGGACATAAGTATTGGAGGAGAGGCAGAAGGGAGAATTGTGGTGGAGCTGTATTCAGATGTGGTGCCAAAAACTGCTGAGAATTTCAGAGCCCTCTGTACAGGAGAGAAGGGAGTAGGCCCTCATACTGGTGCTCCTCTGCACTACAAAGTATGTCATGTTTTTTCACATGGTTTTGTTTTTGTAATTGTAGGTACGATCAATATAATTTTGAAGATTCTTGATAATTTCAATTTGGGTTGCAATTGAATAGGCTAATTCAAGCTCTTTATCATTTCAACGAGCCTTGGAATCTGTCGTCAAAGTAGTTTTGGCTTCTTCAAAAAGCAAAACAAATGTCTTTAGGATTAAAATTTCAAGACATAGTGGTCTAAGATTGTTATACCAGAAGATGTGTAGGAATTTTGGATTCATTTAACGAAATTCCATAAATATGCATGCCTTGAATTTTGACAGTAAACTCCTCACACCCATAAACCTCAATTTGTTGTGGTTACTTTGTTTGTGTGTGTTAGGTGGAATTGAAACCTACCCAATTGAAATTATTTTATAGACATCCTTATAACTCATTTTAAGTTGCTATAACTGATATATATGGAGAATTTCGGCCTGAGAACTTTGCACATCTTGCCAACGAGAAATTATGTAGCATTTGAGGTTCAAATCCTTTCCATAGCTACTAGAATGCTGAAATTCAGGCATGATAGATCCCAGATTGGTCTTTTGTTTAAGGACCCATATCCACAAGCAAGGAACTATAAGTTCCATTCTGACAGTGGAACCGAATACCTATGTGAAATTCTCCTCAATATTGTAGTATATCTAGCCATTGGATTAGTTTGAATGTGTTATGAATTTTTGTTAAACCGGGACAGGCCTGATTGAATCTTAGGTATCTAGAACATAGCCGATCACGTTTGGTGTTCAGGCTAAATCTTTTCTGGCCAAGATGGGTTCAACGAGTTGCTAATTCATTGTCTGTTACTTGGCCAAATGCCCCAGCTAAAGGATATCTGAGTTGGCTAAGTGGATAGCCTTATATATTGCTTTGTGTGTATTTCCCTAAAGTTAATTCATTGTTTCATTATTGAACTGTCTTTCTCTAAAATAACATAAGCTAATGATCGTGCATAAAATAATTCCTTTTTTTGTTGTTTTAGGGAGTGCCCTTCCATCGTGTGATGAGAGGTTTTATAATACAAGGTGGCGACATTTCAGCTCAGGATGGTACAGGAGGTGAGTCGATTTATGGATTGAATTTTGAGGATGAAAATTTTATCTTGAAACATGAACGCAAAGGGATGTTGTCGATGGCAAACTCTGGACCTAACACCAATGGCTCACAGTTTTTCATCACAACAACACGGACCTCCCATTTAGATGGAAAGCATGTGGTATTTGGAAAGCTAATAAAAGGAAAGGGAGTAATAAGGGCGATTGAGCACACTACTACTGGTGACAATGATTGTCCCATGGCCGATATCATAATTACAGACTGTGGAGAGATACCAGAAGGAGAAGATGATGGCGTTGCTAACTTCTTTAAAGATGGAGACCACTACCCAGATTGGCCAGGTGATCTTGATGAAAAACATGCAGAGCTGTCATGGTGGATAGCTGCAGTGGACTCTGCTAAAAGTTTTGGGAATGAGCACTTCAAGGTGATTTTCCAATTTTGCATAGTTTTTTTCCCCTAATGTTTTGTAATCTTGCCTTCTAAACCCTAAACTCAGTTTAGTGGTTTCTTGAAAAAACTGCATTTTTAGGCTATTAATTTTAGGTGACTTTCAAGTATATATTTCCCCAATTTTAAGCATTTATAGTTTTAGATTTATAAATAAGAGTTTTATCCCTTGCAAAATTAATGTTATGAGTTTTAGCATTTCTGCAATGAAAATTAATAATAGCGGATCTTTTCAATCAACGAAACTACACTTATTCTGATAACATGTGGTCTGCTTGTGGTGCTGGTGAGTTTCAAGCTGCCCACCAAGGTTCAAATTTTGTGGCCTGTGGCCAAAACAATGAAGCCAAGTGGGATGAGGCCAGGCACAAGTCCTGTGTGGAGTTTGGCCGAGTATAAACTCCTTAGACTGGTAGCTAATCAAAGAGAATGATCATGATTTAATGCATGCAATGCAGTCCATTTTGATCCTAGGTTGATGTTTGATATTTTGAATTTTCAGTGCATATGAAGGCAGTGCTAGTAATGAGATTAATATTGTTTCGAATAGTTCTGATATGACACACATCTCTTTGGTTAGAACTAGTTTTTAATTCCAGGATTAGGTTAATTGTATTTTACTTGATTTTTCCCTGGCCTTGTTGCATGAAGCATACCGATTGCTTTACAACATTTCACATGTTCACAGCGAGTGAAGTTTGGTCCATTGTATGCCCCTGTTTGTCAATTTGCTGGAGCTGCTGAACTTTGACTCTATATTTGTAATTTTGCAGAAAGGGGATTACAAGATGGCATTAAGAAAATACAGGAAGGCTCTGCACTATCTTGACATTTGTTGGGAGAAAGAAGAGATTGACGAGGGTATTCTTTATTGCTATTCTGCTGTTTTGTCTTTTTTACTTAGTTATTGGGGCTGTAATACAATTGCTTGTAGTGCTTCACTTAAATTCTGAAGTAAAACAGCTTTATGGTGACGTGAACATATTTCAGTTGGATTTGAGATCACTTATCCAATTTTGATATGTCAGTGCTGTTTTTTTTCATGAGATTTTCTGAGGGCTATATTACTTACTCATATTGATTTTATAGCTGCCTTCTTTATATGCAATGTAAAAGAGATGCATGTTTGAGTTGCTTGACAGTGTTTCCTCAATATCATTTTCAGTGTATTCTTAGAAATAATCTGAACATTTTACATCCTTGCAATTTTATGGAAAAACAGAGCAGCCTCTTTAAAATGTGATTTTCTTATGTCATACGTGATTAATGAATTTCAAAGGTTTGTATGGATATTTAGTTGTAACTCTGTGGCAGGTCTGACAAGTTAGTGTTGGGTTGACAGAGAAAAGCAAACGATTGAGGAAGACAAAGGCGCAAATCTTGACTAATAGTTCTGTAAGTGTTTTCTGACGAATTTTGTAGGAAGTAATCTGTCACAATATTAGCCCCTAGGTACTTTTTGTTTCTCATAGTTGTTTTTATTGCAACTTTGTGATTTAATTTTTGTAATCTTACATGGGAGCATCTAGTTGGGCTGTTATCATAGTCATCATAAGATGCTTGCATTGATCATATGGATGCATTTATAATGTCAGGATTTGCTCTCCAAAGTGGTGCTGAATTCAATTTTAATTATATTCGTTCCATACAGGTCTTCTCTTACTTCTACCCTGTGAGTTGTAAGCAGCTTTTCATTTTGCTGCCTTTATATGGCTGTAGTAGCCTAATATTCAGTCATTTTTGCTACTGGATGACCATGCGGGACTGATCAAAATTTTAGATATCTCAAAGTGGACCATAAGGTCAGTCTGTGGGGCATAAAAACTTATGTACTGTCCGATTGACATCCAGTATAGCCAAGTACTGCTTGCTGTGCATTAAATATTTTGGATCCCATTATGGATCAAGTTAATGCCTCGCATGGACCTGCCTAAGATTGATAGATTGGTGTGAACACTCATTCAAGCTACTAACAGCCAATGCAACAGGCTTCTATTAGTTTGGTTTGCTTTTTACCTTTGTCGTATCTGGGAATTTATTTAGAAAAATGCCCAATTAGAATCCAATAGGGGATAACATTACAAGTTATTGGCAGTACTAAATAATTAGCAGCAACTTGAGAATTTTTGTTCAAATTACTAGTTGTAATGTTTTAGGATTGTTTTAAAGAGCTTAGATGATGGCAATTCTGACTGCAACGTGAAGAACTTGAGCCCATGACTTGCACAATTAAAAAAACAAAGAAAAATAGTGTGCGAGCTCACAGAGTGATAGAGTTTCTAATCAAGAGTTCCTATTGCCAATATCATTGATATGTGAAGTTTTGTAATACAAAGGAAAGTTTCTTTGAAATGACAAGTAAGCCTACCTACCTGTACATGCAGATTCTCTTTATGCCACATAACTTACATGCATATTCTCTTTATGTCATGTTCTTACCGAATATTCTCTTCTTGACAACTTTCTGAACTACATGAAACTATGTGACTTTTGTACGTACAGTTCCACATGCTAAATGATCAATCATCAATGCACCTACATGATTTAGATAACAAAGCATATGGTATAAGATATATCATTACATTTATATGGACCTAGTGATCAACATCATTATCTCATATGACCATTATTCCCAATGAATGAAGCTAGATTAGATGAGCAATACATTGGCATACAAATGATATATTTCTGGTTGACTATAGTTATATATGTACTAATTGTAACTAACGCTAATAGTTTCTACAAGCACCAACCTCATCTATTTTTATCACTAGACTTATCATTAAAATTTTAAAGGGTAATTGGTGGATTAGTATACATTGACTATATTAGCCTTTGCATTTTTAGGCTTGCAAGTTAAGAGTAGGAGATGCCAAGGGAGCTCTTTTGGATACCGAGTTCGCAATACACACTGGCGAGGATAATGTCAAAGCTTTTTTTCGTCAGGGTCAGGTACGTCATGAATAATGCATATAATGATTTCAAGGGTGAAGGAATCCATAACAACATGTGATTAGGATTCTTGGTTGGCCAATGGTTGGTATGTATATGCATATTATACCATGTTGGATTCCATACATGGGTATTATACAGAGAATAAAACACATGTTTGGGTTAGAAAACTTTACTCGATCAAGTATACTCAATTTTCAAAATGTGAATTCCATAAATAATGAGTTGTTATTTATTGACTTGGATGCCACTGTGTATATTGTGTTCTCCTCTCTATTTGTATGCCAATATCTCTCTAATTATAGGCAGACATACCAACATAGCAACACACTTTTTTCATGCTTCTGAATTAGAGATGGTCTATCTAACTGTTAAAGAAGTGCCTTTAACAATCATATAGTTTGGTTTAGCTTAGATTTACTGTTCTTGCCTTTCCTAGTAAGGGATTTATGTTTAGTACCTTTGTGTTACTTTTAATTTTTGTTTGTATTTTTATTTAAAATTTTATGGGTGTGGACCAATGTAATTATAGCTGATGTTTGGGTAACATTATAGTTTATGATATTTATTATAACAATATAACTATTTCACTAAAATTGTACACATTTTCATCTATTTTGTACGTTTTTGTGATGGTGACAATTTTTATGTAGCTCTTGTTGATAAATATAACCCTTAACATTTATATTTTCTGGCTAAAGTTATAGGGTTAAGAGACCCAAACCCAGAAAAATTGTTGGTGAGATGCCAAATCCCAATTGGTGTTAACTAATCAAACCGGGAAAATAAAATATTACATGAATCTCAAAAATCAAATTTAAGCATATGTTTTTCTGCCCATAGGGAAACACTCCTTTAGCTCCATCCATATTTCAACTTCCAGAAACTTAGCAAAAATAAAGGCTACCATATTTCATTGTTTATCCATCAAACTTTTCTTCTTGTTTCTTTTCTCCGTTTGATTCAATCATGAAAAAACACTACTGAGTGCACTTAAAGACAATTTTTATGCACAAAAGTTCTTTTGATCTTGAGTTTTACAAAGTTTAATGAAGAGAAAGCAACTATGCTTTGGCGCTGTCTTATGAGATTAGCTTTATTTCCGAGGAGGGAAAGGATAAGTATAAACTATCTTGCCAAACTTTTTCACCTCCAAATTGGCCGCTAGATCTGCCACTGTGATTCCTGTCCACCTGATGTGTTGGTATTAGATCTTGAAATTCTCTATTTCCATCTTAATTTCCTGAATGAAATTGTTTATTTTTCAGTCATAGCACTGCCCCTTTCTGACTATTTCAATACTTAGCATTGAGACTGTCCCACCTGAAGTTTTCGTCATCCCTTTTCTTTAGCCAATCTTATTCCTTCAAAGAGAGTAAATGCTTCTGCCTTATTTTTTGAACCTAGTTTGGAGTGGACTGAAAACGTTAACAGAGGTTGTCCATCATCAGCTCTACAGATTCCTTGTCCTGGATTTCCTTTTACAACTCCATGAAAATTGAGCTTAAGCCAATCACTAGGAGGTTTTTTCCACACATCCTTTGGCTTCTTTAGCTGATTTCAAACCCATTCTTAGGTAGCTTAACCGATTTCCCCTTTTTTTAGGATTTCCTTATCTTATTCAGATAACTTATTTAATCTGGGCTTCCAAGTATTGATGTATTCTAACATGAAGCCTCTATCTTCTCCCATATTCACCATACTGTATTTTCTTCTCCTTAAAAAAGTTGGAGTTTCTTTACAGCCATAGATTCCAAATTATAATGGCAGCACTTATCACCTTGATGGCCTTTGAAAACCCATTCTGAAGCCTTTTTTAGCCATGCCAATGTCCACTTCCTTACTGATTACAGGCCAGCCCATTCTACTTCCTTTTTATCGAAGAATCTTTCCAAAAACTTCCATGCCATCTTATAATATAGAAACAAATGATTTCCCATCTTTTGATCTGCTCATTCATAAATGATATCTTGAAGGGCTATGAAATCCTTTGTGGGTGAGAGCATCATATGTCAGTGCCTTGCATAAAACTGCGAACCATAAAAAGGAATTTACCTTTGAAATTCCATACTGGAGCCACACATTCTTGGCTAGAAATTGCCTTCCTTTCCTGCCTGCTTTTTGAAATAATTCTTCATATGCCTCCTTGACTGAAGTGTCTCTTGATTTGGCCTTGTCCCGTATAAGTTGATCACTCCCTCTGACATTTGAAGGGGTTTTAGTGTCAAAATATTTTCCAGATTTGCAATTTTATCTTTATCAAAATAATGGGGCCATTCCAAATGTGTCCATTTTCTTCTTCCTTTTAAATTTGTGAGATAGTTTTTAACCTTGTCATTCCAAGTCCTTTTTACATTGACCTTTAGATAAACTCCTCATTTTGTCCCAAACGAGCTGAGCTTGTCTAGGGATTGTCCCAAAGCAAAGCCTTGTCACCCTCCTTACATTCAATTTCAAATCCTCTTTCATTAAGGGGATACAACTTCTCAAAAAAAAAAAGTTTTGAAAACCATATGGCGGAGTCTCTAAAGTGAATAGCTTTTCAGCTTCTTGGCTGCTCAAATACTTCCCTCTAACCAACCTACTTCAAAGCACGTCGTTCTATTTCATACCTTCCATACCATTTTTGCTCTTGTTGACGCTGTGGATTGCACCCTTGACAGGTCGTTGAGCTCTTGTCTTCCACGCGGCACAATGGAAACTCTTCTTTTGCTTGTGGGTCTGACAAAACTGAGGGGAGAGTCTCTAGATAAGGGCTAGCTCCCTTTGATGCATCTCTGATTTATTCCAGTACATTTGCTAATATTATATATAATGGGGGGGTTGAAAAGAGAGAAAGATACTAAAACAGAACCTCGACTAAGAGAGTGATGCACCAAAAAAGTTTGATCTACTCATACTCACACTTTGAACCATAAGAACACATACATACACTTTATTTGGTAAAAGGACCAGACTGCAGAGAACTTAACAAAAGGGTTAATGAAGACACACAAAAGATGAACTTACCACAGGTGCTGTAGGAAAGCACACTATCTGATAATCCTCTCCTATCTCTGCGATCCAAATACAACTCTTTTGCTATCTGCAAGAATGGCGCTTTGTCTATACCAGGCGTGTTGGTATCAAGCTTGTGAGAGCATTAAGAAGAAATGACTGAACACAAGGTTAACACTCAGACACACTCAGAGATATATCCAACCAAAATAGAGGTAAAAATGCGTATTCTATTGATTCCAGGTGAAAATTGGCAGGGCTTCACCTTACAACAATGAGAGATCTTTTTCTCAAATGAGAAGTTACAATATATATATAGAGAGAGGAAGTAAAGGCGCCCCTTTGGAATAGACTTTGGCACCTTTTTACAAGTTGGCCCATGTGCGTTGAGAGCGTTGGGAAGAGGAAGCCGCTAAAAAAGGATGCTGTGTCGTCTGCCAGTTTTGACTTTGGGCGTTCAAACATTAATGTGAAAGCATGGGCCGCGCCTCTTTTCCTGCAAACAAGACCGCTCTTTCAAGACATTCACGTGGTTTGTCTGCTTATCAATGCAAAGTGGAGAAAAATAGGTCGCGCCATTCACTGTTTGCGCTCCTTGATGACCACTTGGCGGAGACTGTTCCAACTGCAGGAATAACTCGCCTCTCCTTTGCCACCTGGGCTGTTTTGTCCATATTCATTTTGTCTCTTCTTGGCTTTGTCTTTTCCTGGAATTTGAGCTCTCGGGGCTATTTTATCGTCCTTTGCTGGCTCCTTGGTCTCTTTCATCAGCAAGTCGCTGGATTCATTCTTAACTTTTGTCTTTTCCCAACTTTGTCTCTTCCTGGTTTTGTCTTTTCCTCTCTTGACTCTTTCCGGCAATCTGAGCCCTCAGGGCTATCTTCTATCAATCTTTGTCTCTTTGGGCTCCCTTCTCGGCGGTCTCTTCCTTTTGGCCTTAAGGCCTTTGAATTCCTTCGGGTTGGCGCTCAAGCATTTAAAGATCAACGACTATTTCATTGGCTTGAATTTGACGTCTTCGGGGACGTCATTTGACGTCCGGATTCCAATGACTAGTTCATGATGCCCAATTTGACGTCTGCGGGCCCGTCACCCCTTTCAATTCCTTCGGCTTTATTTTCTTCGGCCTTTCTTTTGGTTGGGCTTTTTTCTTTTAACTCTCCCGAAGGGAAGGTGTCTCTTCGGGACTTGGAGAAAGGTCCCTTCATTTTTGCTGAGAGTCCCCCGCAAGGGTACTTGCCCTTCGGGGTCCTTTGGGCTCCTTGGGGTTCTCACATCCTTCAGGCAAAATGGAAGGAATTGTTGCCGCTCGCTTTCGGTCGGCTTTTTTGCGGACAAATTCCTTCGGACTTTTTGTTCGAAGGAGATGCCTTACCTTTTTCCGCGGATTTTCTTTTCGAATGGATAGTCTTTTGCTTTGCAGGCTTGATTTCCCTTGGCTTTTTGGGCGGCCATTTCTCCGAATTTCCTCGGACTATTTGTTCGAAGGAATCCCGTCGGACAAAAGCCTGAAGGAATTCATTCTCTGTCTTGCTTTTGCCGCCTTCACTTGTCTTCGAAAAAACTACCCTTCGAAAATTTGCAATGGTCCTATCGTCGACCATGTGCCCTCCGCAAGGGCTCCTGTACCCTCCCGAAAGGTACCCTGCCCTTCGGGTTTCTTGAAAATGACCTTTCGAAAGGGCCTTGGCTTTAAACCTTGCTTCTTTAGGTGGACTTTTTGGATTCTCCGAAGTATTCCTTCGTCTTAGGTGCTTTGGCCTTGTCCTTTGCCTTGTAGACGAATTCCTTAGCACTTTTCTGGAGGCTTTTTTTCGAAGTAAAAAACCCTTTTGATGAACCATTCCTTTGGAATTTTCCTATTTGTAGCAAAAGGCCATTACCAAAAGCAATGTATTCTTTCTTCCTTGGCTTATGTGTGCGTGGACTTTCTAAATGGCAAGAGACAATCTGCCCTATGGAAGAATTGTCAACAGAAGCTTTATAAAAGCCTTGCATCCTTGAACTGGTCCATCTTTTGCCAAAAGGCTTGTGCAAACCAAATTCACGACTGATGGCTCAGAACAGCAGGGGAAGAAGGAGACCGATTTTAGCCTGCATGACCAAAATGGTCAACAAATTGGCGATTCCCGGGAGAAGCATGCCTGCTATGCTTAAGAAACTAGTAGCCTCAAAGTCCATTGGGCACGGAGTCAGAATGCAGCTTTGAAAGAGTTAGCAACAACCTCGAGAGATCCAAGAATCAATCATGAAGCTTTTTTACCCCAAACACAAAGGAAAACACACAAGGCTAAAAAAAACACTACCTGTGCAAACGACACTTAGGGAAAACACGGAAGGAAAATTGAAAGCAAACTACGATGTACAGCTAACCAGGTATATTTGCCTCCCTCTTGGATCAAAGGGAAAACTTCGTAAGTCTCCTTCATGACAAGAAAACTTATGATGCCAGACAAGTGGCTAGATAGAATGGAGATTTGGTGACTTGCTCTTCTTGCTTGCCACCTTGATTGGCTCGTATCCAGATTGAATCGGGGGCAAACATGCTTCCAGCATATATGTATTCATCTTGTTCTTGGAAGCTTGCCTCCTGCTGGTTCTTCATGTTGGTGTGTTTCACCAAGAAATCCATGGCTGCTAGCTTATCACCATAAGCCCTTTGATATGCATCATAGATTGGCTTGTCTCCTTCTGCCTTATTGAAGACGCTGTCAAACTCATCTTCTACATGATCATGGCTTTCTTGAAGAAGGGTGACTATTGTGATGTCTGAAATGAGATCACAGACTGATTGCTCATCCCACAGAACATCACCTTCTTGTTCAAGGCTCTCTTCTTCAAAGCTTTTCTCAAGATAGACAGGGCTCTCCTTTTCCTGCTCAAAGACCAGAGTCTCTAGCTGTTCAAATACATCCACTTGATCCTCCTCCAACTCGGGTTCCATGGCATGGTCATCCTCCTCATCAAAGCAACAAGGAAGTTCATCAAACAAAGAGGGAGATAGCTCATCATGCTTACCTTCCTCTTCATATTGTTGGAACATCCGCATGTATGCATGACCCGTGTCTTCTCCTTTGTTAATGATGTCTTCAAAAGTAGCATCCATGATGATTTCATCTTCATTGTCGCTTATGATAGCCTCTTGGGCAATCGCAAATTGGATCCTCTCTTCTTCACTTGCTTCCTGCAAAACATGTTCCTCCTTGAGAAGGGATGAAGTAGAAGGCTGATGGTTAAACTCATGTGGAAGAGGACGCAGTCCTTGAGCTAGAATCGAATGATTCTCTTCCTTCCATTTAGCCAGCACTTCATCTATATCAGATGTGGCCTGATAGTTGTCTTGAAGGAGTGTAGATGGGGTGTGCTCAGATATAGGATCTTTTGTTTGATCTGAACCGTCCATCACACTTTGGCCGAGGAACCTCATGCTGGATTCCAACTTTGCAATTCACCTGGCTATATTCTCTTGGAAGAGCCTTTCCTGGAGGTCACAAGCATCATCATGGTGAGTAGGAGCAGCTTTGATTTCTTCAAGGTTTTGAGCAAAACCTTTCTCCTCCTTCTTTCTGCCCCATGATTCCATTGTTTTCTTCCAACTCATGACCTTGGGATTGGAACTTTTCCCTTGGAAAGAGACAACAACTTTATCTTCTTCAAGGTCCCGAGATGGTTCATGATTTTCCCTCTTCCAACTTGGAATCTGGACATCATATTGAGAGACCTGAGGAGGTTGGTGAAGATTAGGAAGAGACTGTTGATACACAGGAAGAATTTCCTGAGGAGAGACGTGCTGGTTCATGGTATCCCCTTCCAAGGAGGATTCACACTCCAAGGAATTGAAAAGGTTCATTTCCATGAAAGGTTGCTCTAATGCCCTTTGATGTTGGGAAGCTAGGCGCAAGGGATTAGGGACAGGAGTGATTCTTGCATCAGATGAGCTAGAGTGAGTAAGTACTATCTGGTAGAAAGGATTTGGTGCATAAGAGGGGGCTTTTTTTAGAATAGGAGGGGGCACACAACGCTGACTGCCTTGAATGAATGGACTCTTCCATTTTGCTACCTCCTCCTCTAGGGATTGCAAGGCCTGAGCTTGCCTAAACAAACACTCCTCTTTGTACATAAGCACTTGCTGATATCTATACTGCTCGTCCAATCTGTCTATCTCCATCACCTGCTTCTCAAATTCTAGTGTTACTTCCCTTAGTTGAAGGGCAACTAGGAGAGCTGTTTGAGGTGATTCCATGAACAATTTGAGCTTGATCAAAACCATATGAAGGAATACAAGGCCCATGATTCTGAACAATGGGATTATACATGCAAAAATGTGATTTCTTGATGGCACCAGGACTGCTTAAAAAGCTGATTTAACTCGGAGTCGCCATTGGTGTTGATGAAAAAGCCTCCAAACACTGGTTGGTTGAAGAACACACCAAAATTCTTCAACTCTTTAGACAAAATGTCTCACCATCCCCTGATTAAAGGTCAGATGTTAGATTAGTGGTTCGTTCTTGCTGTAACAGGATTAGCACCAATCCTGAAACTTTTTCGAGTGTTAAAACATGGTCCCACTGGGCATGCCAAAAACTGTTGACGCTGTGGATTGCACCCTTGACAAGAGGCTGAGCTCCTGTCTTCCACGCGGCACAATGAAAACTCCTCTCTTGCTTGTGGGTCTGGCAAAACTGAGGGGAGTCTCTAGATAAGGGCTAGCTCCCTTTGATGCATCTCTGATTTATTCCAATACATTTGCTAATATATATATATATATAATGGGGGGGGTTGAAAAGAGAGAAAGATACTGAAACAGAACCTACACTAAGAGGGTGATGCGCCAAAAAAGTTTGATCTACTCATAGTCACACTTTGAACAATAAGAACACATACATACACTTTATTTGGTAAAAGGACCAGACTGCAGAGAACTTAACAAAAAGGTTAATGAAGACACACAGAAGATGAACTTACCACAGGTGCTATAGGAAGGCACATTGTCTGATAACCCTCTCCTATCTCTGCGCTCCAGATACAACTCTTTTGCTATCTGCAAGAATGGTGCTTTGTCTATACCAGGCGTGTTGGTATCAAGCTTGTGAGAGCATGAAGAAGAAATGACTGAACGCAAGGTTAACACTTAGACACACTCAGAGATATATCCAACCAAAATAGAGGTAAAAATGCGTATTCTATTGATTCCAGGTGAAAATTGCTAGGGCTTCGCCTTACAACAATGAGAGATCTCTTTTTCAAATGAGAAGTTACAATATATATAGAGAGAGAGGAAGTAAAGGCGCCCATTTGGAAAAGACTTTGGCGCCTTTTTACAAGTTGGCCCATGTGCATTGAGAGCGTTGGGAAGAGGAAGCCGCTGAAAAAGGATGTTGTGTCGGCTGCCAGTTTTGACTTTGGCGTTCAAACATTAATGTGAAAGCATGGGCCGTGCCTCCTTTCTTGCAAACAAGACCGCTCCTTCAAGACATTCACGTTGTTTGTCTGCTTATCAATGCAAAGTGGAGAAAAACAGGTCGCGTCGTTCACTGTTTACGCTCCTTGATGACCACTTAGCGGAGATTGTTCCAACTGCAGGAATAACTCGCCTCCCCTTTGCCACCTGGGCTGTTTTGACCATATTCATTTTGTCTCTTCCTGGCTTTGTCTTTTCCTGGAATTTGAGCTCTCGGGGCTATCTTATCGTCCTTTGCTAGCTCCTTGGGCTCTTTCATCAGCAGGTCATTGAATTCACTATTAACTTTTGTCTTTTCCCAACTTTGTCTCTTCCTGGTTTTGTCTTTTCCTCTCTTGACTCTTTCTGGCAATCTGAGCCCTCGGGGCTATCTTCTATCAATCTTTGGCTCTTTGGGCTCCCTTCTCGGCGGTCTCTTCCTTTTGGCCTTAAGGCCTTTGAATTCCTTTGGGTTGGCGCTCAAGCATTTAAAGATCAACGACTATTTCATTGGCCTGAATTTGACGTCTTCGGGGACATCATTTGATGTCCGAATTCTAACGGCTAGTTTATGATGCCCAATTTGACGTCTGCGGGCCCGTCACCCCTTTCAATTCCTTCGGCCTTCTTTTCTTTGGCCTTTCTTTTCTTCAGCCTTTCTTTTGGTCGGGCTTTTGTCTTTTAACTCTCTCGAAGGGAAGGTGTCCCTTCGGGACTTGGAGAAAGGTCCCTTCATTTTTGCCGAGAGTCCCCCGCAAGGGTACTTGCCCTTCGGGGTCCTTCGGGTTCTCACATCCTTCGGACATTTTGCCCGAAGGAATTGTTCCCGCTTGCTTTCGGTTGGCTTTTTTGCAGACAAATTCCTTCGGACTTTTTGTCCGAAGGATTTGCCTTACCTTTTTCAGCAGATTTTCTTTTCGAATGGACAGTGTTTTGCTTTGCGGGCTTGATTTCCCTCGGCTTTTTGCACGGCCATTTCTCCGAATTTCCTCGGACTATTTGTCCGAAGGAATCCCGTTGGACAAAATCCCAAAGGAAATCATTCTCTGTCTTGCTTTTGCCGCCTTCACTTGTCTTCGAAAAAACTGCCCTTCGGAAATTTGCAATGGTCCTATCGCCGACCATGTGCCCTCCGCAAGGGCTCCTGTACCCTCCCAAAAGGTACCCTGCCCTTTGGGTTTCTTGAAAATGACCTTTCCGAAGGGCCTTGGCTTTAAACCTTGCTTCTTTAGGTGGACTTTTTGGATTCTCCGAAGTATTCCTTCGTCTTAGGTGCTTTGGCCTTGTCCTTTGCCTTGCGGACGAATTCCTTAGCACTTTTTCGGAGGCTTTTTTCTGAAGTAAAAAACCCTTTTGATGAACCATTCCTTTGGAATTTTCCTGTTTGTAGCAAAAGGCCATTACCAAAGCGATGTATTCTTTCTTCCTTGGCTTATGTGTGCGTGGAATTTCTAAATGGCAAGACAATTTGCCCTGTGGAAGAATTGTCAACAGAAGCTTTGTAAAAGCCTTGCATCCTTGAACTGGTCCATCTTTTGCCAAAAGGCTTGTGCAAACCAAATTCACGACTGATGGCTTAGAACAGTAGGGGAAGAAGGAGACCAAAATGGTCAATAGCTCCCAAAGTAGATTCATGATCTTCATGATTATCAAACCCAAAGCCCCATTCTGTTTTGACCGGCATATATTTTTCCAGGCTACCAGGGGGATTTTTCTGTTTCCTATTTCTTATTCCACATTTTTTTTTTGGAATCTTGTGTCAGCATCAACTATATTACTTGTCACTTGGAACAAACACATCATGTATATTGGAACTGCTTATAAACAAGCTTTAATTATTTGAATTCTTATTGCTAATGTTGACCATTTTGGTCCTGCAGGCCAAAAATCGGTCTCCTTTCCCTGCTGTCTTGAGTCGTCAATCTTGGATGTATTCCCCTTGCTGCAATTGTGCCATTTCCCTTTGTAGTAGACCTGTTATGTAAAGAGCCAAGTGACTTGAGATTTTTAGATGTTTCGGGTTGATCCGGAGGTTTATTTCGCTGTGGGCAGCTAGTTTTCACAAGCCTTTCAACAAAGGAATGGGCTAACTTTAAAGAATGCAAGCCTTTTACGAAGCTCCAAGGACAAAGTGCCCTTACGGAGGGCAGTCGGGTTACAAACTAGATCGTTCCAGCAGGCTGCGGAGGGCAATTATGAACCCAAAAGTGCCCTTGCGGAGGGCAGAGAGCACCTTCGGAAAAATGCCAAGGCAGAAGGCCGAAAGATAAGTCTTCCTTCGGAAGAAATGGCAAAGCAAAAATACAAAGGACTTCTTTGGACTTTTGTCCAAAGAAAATCCATGTGGAACCAAAGGTGAATTCCTTCGGACAAAATGCCCGAAGGAATTCCTTCGGACATTTTGTCTGAAGAAATTCACAAAGGAAGGCCGAGACACGAGGCATTGAAGACACATTTCCTTCGGGCAAAATGTCCGAAGGAATTCGAAGGAATTTGCAAAGAAAAAGACCAAGGCATGAAGGCAGGATTTCCTTCGGACATTTTCTTCGAAGGAATTCAGAAGACAAGGGAGCTCGAAGGGCAAGTGCCCTTGCGAAGGACTCCTAGCAACCCAAAAGGGGCCCTTTTCCAAGGCCTAAGGGACACCTTCCCTTCGGGAAGGTTCAATCACAAAAGGCTGAAGAAATTGCCAAAGGGGTGACGGGCCCGAGAACGCCAATCTCAATGTAGCGAACTAGCTGTTGGAGTTCAAACGTCCGGTGACGGGCGCATGAACGTCAAATTCAAGGCAGCAAACTAGCCGTTTGGTTTTCGAATAGTGACAGGCTCGTAGACGTCAATTTTGAAGGGATGCGTCAACCGTTGAGGACAAGCCAAAGGACTAATGCCTTCATGACAAGTGGCCTGAAAGAGCTCGAATGGCGCAGGCCCGACGGAATTCAAAGGGGCATAAGACCCGAGGGAAACTCAGCGACCCGTCGAGAAAGGAACCTGAAGAGCCAACAAAAGACAAAAAGATAGCCCGAGAGCCGAGTTTCCAGGAAATAGACAGAAAACAGTGAAAGCGCGACCATGCACACATAAGTCAAGCGCATAATAGAATAGAATAGCCCAGGTGGCACACAGAAAGTGTCGGCAGGAGAAGTTATTGTTGCGGATGAAACAGTCTCCACCAAGTGGTTATCAAAGAGCGCAAGAATTCAATGGCGCGGCCTGTTTTTCTTCGTTTGAGCATGGATGAGCGGACAGTCGCGTAAGTTTCATAAAGAGGGGCGGCCTTGTCATTCAAATGATCAAGCAACCCATGATTTTACAATGACATTTAATATGATTTAAACGCCAAAGTCAAGACTTGGATTGCCACAACATGGCTCCTTTAGCGGACTTCTTCTTTCCAATGTGTTCAACGCAGCATGGGCCACTTGTTCTAAAAGGCACCATAGTCTTCTTTTCATGCTATATATTGTAACCTCTCAAGAGAGGAAGAGATCTCTCATTTTGTAAGGCGAAGCCTTGCCAAATTTCACCTTTGATCAATAAGAATGTTTTTTACCTCTATCTAACTAGCTATGCTTTTGAGTGTGTCTATATATCAATTTTGTGTTCAGTCATTTTAGCTTGATGCTTTCACAAATTGACACCAACACACCTAGTGTAGCCAAAGCCATTTTTGTAGGTTAACTGGAAATGCTTCCCCTGGAGTGTAGAGACAAAAGAGTAGCTATCAGGAAGTGTGTTTTCTACAATGCCTGTGGTAAGTTCTTTTTCTTGCGTGTCTTCATTAAGCCCCTTTTAAAGCTCTCTACAGTTTGGTCTTTTGCTAGATAAAGTGTATGTTCGCACCTTTATGGTTTGAAGTGTGAATAGCTGAGTAGATCAAAATCATTTGGTGCATCACTACTTAGAGTAGTTTTCTGTTTTGGTTATTCCTTCTCTCTTTTCACCCCCCCTCATTGTTAGTAGTAGGAAATTCAAGACTTCAGAGATGCATCAAAGGGAGCTAGCCTTATCTAGAGTTTCTCCCCTTAGTTTTGCCAGATTCACAGCAAGAGGGGAATCTCCATTGTGTCGCGTGGAAGAGAGAAGCTCAACCTTCTTTCAAGGGTGCAATCCACATCGTCAACAACTAAGGTAAGCCATTTTTGTTTCCACAGTGATTTTTTTTCTAAATGCAGTATACCACTCCCTTCCAATACCCTTTCATCCTTCCCTCCATCAAAGACATTCCTATGTAGTTACTTGGTAGTTTATAATTTGCAAATTCCACATTTCTGAAAATTCTCTCTTGTATGTCCCTCGACATATTAAAGAAAAAATCTTTCACTTCCTCTTACTAATTTTCTGACTTGCAGAAGTTTAATAAATATCCAAGATTTTCTTAAATTATTTTGCTTCTTGAACAGTTGGAGCTCTTGCCATCAAAGTATCATCTACAAATTTAAAAAGAGATACTAGATCCCTTATGGAGTTTATGCTTAGACATTTTATTATTCTTTCTCTCCATTCTTTATTTATCTCCCTTTCTCCATATTTTTCAACTAATAAATAGGTAGGGAGAGAGTGGATCTCTTTGCCTTAAACCCCTTGATGCATGAAAATATCCAAAAAGCAAGTTACTAAAAAGTACTAACAATGGAGGAGTACTTGTGCAACTTTCAACAGGGTAATAAATTATTTTGTCAACAGAAAAAATAGATTTACTATAACATATGGGACCAAGTCCCTTCTCTATTCTAAGGGGAGGTTCCCTTTATTAAATATTTACGAACTTGGAAGAAATATTTACAAAATTTTACAACTGTACAATTGTAATGCCCTACCTAGAAATTTTGTTTCAAACTAGCAATATTTCTGATTTTTAGCTTATTGGCATTTTGTCAAACAATTTGTATACCACCAAATATGAAGAGTTTCTGAATAATAATAATCATAATGGCTGCAACTAAACTTTTGAATCACATATTCCTCATTAAACCATGCCAATGTTCAAAGATTTCATAGAGACATTTTGTCAAACAGTTTGCAGCCCTTTATATAAATGCAATTTAAATACAGAGTACAATATAATTGGCTGATATAAATCAGAACTACAGATATGATAAACTTGAAGATGTCTAACCTTATAAACTTGTCTTGGACTTCCTCTTGATGACTGAAATGATACCCTTGCTACTGTGACTGCAAATCTGGATTTGTACTTTGGTACCAAACACTAGAAATGTATAGAAATAATGCTTGCAATAACTGCTCAATCCCTTGTACACTACCGTAACAAATTTATCAATTTCTTGTATGGTTGGACAATCTAAATGAAGCAGAGTTTACACAGCGATTTCTTTTCAAATGACATCTAAATCACCCCAAAGAGTGGCAGCTGGCAAAAAAAATCCCAAACTCCTTATTTGAGGCAGCGCCCCAACCACAAACTCCCCACGTCTCATTTAGAAGATAAAATATTTTTATAGTCAAATCAATCAAACTCAAATTTGGATGCCAGACTTTGTACCTCTTTAAATCCTTCGATATGAAAATTAACCTCCAACCCTACAAATTTATTATTTGCAAAATCCCCAATAAATTTGATCTAAATAAACTCTTCTGCTCAAGTCCTGAAAGCTGCAATCAATAAATTTAAAAAAAAATCTTCATCATGAACCCGGAAACCGGAAATCTGTGAATAACAATGGTGATTCCTGAATAGAACCACTCCAAACTAGCTAGGGATTGACTTTCAAATCCGAAACTAGAAATCTCATGAGGGGTTCCATCCTCAAAAGACCATAGGAGAACACATAGATTCAATCCGGCACATAACCGCATAAGAAATCTTTAGCATACCAAAATTGAGAGCACAAACCTCCTTTTATAGCCTCTGGGAGGGAAAAACAATTTTAAAATATAAAATAACCTCCTTATTCCCCAATGCCCTTTTTGAAGAATTAAAATAATAGTAATAGCATATTCCCTCTCACTCCCTAGGCGCCCACTTAAGGAGGGGCCATAAGACAAATTTATAAATTATAACACTTAAGTGAATAATCAAACATTAAATATTAGAAACCGAAGTGTATAATTAAAATAATCCATCCGAGTTGCAGAAAGCACTGCCAAGGCGTTGAAAACTAAAAATGAACATGCCAAGACGTAACTAAACCAGTGGGATGATGATAGGTGCCAACTCGGTAACTTACTAAGACGTGCTCTCCAAGAAGTGTGGAGCGCAAACCAGGAGTCCAAAAATGCTTCTGAAAGCATCACTGCGATCAATAACATCAATTGAGCTCAAAGCCGCAAATAGAAAACAATAAAAACAAAATCAGTGCTCTCCAAGATCTTTGGAGTCCCTTTACCACATAAATTAGCCTACAAAAACTCGAGGAATAGGCTAACGATCACCAAACTGACTAGGCTTGAGAAGGGGACATTATAGTCCTCCCTCCCCAGAATTGCTTGTCCCCAAGCAATTGCAAATTTGGATGATGTAAAATCTGCTCACTCTCCCAACTAGTATCCTCCACCAATAAGTTTTTCCACTTCACCAAATACTCCCTGATGGTTCTTTTCCTCAAGGTATGCTCCGTGTAATCAATAACTGCCTCTGGAACCAACACAAGTTTCCCATAATAATGAACCAAGCTGAAATACTCACAAAATTTGAATTCTTCATGTGTAGAAGAAAGCACCTCATAATAGAGTGTTTTATGAAATATTTTATCTATCCCACTCTTATGAGTCATCAAAAACATGACCAAATTATTTTCATGTGGGCTAAAAGCAAAAAGATGAGCATAACTCAACAAACTACAAGTGTGAGCTTCCCATTTTGAATTAAGCAATGTGAACAAACGATCACCAGGGTCCCATACCTAGTTATTGTCATCGTTAGTGTCTCTTGAATCAAGAAGTGTCTCACAAATCAGATTATCAAAAGATAATTTTGCATCTAAAATAGCAGATGTATCATCATGAAAATTTTGACTTCTAAGCCCAATGAGATTGCACTTTTGATGTTTTCCCCAAGTGCTATCATCTTGTTGTATATCCATGATACTAGGACTGTTGGAATCATTGAGCGGTACTTCAACACTCCTAAATCCTTCTTCATGTCTCCAAGGGTAGCTTGGCTCCAAATCACAGTCCTTATGGAGCTCATTAATTCCTTCAATTATCTGTTTGATCTCCACAGTCCTTTTGTCACAATTTTTTTCCTTCGATATGGCTGCAACAAGTGACTGACTTTCAGCTTTGTATAGCGAGTAGTGAGCTGGGTTAAGTTGAAGGTAAAACTCATCAACCTCATTCTCCTTGTCTTGGTATGCATCCACGTTCTCTTCTGCATACTTAATGGCATGATCTTTGTCTGTAGGCAAATGCAAGTAATTTGATTTCATTATTTCCAAAGCACCTATGATAGTTTGCAGATTTGATAAAGAGGCTCCATCCTTTAAACCGTTCTTTCTTCAACTTGAGCCTTCCAAAGGAGGCCTTCAATGAATTTGTGTGTGCTATGAAAATGTGTTAAGGCTTGCACAACCTTTTCTTCAATGACCATCAATTGGTTCTTCAAAACTTGTAACTCTCTAGGCCTTTGATCAAAATCAGCTTCACACAACAAATTTTCTGATTTATCTTCAAAAACATGATTTTTAAAATCAGCTACCTCTTTAACATAATGCTCTTTACACATTTTCTGATTTGAAGTTAGGACAACACTACGATCAAACAGAAAATCATCATTTGCTTGCTCTTCATTGTATTTCTGTGTCAAAACCCCTAGATCCCATGGTTGTATGAATTGATGGCTTTGATTTGGAAAAGTAGGCTCATTGTGTTCTCCAAGAATGGCTGATTTCTTCATCAAATCACTTTCAAATTAATCTGTATCAAACAAACTTGATCTACCAGGAACATTCTTCTCCATGGGTTATGTTTGGAAGTCAATTCGGTACACATTTGACATTGGAAATTCCCTCTCAACCACTAAACTATCATTACTGAAGTGATGTATGTACTCATCACTATATGCTGATCTGAAAACTTCGACATCCTCAAATTCATCTTGCTCTTTTTTTGAAAAGGCTTCAGTAGATTTATCTAAGTGCTCAACATTACCTATTAATCTAGAATTTTATGCCAACTCTATTTCATTATTAGTGACTTCAAAATTATTATCATTTGCATGCCTTTCAATAGAGTCATCAAGGTAGCCATAGGTCTCATAAACTTCACTGGATTGATCTAAATTTGTAACCAAGGTTGTTGCCCTGACATTTCCATCAAGCTCAATCCCATCATTTGTAGCTGCATGTACTTTTATGAAGTCATTCTAAAGCTCTGCCATACATGCCTCTTGAAAGAAGACATTTTCTTCTTCATAGGAGAGTTCTTCAAGTTTTTGAACAACTTCAAAAATGTTCAAAGTTAATGTCTCATCGTCATGTTTACTTGTAGATGCATCATGTGATTCTTCATCTTCTATCCTGTCAATTGATAAGTATGGCATCAATTTTTGCGCACATTGTTTTAAAGCACTTTTAACAAATTCATGTGCAGCTGAAGAAGTAACATGTTCTTGCCTCAAAATACCAATAGAGAAGATAAGAGTGGTTGAGAATTATTATCACTCTCATTAATAATCAAAGTCATGATGGTCTGTATAGAAGATATAACATTTCTCATTTGATTCTTACTAACTGCAGCCAAGAAATGTTGAAACATTTCAAGAATAAGATCTTCACAACCCAAATCCAACATAATGACACAAGATTTGATTTTTGCAACAGTTTCTAGAATTATGATTCTTCTAGCTAAAGATGGACTATTGATATCATCTAAACTTTGGAAACTTTTTACAATCAACTGAAATACTTCATAATATTGTTGTTATAAGGGTCTTGTGGAGCTGTTATTCTCATAATTTGATTAACACAACAAGTAACTGCAAGTCTTACGTCCTCATCTTGATGTGTCAAAAGTGCTAGCTTAACCAAAGAATCCATTGATGGAACCATAGCATATTGCAAACTCTTAGAATTTTGATGATCTATCATGAATGAGCACATCTCCACTTCTTCGAAAATGCAAAGTAGATCATCCTTGGATTGAGGCGGGTGTTCAAGTCTCTTACCTGCTTTATAAAGTTTCTTTCCCACATCTTTTTTACTGAACAATGCCATAATTCATAACCTGGAAGAATCAAACCTTTGACAATCCTCCGAATGATAAATCATTGCTGAAACTCAACTGTTGAAACTGAAATGCAAGAGCAATTGCTGTGAAAACTTGTTGACTTCCCAATATGCTGGCAAGAAAACCAACTCTGATACCATTGTAATGCACAACCTAGAAATTTTGTATCAAACTTGCAATATTTCTGATTTTTAGCTTATTGGCATTTTTTCAAACAATTTGCATTCCACCAAATATGAAGAGTTTCTGAATACTAACAATCATAATGGCTGCAACTAAAATTCTGAATCACATATTCCTCATCAAACCATGCCAATTTTCAAAGATTTCATAGAGACATTTTGTCAAACAGTTTGCAGCCCTTTATATAAATGCAATTTAAATACATAGTACAATATAATTGGCTGATATAAATCAGAGTTATAGAGATGATAAACTTGAATATATCTAACCTTACAAACTTGTCTTGGACTTGCTCTTGATGACTGAAATGATACCCTTGCTACCGTGACTGCAAATTTGGATTTGTATTGTGGTACCAAACACTAGAAATGTATAGAAATAATGCTTGCAATAACTGCTTAATCCCTTGTACACTACTGTAACAAATTTATCAATTTCTTGTATGGTTGGACAATCTAAATGAAGTAGAGTTTACATAGCCATTTCTTTTCAAATGACATTCAAATCACCCCAAAGAGTGGCAACTGGCAAAAAAATCCCAAACTCCTTATTTGAGGCAGCGCCCCAACCATAAACTCCCCACGTCCCACTTAGAAGATAAAATACTATTATATTCAAATCAATCAAACTCAAATTTGGATGCCAGACTTCGTACCTCTTCAAACCCTTCGATATGAAAATCAACCTCCAACCCTACAAATTTATTATTTGCAAAATCTCCAATAAATTTGATCGAAATAAACTCTTCTGCTCACGTCCTAAAAGTTGCAATCAAAAACTTAAAGAAAAATCTTCATCATGAACCTTGAAACTGGCAATCTGTGAATAATAATGGTGATACCTGAATAGAACCACTCCAAACTAGCTAGGGATTGTCTTTCAAATCTGAAACTAGAAATCTCATGAGGGTTTCCGTCCTCAAAAGACCATAGGAGAACATGCAGGTTCAATCCGGCACATAACGGCATAAGACATCTTCAGCATACCAAAAATGAGAGCTCAAACCTCCTTTTATAGCCTCTGGGAGGGGAAAACAATTTTAAAATATAAAATAACCTCCGTAGTCCCCAATGCCCTTTTTAAAGAATTAAAATAATATTAATAGCATATTCCTTCTCACTTCCTAGGCGCCCAGTTAAGTAGGGGTCATAAAACAACTTTATAAATTATAACACTTAAGTGAATAATCAAACTTTAAACATTAAAAACTTAAGTGTATAATTGAAATACAAGTACATTAAACATTAAACATTACAAGTACACTGTTGTTTAACCAAAATTTTATCAAAATGGAAAAATTCCCCTTCCAACTTAAAAAAGTCCTATTTGTATTTTTTTTTTCAAAAAGTAGTTAACTACCTCAACCAATTTTCAAGTCATCTGAAACTCTTTTATAATAATTGAAGAAAATAAAAATAAAGCCAAACATTGACCCCACTTATGAAGTGGTAACCGAAAGAGATGAGTCATCCTTTTGAGGGAGGGACCTATTGTCCTTCATCAAATCATTTGGCTTGGTATTTTCAGCTTCTTTCTTTAATCTGTAGATGCGATGTTTCTCCTCAACATTCTTAACTTGTTGATCATCTGGGGAATCAACATATCTCGCTCTTGTATCCTATGAATACAACAATTTGAGATTTTTCTTTGGAAATCTTCCCCGTTTCAACTGTATCTCAGCATCATTTACGAAATTGCGCACTTTGATGAGATCCTCCATGGCATCGATGCTAAAATCTGTATAATTTAATACAATTTCCTTGATCAGTTTGGTGAATTATTCTTTTATATCTTTGGAAGATTTCCACTTTCCATGTTCATCAATGAAGGTGCGAGGAAGCTTTTCTATAAACTCCTGAATGTGTACCACTACATCCAAATTTTTGTCCTCAATTTATAAGAATGCCTTGATTCTTGATTGTAATTCTTAAACTCAAAATTTTGCAGCCTCAAACCTTTCATAGGAAGCATCTTCATTGGTGTCTTGAAAAACTCCAACCGAAACTAACAATTCAACATTTCATTTTGACATCTCTTTCAAATCAGGAATTAGATTTTGCCACATTGTCACTTCATCTTCAAACTTCTCAAATTCTTTGATTATTTTGTGTTTTTTGTGAAGCTTATGAAGGGTTTTCATCGCCTCATTCATTTCCTTGAGGCCATGAACCAACAAATTATCAATCCATGCCTTTATCACCCTACTATAACTTCCAATTTTGCCAACATGTGGGAGGCGTTATACTATTCGATCCTTTTTCTTGATTTTTCTGGGGCATGCAGTAAATCAATAGGATTTCCTGAATCTTTCCTTCATGAAAGGAATAATCAAAACATTTCTTAAATTTCTGGCCGTGAGATTGAATTGATTAGAGGTATAATATTTTCACTGTCCATATGATAAAGTGAAGAGAATTTCTGGAAGTGAGCAGAGTTTTTAATTGATGTTTCGGATCACACTCCATGATCCATCATCAAAATTAAATCTAGTCATAAGAAGAGGAGAAAGAATAGTTAGAGTAAATACCTCCTTGGTCTTCGACTTGCTCAGTCATTATGAACAATCCCTATATCATAATCCATCTCCTAACGAGACTAAGGACAGCAGTATCAAGTGTCTTGGATTGGGTTAAGAACTTCTTTTATCCATGGAACATTTGACATAACATATATAATAAATATACGGGAGTTAATATCATGCCATTTGCTGCTATTACAGTAATAATGATTCAAAAGATTGAGTAATATTAATGACTACAAATTATTCCCAAAAATATCATAGATTATGCTACAAAACCACTCATTCCTCGCAATGCAAGAGAATCCATGGAAAATATACCAAACATAGTAAATATTTTAGGCATAGGTAAAGCAATTCTTCCCATTTGGTCAAGGAAAAGAGTATGTATCCTATTGTAACTTGTTCTTGCCAAGAAAAAAAGTACAACACCGATTAACCCATGAGAAATCATTTGCAAAATGGCTCCATTGAGACATGTATTATCATGTAACCAATGGCTATAATTACAAAACCCATTATGAGATATTGATGAATAGGCTATCCTCCTTTTAAAATTGCAATGACACATTGAAGTTAGAGTTGTATAGATAATTTGTGCCTCTTATTATTATCAACCATGCTGAAAATAGAGATCCAGCATGAGGTCGCAATTCCTTATTGATTTGGATCAACACATATCCTCCCATTTTCAATAGAACTTTGGCCAAAAGCATATGTACTATAATGTGCTTCCCCATGAGTATTTTGTAACTAGGTATGTAAAGGAAAGATTGGAAATTTTATGCCGTAAGTGATAAAAAACAATAAATAGAACACTATTTCGAGTGCTATGGGATAATATTTGCTTGTTAATATTTTGAAAATCAAATTTTGGTCCATGAGACCCATAGGGACCCATACTTAAATCTCTGATTAAGATGAAAATGGAATTGCCTATAGTATACAAGAAAATTTGTGGCAGAATTTAGATGTCTTTCGAATGTTATGGGATTGTCAAATTTATGGCCTAAGCAATCAAAAAACCTAAATAGAATACTATTTTGAGCATTATGGGATAACATTTTTTAGCTCATATTTCAAAATTGAGTGTTCGTCCATGAGATCCATAGAGACCCATACTTAAAGCTCTCATTAAAATAGAAATGGAACCACCTCAAGTATACAAAAGAATTTGTGACTGAATATAAATTTCTTTCCCCTCTCCCCTCATGCCTCCCCTACCTGTAGTTCCAACTGCCACATGATAAATAATTCTTGTTTAAACCTATATCAAGGAGAGGAGGATCTGACACTTCGGAATTCTCAACTAACCCTATAAGATGATGAATGTACAACCCCAATTGAGTGATTTGCTCTTTCAGTTCTGCCTTAAATTTGTCATCCTTATCCATTCTATTAATTTGAGATTGGATGATCGTCTTCAATTGCTGAATCTCTCCTTGTCGAGTGCACTTTCTTAGAGGAATGTCGTGGATTTGGTAATCACTTGCTTACATTTCCTATTGCTTCTTCTCGACAAGAGTGGCAATTTGAGCATGCATTTTCCCTTGATCATCCATCACCAACATTGATTGTGTCTTGGCATTCTTTGATGGTTTTGGCTAGATCAAAGACAATACAACATCAAATTCAGGTGCGATTTATTTTACAACTTCCATCCTTTTATTCATCATTTGTTCTGCCCATGCTGCAATTGCAATTATAATGCCTTTTACTTGTGCAAACATATTTTTGGAAGCATCAACTTGATTGAGTAAATGGGGTGCTTACATTTGTGTTTGCTGAAGTAATGGGTTAGGTGGCACAAAATAACTATCCACATTCTTAGTAGTATGGAGAATATTTTGGGGAGGCATTGGTGTTTGATGTGATTGTTGAGAAGACAATGGAGAATGACTACTACTTGAAAGGTGACTCTGATTATGCTCAGTGGAAAAATAATGTTGAGTGGTGTTCTCGAGTAGAGTTATGGAATTAAGTATACTATCTCCATTGGAAAACAAAATAATTAGGGGAAGGACCAATGAGACTTGCAAGACGTGGAGACAATGGAGGTTTTTGTGGACCTTTTGATGACCTGACTATAAATTTTCTTGTAGTCCATGTTTATTAATCTCCACTACAAAGTGTATTGATTTTATTGTGCTTGTTGGGATTGTCATCTTCTCCATCTCCAACAATTCTGCTAGGTACATTAGTTTTTTCTAAAGTAGCTTTGTTGACGCTGTGGATTGCACCCTTGAGAGAAGGCTGGGCTTCTCTCTTCCATGCGGCACAATGGAGACTCCTCTCTTGCCTGTGAGTCTGACAAAACTGAGAGGAGAATCTCTAGATAAGGGCTATCTCCTTTTGATGCATCTCTGATTTATTCCAATACATTTGCTAATATATATATATAATGAGGGGGTTGAAAAGAGAGAAAGATACTGAAACAGAACCTAAACTAAGAGGGTGATGCACCAAACAAGTTTGATCTACTCATACTCACACTTTGAAACATAAGAACACATACATACACTTTATCTGGTAAAAGGACCAGACTACAAAGAACTTAACAGAAAGGCTTAATGAAGACACACAAAAGATGAACTTACCATAGGGGCTGTAGGAAGGCACACTGTCTGATAACCCTCTCCTATCTCTGCGCTCCAGATACAGCTCTTTTTGCTATCTGCAAGAATGGCGCTTTGTATATACCAAGTGTGCTGGTATCAAGCCTGTGAAAGCATCATGGAACAATGACTGAACACAAAGTTAACACTTAGACACACTCAGAGATATATCCAACCAAAATAGAGATAAAAATGCATATTATATTGATTCCAGGTGAAAATTGGCAAGGCTTTGCCTTACAACATGAGATGCCTTCTCAAAATGAGAGATTACAATATATATATAGAGAAAGAAAGCAAAAGGCGCCCCTTTTTGGAAAATACTTTGGCGCCCTTTTACAAGTGGCCCATGTGCATTGAGAGCATTGGGAAGAGGAAGCCGCTTGATAGATAATGCTGTGTCGGCTCCAGTTTTGACTTTAGGCGTTTAAAATATATTAAACGCCATATGTGAAATCATGGGCCGCGCCGTTTGTTTGTAAACAAGACCGCTCCTTCAAGACATTCACACGGTTTGTCTACTTATCAATGCAAAGTGGAGAAAAACAGGTCGCGCCCCTTGATGACCACTTGGCGGAGACTGTTTCAACTGTAGGAAATACTCTCCTCCCGTTTGCCACTTGGGCTGTTTTGTCCATATTCATAATTTTGTCTCTTCTTGGCTTTGTCTTTTCCTGGAATTTGAGCTCTCAGGGCTATCTTAACGTCCTTTGCTGGCTCCTTGGGCTCTTTCATCAGCGGGTCGCTGAGTTCATTCTTAACTTGTCTTTTCCCAGCTTTGTCTCTTCCTGGTTTTGTCTTTTCCTCTCTTGACTCTTTCCAGCAATCTGAGCCCTCGGGGCTATCTTCTAGTTATCTTTGGCTCTTTGGGCTCCCTTCTCGGCGGTCTCTTCCTATTTGGCCTTAAGCCCTTTGAATTCCTTCGGGTTGGCGCTCAAGCATTTAAAGATCAACGACTATTTCATTGGCCTGAATTTGATGTCTTCGAGGACGTTATTTGACGTTCGGATTCCAACGGCTAGTTCATGATGTCCAATTTGACGTCTGCGGCCCCGTCACCCCTTTGAATTCCTTCAGCTTTATTTTCTTCGGCCTTTCTCCCGAAGTGTTCCCTCGGACTTTCTCCCGAAGGATATCTCTATCTTCTTTTCTTTTGTCCGGGCCTTTGTCGTTGAAACCTCCCGAAGGGAAGGTGTCCCTTTGGGGCTTGGGGAAGGTCCTTTCGGTAGCCGAGAGTCCCCTGCAAGGGCACCTGCCCTTCGGGGTCCTTCGGGTTGCCTTGGTTTTCAAATCCTTCGGACAAAATGTCCGAAGGAATGTTCCCTTCAATGTTTTAATGCTTGCTTTCTTCGATCGGCTTCTTTCTTTCGGAAAAAATTCCCCGACAGATGCATTCGGACAAAATGTCCGAAGGAATTCCTTCGGGCATTTTGTCTGAAGGAATTGATCCTTTGATTTTCCGTGTATTTTCCTTCGGACAAAATGTCCGAAGGACTTTTGAACTTTACCTTGGATTCTTTCGGATTTATTCTTCGGACAAAAGTCCGAAGGAAATCCTCCCTTTTGCCTTAGTCTTTTTCGAAGGAAAACTCTGCCTTGTTTCGGCCTTTTGACCAGCTGCCCTTTGCAAGGGCACCTTTGGGTCCGGAACTGCCATCCGCAGCTTGCTGGAATGGTCCTTTTTGTGCCTGACTGCCCTCCGCAAGGGTACCTGCCTTTCAGAACTTTGTAAGAGACTCGTATTTGTCTAAGGCATTTGTTCAAAGCAAAAAGCTCCATGCTGAACCGAAACCTGCAAGTACTTAGATCTTTCAATGTTCTATAAGAACAGGGCTTATTGCAAAGAAAAGGGGATTTTGCAGAAGGTGGGTACATGACTTAGACTGAGGGTTAAGAGTGGTAGGGAAGGAAGGAGACTGATTTTGGCCTGCAGGGCCAAAATGGTCAACAAGCCTCACTAACACTGACATTCCTTTGCCTTATGAAAGACAATTTAGATGAAGATCCATGTCCTTTGGATGTATCTCCTCTAGTAGTTGTATTCTTTCTCATACATTTGAAAATTCTTCCTCCCATCAAAGGTAAAGTGCACTTAACAACTGTCTTGGTTCTATTTCCAATTGAAGACTCCTTGGAACGTGATCGATTAACTTTTAGAAGAGGCTCTAAAAAGATTTTCTTTTGAAGATAAAGAGAAGACTGCATCTCTTTTCCATCAATAGTGGCCTTGCTCAGGACTTTGTTCAAATTGAAATATTTGACATGTTCCAAGATCATTTTAATATAGTCCCTTTGCCTAACCTCAAATTCATCCTCATAATCAGCTCAATAAGCTTCCAATTAAGGAACATGTTTGTGGCTACCTCCCAAGATATTCTCAATGATTTCCCTATTATCGAGGATCAAATTATACTTAGCAATTTATTGATCCAGTGCCCTAAAAGCAGAATATACTTACAAGCATAGTGTCCAATCTTGGTAGGAAAATGCACTCCAGTTTTTGGTTTGAAAGACGAACTGATGGAAATTTTCCAGTTCTCTACAATATTCTATTAGCAAGAGCTTGTCCCTCACATAACTTGGAAGTCTGAAGGGACGAGTAGAGAAACTGCATATTCAAGTGTAAGTGAATGTGTGGAATTGAATGAACCAATTCACTCACCAGGCAACGACCTCCATTCCACTTTCTGAAATTAATTTTCTTAAATCACCTTCTAATAGCATTGTGTAGGAAAAAAATGTGTCATTGATGTGTTTGAATTTTTTGGCTCCCTCTAGCTTTTCTAGTTGAGGATAACATTTTTACACTTGGTTGGTAGAATTTAGGATACAATCTCTTACCAAACCAAAGAAAATTATTCTTTGTGCCACAACATAGACTAGGTATGAGGTCATGCAGAAATGAACTGTAGAATTGAGTTTGGACAATTGCTTGTGAATGGCATTGTTGATGGTATTCAACTAGTCTGTAATATGCTTTCCTTGAATCATGATAGACATGATCTGAAACATCCACTGTTTGAAACTATCTGGCCTCGAAACTTCTGACCATCTGATTGACCAAGGTGATCATATCTTTGAGTTCTTCATGGAAGTCACTTTTGTGGAGCACTTTGGGAAGATTTTGGACTCCTTGCCTTTTGGAATTCAACCAACTTCTGTTGATGGTATCCAAACATTTATTTGTGTTCTGCTCCCAAAAACTTGCACATTCATCCGGAAATGTCTCTACCACTTTTGTATAGCAGAGTTAGAAGGAGTTTGTCAAAGAATTCAAGCTGCAATTCGGCCACAATTTCTCTTGTCGAGGTTCGAACCTCCTAAGCTTTGGGTTTTAATTGTTTGCACAAGCAATCATGAGTTCGAGAATTTGGATAGAAACTGTACATCCTGCTGCTTGAACAAGCCCACTATCAAACAGTCTTGTGCTCAAGATGCTTCTGTTGTGCTTTCGGGGTTATTCTTGCAAGTCATTTAGATCTATGTGCTTTGAATCCATGTCAAAAATGCCCTCGATATCCGATTGGATATTTGATTTTGCCTACACTCTCTTGAAGTGGTATTTCATGGTGGATTTCAAAGATGAAGATGTCATGGAGGCGGGGAAAAATTGGATGTCCAAACCCTCGAGAGATGCATGTGAGAAACAGGAGTGGGGAATTTAAGGGTTTATAGATCAAGGAGTGAATGAGAGTGGAAGAACATAGTGAAAATGAAAAGGCAGCAAGGGGGAGCATCGAATGCGTGCATGCCAAGTGGGGAGTGGGCTTATAGTGTTGCAAAATCGGAGAAATTGGGACTTTGATACAAGCTAGACAACTAGTGAAGAGAGCAAAAAGCTCAATAGTTCCAACAAATTATGTTGATGAAAAAAGTCACTTTGCGTTGATTGGGGAATTCAAAGATTTTATACAAGCAAGCTCGAAAGCAAGCTTGTAACTAAGTCCACCATCTTTGGCAAACTCCTTGTGAAAAGATTATTCTTTAGTATTAATTGAAAGTCTTAGAACTTCCATACAAGTTATCTTGACCAAATGTTCTTAATGTCCACAATGTAAAGGAAAATTGGGGATTTGGGGGTTGGGCTACTCATTTACAAACAAGCAAATTTGTAGCCAAAGTCCAAAACCTCTGATAAAATGAACTAGGGATACTCTTGTGTGAGAACCCCTTTGGGATATAGCTAAAAACTAGTATTTTTTTAATTTAAAATAATCAAGCTTACTCGAAGGTTTTCTTACTAATAGTCTAATACTAACCCAACATACATTCTAAGTTTAAAGTGCAAACAGTGATTAAAACAATAATCCATGTAAACGATAATAAATTAGTATTTCACAACTCAATACAAAACGTAAAAAAGGTACAATTTAATAACTTCTATTGATTACTCATGCATTTAATTCAAATGTAATGAAAATTAATGCAATATGTTCTATCCCTATTACTAGCATCGTTTGATCTAGTTTGCTGACAATGTACTCGCAAAATAATATAGCAGATAATAGGAAGTACTAAGCAAATAGAATATGTTCTTATTTCATATTATACAACAAGAGATAATAACTTGGTTCAAGTTTCAATGTCCATACAATTACATATTGATACGTCATTTACATACATCTATACATAAATACAATGAAGATACTATTCAACATGAGTTTCCTTCACATGTACTGAGTTAAGCAAGAAAGCATTAGAGACCAACAACAAACTATGTAGATGCAGAGCGAGAGAGTATTATAGAGGGCTTTACCTCCAACCATAGAGGCCTTTGGATCCTCCAGAAACCTCTAATCTACCTAGAGTGGTCCTACCCTTCACGAGGAGGATAGATACGGGTCCGAAGACAAAAAATAGATCACTGTATAAATATGTCGACACCACAACTACTCCATGTAGCGTGATGCGAGTGTGACTATGAATTGACACAAGAATTGGTACGTTCCTAATGTATACTACCTATATACGCTGCCTATGGTTGTAAGTCTATGTGACAAGCATGCTTTGTCATATCCAACTCAGTGAAACGTTTAGTTATTGTGAGTCTAACTACGATCCCCTCCCATCTCTTAGTACTCATGTCTTGAGGTCCACTACTCTAACCCAAAAGTCTCCCCAACCTACGTGTTGACCATTTTGGTCCTACAGGCCAAAATCGGTCTCCTTCCCTTGCTGTTTTGAGCTAGTTCAAATTTGGTTTGCACAAGTCTTTCGGCAAAAGGATGAACCAGTTCAATGGTTCGACATCAGGGTTCAACGGCATGATCTTTCCAAGAACTTTGAACTTGAACTTTGAACCATTGTTGGTCCAATTGGTTGGTTCAGTCGGTTTGGTTCAAAGTGTTTGGTTCAATCGGAAGGTTCAAAGGGGGTCTTCTAAAGCCCGAAGGACAAGTGCCCTTGCGGAGGGCAGTCATGCACAAACTGGACCATTCCAGCAGGCTGCGGAGGGTAGTTCCAGACCCAAAAGTACCCTTGCAGAGGGCATGGAACCCTTGCGGAGGAATCAAAAGGGTGAGTTTTCCTTCAGAAATGCTAAGGCAAAAGGCGAAAACAAAGGTTGAATTTCTTCGGGCAAAATGCCCGAAGGAATTCCTTTGGACATTTTGCTCGAAGAAATTGCCAAGTCAAAGAACAAAAGGATTATCTTTCAAAAAAAAATTCGCGGCAAAAATTCACACAGGGAAATCTTTCGAACAAACAGTCCGAAGGAATTTTGCCCGAAGATAAAACCCGCCGAAAGAAGCAAGCGGCAGAATGAAGGAAAGATTTCCCTCGGACAAAATGTCCGAAGGATTTAAAGACCAAGCCACCCGAAGTACCCCGAAGGGTAGGTGCCCTTGCGGGGGGCTCTCGGCGACCGTGAAGGGGACCTTTTCAAGACTCGAAGGGGATGTCTCTCAGAGAAATGGTCCACTTGCAGGTTTTCGAAGGGCTTTTTTTCCTTGACCAAGTGCTCCACACAAGTCTCGAAGGAATTGTTCAAATGCAGAAAGTTCTAAAGGCCAAATTCTTATGGAGAAAGTGCCCTAAACAATTTTCCGAAGGGTACGTTTCTTGGGGAAGTGTCCTCTACATCTCCTTCAAAGGATCTTTCAACAGCGAGGTGGACCAAATGAAAGGCCCGAAAGGTCAATTCTATTGGAAGGTGTCCCAAACAAAATCCCACATATAGGGTCCGAAGGAAATGATCCGAAGAAATTGATGATGGTTGCATAGACATCAACTTCTGCCTCAGCAAATAGCCGTTGATCTTTAAATGCCTAAGCGCGAACCCGAAGGAATTCAAAGGCCTTAAGGCAGGAAGACACCTCTGAGAAAAGAGCCTAAGGAGCCAGCGAAGGATTGATGGAAGATAGCCCTGGGGGGCTCAGATTGCCAGAAGGAGCCAGGAGATGACAAAAGACAAAACCAGGAAAAGACAAAGCTGGAAAAAGACAAAAGTCAAGAGTGAACTCAGCGACCTGCCAAAAAGGGAGCCCAAAGAGCCAAGTGCAGAAACAGACAAAACAGTCCAAGTGGCAAAAGAAGGTGTTGGCACAAGGAGTTATTCCAACGGTTGAAACAATCTCTGCCAAGTGGTCATCAAGGAGCACAAATAGTAAATGATGCACCCTGTTTTTTCCTCATTTTGCATTAATGAGCAGACAATCGCGTGAATCTCTTTAAGAAGCGGTCTTGTTTGCAGACAAAAGGGGCGGCCTTATCATTAAAACAATCGGGCGACTCATGCTTCTGCAGTAGCGTTTAATACGTTTTAAGCGCTAAAGTCAAGACTGACGACTACACAACATGGTTCTGTCAGGCCGTTTTTAGAAGGATGATATTAGCAACGACTTCCTCTTCCCAAGGCATTCAACGCAGCATGGGTCATTTATTTCCAGAAAGTGCCAAAGTCTGTTCCAAAAGGCTATATATTTGTAACTTCTCATTTGAGATATATCTCTCAGCTTGTAAGGCGGAGCTCTGCCGAAATTTACCTTGAATAAAAAAGAAGAATTTTTGCCTCCATTTGAGCTTGCACTTTTGCATGTCTATGGCTTTGTCTTGTGTTAAGTCATTTTCCTTCATGCTTTCACAGATTGATTCCAGCATGTCTAGTGTATTGTGAGTTCTTCTTTTGTAGGTTTGCCAGAAGTGTCCATAGCAGAGTATAGGCGCATATGAATAGGCTGCCATAGTGTCTTAGAACACCTCTGGTAGTTCTTCCTCCCTGTATCTCCAGAGGACCCCTAGCTCACTGATGCAGAAGAATTTCTCATATCAAATGAAGTGTATATCAGCTTGTTCTTGGTGGAAAGTGTATGTTCAAGCTAAGTAGATCAACCATTTTTGGTGCATCACCGTTTAGTTTAGATTTTGTTTTCAGTAACCCTTCTCTCTTTTCAACCCCCCCTTTTATATATATATATTAGCAATTGTACTGGAATAAATCAGAGATGCATTAAAGGGAGCTAGCCCTTATCTAGAAATTCTCCTTTCAGTTTTGCCAGACCCACAGGCAAGAGAGGAGTCTCCATTGTGTCGCGTGGAAGATAAAAGCTCAGCCTTCTGTCAAGGGTGCAATCCACAACATCAACAGTTTTTGGCATGCCCGGTGGGACCAATTTTTTATCCAAAGAGTTGAATAATTTTGGTGTGTTCTTCAACCAACCAGCCTTTGGAGGCTTTTTCATCAACACCAATGGTGACTCCAAGTTGAATCAGCTGGTTAAGCAGTCCTGGTGCCATCAACAAATCGTATTTTGGTATGTATAATTCCATTGCTCAGAACCATGGGTCTTGTGTTCCTTCATATAGTTTTGATCAAGCTCAGGTTGTTCATGGAATCATCTCAAGCAACAAGGATGCATACGGTTATGAGTTTTGCCCTTTGCAGGCTGGTGAAATATTTCGGGCTTTGCCTCTTCCTCCTCAGTTTGAGCAAGTCCTTGGCCAACCTGGGTATGATCCTTACCAGCTTTGTGTTGATCCTTATCGGGTCCAATATGACTAGTCTCAGCCCAGTCATGAGCTATATTAGTCTTGTGCCCAGTCTTCTCAATGTGTTACTTCTCCTACTCAACCTAATCTTTTTGCCAATCAGCCCATTTCCACCTTCAAACAAGCACTGTTGGGATATGAAAAGTATGTAGTGGAGCTTGACACTAGAAGGGGATGTGGCCAAGAAATTCCTGATCATTCCATTCATCAAGTTAGAAATGCATTAGATCTGGTCAAGAGCGAATGGACCCCTATTGAAAGAGCCAATTGGCAAAGGCTTACAAGCGAGATGTTGGATGTGAGTGGTCTAATTGCATCTCTGGAGGAGAGGTTGAGTATTCATGAGAGGCAGCCTTACCAAGTCTATCAACCTGCATACCCGCTGCCCCAAGTTTCGTATCAGACATACGCAGCCCCTGCTCATGAGCCAAGTCAAGCTTGTCAAAGTCCTTTCCCCAATCGTGTTGAGGAGAGGTCTGAAACAGTAAATCTTGTGTTTAAGGCCAATCTTGATAAGCAGATTGAGTTGGCAAATCTTCACATGCAACAGTCTATGTTGGCAG